>PYXC01000629.1:7625000-7970000 GCA_015244755.2 Tenualosa ilisha
TGTACTTTACAGGAAAACAAGCCCCTAGACAACACACACTTCTAACTAATGACTAATTGGGTCAAAGGCATCATTTTTAGCTATTTGCTTTTCCCATGAGATCACGCTCCATCAGTGGACCAAAAATGTGTTAGGCACACACAACGTGCACAGAATGTACACGACTGCTTATGAGTAATATTTTGTCACACACTATAAAAACTGCACTGACAACATCACTTTCTGTGTACCACTTTGAGACTTAAAGTTAACAAAAAGAGCTTGCATAGTAATTTTGGATCTGAGTGTGATGAGCCTCTTGAACAAATGAACAGGATGGCCCCTATCTATGAGTAAGTCTAATACTTTATCACTCCCTGCCAGTATACTGAAATACGGGAGTTTTTCCTTGCCCCTGTTGCTCTTGGGTGCTCCTTGCTGTAATGAGAAAATACTATTGTAAAAGGTGCTGTATAAATATAATATAATTGAATTTAATACTGCCAGTATTGTATGTAAAACTTAAACTTAACACAACTTAAAGTTTAACAAAAAAAGAAAAAAAAAACACTGTTCAGAACTGTATCAATTTTGACTCCACCTTGTACGCACCCTAAGGTAAACATGACATGCTAAGTTGTCTGCTACTTTGAGGTGGTTTGAAATGCTTTGTGCAGAAAATTTAGCTTTGATGTGGCAAACACTGATTGACAGGAGACTGAGAGGACATAAAAGAATGTTTGACCTGGGGCAAGAGAATACGGGAAAGCAGCCTCTGTCTGACACCCTGCTCTGAACACCTGCTACAACATGCGGGGAGTGTGTGTGTGTTTGTTGTGTGTGTGTGTGTGTTGTGTGTCTGGGTGTGTATGTATCCTCCTCCATCTCTTTATGTCCTGGTCACTAACTCTCTCAAGTCGGCTCTTGAGTTATCTACAGTTATTTTATTTCATTCATTCATTTATTTACTTATTTATTTATGTATTTAGGGACATGTGAAATCATATACTTGTAGTGTTGGAAAGTGTCTGAAAGCAACAAACAACAAAAGTGAGCATTTTTTCAACACACCTCTTTTTTTCCCTTCTCTGCTGGAACATTCCACAGATGTAGTTCCCACGTGTGTTTGTGACTCAATTAGGCCCTGTGTCTTTTCTTTACACACACACACACACACACACGCGCACACGCACGCACGCACCACACACACACACACACACACACACAAACAAGTGTCACAAAGAATATCATTGTTTTGATTTTTGATTAGCTGGCAGTAGTTATTAATCTTCTTATCAAAAGCTCCCCCCTCACACTCTCTCTTGTGAAGCCCAACCCCCTTTCTTTCACAGTCCTTTTCCCTCTCTCCTTTCTTTCTTTCTCTCTCTCTCTCTCTCTCTCTCTCTCTTATGCTAGTGTTCTGCAGCTGTATTTTTCACTAAGGGAGGGGGATCCATAGAGAAATGGGGCATTTCTTTCAGAGGGCAGTTACATTCTTACCCCTCCTGTCTGTGCTCATGGATCAGTGGTTAGCTTAGAAATACTGCCTGCACAATAGCGCCAGCTGACATGAGGTTCCTGATGGCTATAATGGCCATTTTTAAGCCCAATCAATCACATTTAGTGGACATCTCCATTTTTAGTTCCCGTGAAAAGGTATAAATAATAATAATGCGTTAAAAAATAAAGAAAGGAAAGGGGGGGTGGGGGGGGGGGTGAAAAAAAGCACCTCGGTAAATATTTTAACTGCCTATTAGGATTTGGAGAGCGCCACAAAAGGGGCATCTGGGCTGCGTGGTCCGCCACTGAAAAGAGAGACCCAGATGGTTCTTAGAACCCGAGAGTGAAACCTGATCTGTGGACAGGAGCAAAGCAGGCATGCTTGTGTGTGTACGTGTGTGTGTTTGTTTGCATGTGTGTGTTTGTGTGTGTGTTTTTTAAACTTATTTAGTTAGCTATTTATTGTGCAATTCGTATTTGCAAGTGTGTGAATATGCACAAGTAAGTGTGAATATAGAAGAATAGATCTCAGTGTGTGTGTGTGTTTGTGTTTCAGCGTGTGTGGGTGTGTGTTTAAAGTAAGTCTGTATCTTCTTTTTTTTTTTCAAGTTGTGCAAATTGATGCAGATTCCAAAAGCCCTGGCTCTTCAGCAAAAGCCCTGACAGAGGACAGAATTCTTTGGACAGCCCATAAACTGTGCAATGAATACCTCAGTTTGTTTATCTTTGCAGGGCTCAGATATTTCAATGTCTCTTCGCCCCTCTTTTTATGAGGCTCCAGGACTTGCGGTGCAATCTGCAGACACGCAACAGTGGGGTGGGGTGGGGGGGCAAAGAGGGAGGGGCAAGGGGATGCTGTGGGTGGGTGAGTAGTGTTGGAGCTGGGGTGGGGTGGGTGTGGCAACTGAGTCAGGTTGCCTTTGCACCACAAAGCACCTATTTCATGTCGGTCGAGCTGAAATTATGGCATTAATCTTACCAATCGTGGCATTAAAAATGAATTTAAAAGGACCTGATGATGGACCCAAGTGCTTGAGTGTGCAATGCTAACATCAAACACCCTCCTCGTCTGCAGAGTTCCCATCATTCTGTCTGTGTTCCGTCCTTCAAAATAATGAAGGTAAATGCAATAAGCGAGGCCAGAGAATGCAGCTTTTCACAAGATAATATGGAACATTTTACAGCTTTCATCCTCTCCTAAGCCTCCTTGCTCTTTTATCTGGTTGGGTTTTTATTGGCTGTGCTGCTCCTGGGAACTTTAGCCTAATAAAAAACAATCCTGCGGAATTTTCCAGAGAATTTATGCAGTATGCAAACAGATAGGCTGAGCAAAGAAGTTTTTTTCAATGAACACAACATTCTGCACATGACACAAAACAATAACTGCACAGTGAAAAAAAAAGGTTTTACATGAACACAAGTTCTGATATTGAGATTAAAGTATAAGACGCAGTACTTTTAAGATTGCACAGGTTATCCTTTCAAATAATAATATCTATTAAAATAACTTCTTCAAATCACAGAGGGCCCATTTTTCTGTGAAAACCTGTTTGACTTTGACTGTTCTTGTTCACTGCTTGTTCTTTCCCCAACAGAGTGAGCTGATTCTGCATTAACTTCCATCCAAATTCTGATATAGCCTCCCGTACCATACACAATCCAAATGTGCAGTGCTTTTGACAGAGCTGGAAAATCCACCACAGCACAATGAAGTACCTTCAGAATAATACAAATTGGTATATGAAAAAAAAAAACAAGTGTCAAAGGCGAGATGATTGATCTGATTTGTAATTTGTTTGATTCAGACATTTGGAGGGCATACTTTAATCTTTGTCCTTTTTAATGCATACCTTTTTATTCCTCGAGCTCTGTTCATTTTCAAAATCAAACCCATAAAAGCATCATATGTGCCATAACAGAGGAGTGCGCCTGTGTGGAAATTTACATATTAATCCAATATTAAAAATCACTCTGTATTAAAAAGTTTTATGGGCGAAAATAAAACAGAAATGCTTCATGACAAAATGAACGTGGCCCGTGCCAAGACTTTGTTCTGGGTGCATTGCTCCACAGTGCTGAGAGCGTACATTCACAGTCGCCACAGCAACCATGCATGCGAGCCATAAAACAACCAGACAGAATGGTCCAGAATGCATCGCCCGCCTGCGCCACATGGGAAATTTCAGCAGCCATTCAAATGCTTATGCCACCAAAAATCTCCTAAAAGTTCACGAAGGCAGCTGAGGTGCCTGAGCTAAGTCTCATGAAACTACCGGAACGTTCTGTCACTGCCTGATGCGTGACTGGGTCTGTCTGAGTGACAGGATATTGATGATAATAAAAGGAATAATAACTGAATGAAAAGTGGAAATTCCAAAGGCATGGCTTGCTGAAATGGCTAAACCAGATAGAGCTTTGCCTCATTTCTCCTTTGGTAAAGAGTACTCTATTTTCACCAGAATATCTCATTACCTTTGACATCAAGGTCAAATGTCACACAGAAAAAAACACAGTCTGGCTGCCAACACCTTTCCATGACAAATGCATATCGAGACGCAAGGCCGAAAGTGCCTGATGTCCATATAAGGTGGCCGGCCTGGCCTATACAGCTATTGTGTGTAAATAATCCAATTTAGTCTAGAGACTGCCCAGTGTCAGTGGCGTGAAGGCAATCCATTCATCATGTGGGATGACAGGGCCGATGGCTTGGTCCCACTCACGCGAGGGAGAAAGCGAGCAGTCACAGGGGACCGGGCCTGGACTGCTAGCCCAGCCGATAAACTGCCACCCCCGCTTTAGAGACCTTCCCTCAGGGCATGAGTGAGCTAAGCCTGGAGCCAGTGCTGAAGAGTAAGATGCTCAGGTCTTCCAAGTCAAGGCTTCTCACTGCAGTTTTGCTCTTGTAAATGCCATGCTGGTAAGATAAGTGTGTAGTGGGTCACATTCTGAATAAACAGGAAGAGCAAGTTTTATCCAAATAAAAGATCCTTCATGCAAAACTACAGAAAGACGAGTGGATGTTTCAGCACAATGCTATTTTAAAAGCTCAAAACTCTCAAAATTACATGTTTACAAAAACAGAGAGAGAATCAACTATAAATTTGTTTTATGGATTAGTATCCTGCACAAAAAGATAAACTTTATAGTGAGCACCAAACTTTCTCCCTCTTGTTATCCTGCAGTGGCCCTGAAGGAGAGTGTCAAAAGCAACAGCACCCACCGGGATTACACGCCGTGTGGAAGACTGTAAACAATCAAATCATTCTAATTAATAGCATGTCACGACAAGCATAATCTGAACTATTTATGTGACATAGCGAAGGCTTAGGAGCAGATCCTCAGTCACAAAGCCAATCCCTGTGTGTAGGTGTGCTAAGCCTTTCTCGTCATCCCTCGTGACGGGATTCTAATCGAAAGGTGGCGTTTGGTCAAATCACACTAAGGTCATAGGTGATGCCATATAAGGTCAGAGGGCAGGACTAGTGGTTGGGTTGGAGTTTGAAGAGGGTTAGGCAGGGGAAGTGAGGGAGAGGGAGGGAGATCCCAGGAGTCCAACAGTCAGTCACTATTATGAAACCTCTTTAACGCATTCATGAACAGATGCTGCTCTCCAATGAACACTTTGCTTCTGTGTTACTGAACCAGCACCTGAACCTGTCCCCCAAAACACACACACACACACACACACACACACACACACACACACACACACACACACACACACAAACTCCCTCTGAAATGCCCAATCTGTGGTTGATGCAGTGAGAACAAAAGGCTCAAAGATGAAAAAAAAAAACAACCCTCTTTGCTTTAGCGAGCAAACCATACATTTCAATATTTAATGCCATTCCAGGCAGATGAAGAGGGGGCTCTTGTAACAAGTGGTCTCGAATTGAGCGATGGCTGAGCGTCTCTTCCGCTTAAGAAGGAGGGAAAGGAAAAAAAATAAACCGAAAAGGAGAAAAAAAAAAAAAAAAAAAAAAAACGGTTTACAGATGCCAGGCTTATCCCGCCACTAAAAATGCGTCCCCGAGTCGCGGTCCAGCTGAGTTTTTATGGCCTATCTGCAAACAGACGCCTGTAGCTCCTACAACAGCTGTGTCCACCGTTACGCCTTATAACATTAACCTGATTAATGCGCCACGCAACAACAACGGCAAAAAAAGAGGAGGCCTGGCGACATACATAATTGTAATCAAGTTTGACAACGATGTCAAATAAAGAAGCCCACATAAATCAAACTCACTGTGGCCCAAGTACATTGGAGTTAGCTGGATGGGGAGGGAGTGTTAGTGGAAGACAGAAATACAGATAGACAGACAGGCGGGAGGGCGAGAGAGAAAGACAGAGAGAGAGTGAGAGAAAGAGAGAGAGAGAGAGAGAGAGAGAGAGAGAGAGAGAAGATAAAGGACCTAAAGGCTAAATGAGACATAACAAGAGTGGGAAAGAGAGACTTAGAGAGAGTGAGAGTGTGTTACAGAGAGAGGGAACATCAAGGTAGTAATGAAACTGTGAGGCATAAAATGTGTGGCTGAAAAAAAAAAAAAAAAAAAACGTTTTCCCAACAGTATTGACGTCACGAGCTAACAGTTCCACTGACGGGGAACTGCCAGGCTTCTATCTACCCAGCCAGCTACATGGAGTGAGCACAGGCCTACTCCTCCGCACCCTCGACTCCTCTCCTCACTCCCAGAGCAGAGTGGGATGGCTGCTGCAGCCGTGTGATCCTGAGGCCCAATAAACAGGCTCTCCAGTGCAAGGCCTGGCTCACACAAAGGGGGCCTCTGCCGGTGGGGTGTAATGTGGCCTGGCCTCCCTGCCCAGCGGCTGCCCCCCCCCGCCCCCCTCCAGTGTCAGGGTTATTAATGTAACAGCGGCATGCATGGGGCCGTGACTGTGTCGCGGTCAGTGCCAAACACATATTTCAACCTCGTTTGTCCCTCCTCAACAAATAAGCTGTTTTGAAAATGATTTCCAGGGCGCTGTCTGTTTCCATAGCGATGACATTAAATGAAAAGGACAGAGAAAGAGAGAGAGAGAGAAAGAGAGAGAGAGAGAGAGAGAGAGAGAAAGAGAAAGAGAGAGGAGAAATAATATATAGCGGGTGATAAATGGCAAGCTGGTCTTGGATGACACACTCCACTTCCAGTGCTTGTGTCTAAACGGCTGGCACAGAGGCCAAACACTTTTTTTGTCTTCTTTCTCTCTCTCTCTCTCTCTCATTCTCTCTCTTTCTGTCCATCTCCCTCACCCATCTCTGTTTTCCACAAAGGCGCGAATTAAAATGTATCGCTGCCGTGCCTTGACTGACAACTCGTTGCGCTGTGGCCACTGGCACGCCGGCCCTCTGTATTTATAGTTTGTCATTTTTCGGGGCCCGATGCGGCCCTTGTGGCGCGGTAAATCAGGCTGTTAAAAGTGTCGCGGGAGACACTGGTGGCAGACATAGCACCAGTCAGGAGAGGTGGTGTAGGGAGGAGGGGCCGGGGAACCTGTAGAGCGTCTGAAACACACACACACACACGCACACACACACCATCACACAAAAGCACTTTAAGATACACAAAAAGCACTTTAAATACACAAATGTGCACTGGCCAGCTCTTTAAAACAAACACACACACACACACACACACACACACACACACATACACACACATTAACTTTCCATCAATTCCAGCAAACTTTCTATGTCTTGTATGTTGTCTATCCTTTGAGTAAAAACATTAAAATAGCATGTTTACAATAAAATCCACTGTACTGCCGTAAGTGAAACGGTGTGATGACTCTATCTGTCCAATGCAATGTGCCACAGATATGTTTTAAACGGCAGTACACACATTGCTCTCTGTGTGCCAAGACATCTAAGGGGGACACAGCAATCATTTGTTCTGCATTCTTCTAATTTCTTCACCCCCGGCACCCCACACAGTAATTACACTGTGAGCGAACAGAGCATGAAGGATATGGGGCTGAGAAAGAGACAAAAGCAAGAAGAAGCGGCGACGTTTGTCATTCTCCCGACGAAACCTTCAAGAGAAGGCGCCCCGCTTGCAGGGCCCTGTTGACTAGCCTATGCTGTGCTTTTTGATATCATTACCATTTTTATTGGATTTTTATTTCGCTGCAACAAAAGGGCCATCTGCTGTGAACGGTGCTCGAGGAGAACGGGAAGATCAGCTGTTAAACAATGCTCTCAGTGATGGATCAAAGCCGGCCGCTCCCACTCCCTCTCCCACTGCCTCTTCCACACCCTCATAGACCCCCAGTCCACCCAGACACCCCCCCCCCCCATACACACACACACACAGACACACCCTCCAGTCACTACTTCAAACTTTCAGACAGGTTCCCACATTTCTCTAAGAGACAGTTGTGTATCTCAGTGTATCTCAGACTGCATAAAAAGATACACGAATGCAATCATTAATATCTCACGCACACGTACGCGTACGCACATGCACACACACACACACACACACACACACACAAACACAAGCAGGGGGTTAGCTCTGAGTACAACATAGCATACAACATTCTATTTGTTAGAGCTGAAATACAGAGAACTGTTGTTGACCATCTCTGCTGGTTTCACTTTGTACACGTCCTCTCTTTAGCTTGTACATAAACAGTTCAGTTCACTTTCATGTCACCTAAACATTCAGAGCCTCAGCTACCTGCTAGCAACCACTGCTAATTACAAACAAGAAAAGAGCTCAGTGCTGGGCTTCTTTAAAAACAATTTACATTTAACATCAAAATATTTTGTATACCTCAGCTGATTACTTAACTGTTAGCTGTATTTCTGTGTAGGATGTGATCTTACGTAGTGTTTAGTGTGTAGTGTTATAGCCAGCTGTGTTTAGTGTGTAGTGTTGACTGTCATAAGGACAGGCCCTGTTAGCCCAGAAGAGTTGGAAACACTATGCAAATGTAAATTGAACAGTAAGAATTGATTTGAATATGGTTGGAAGATCTGAAACATGTAGCTGGACAGAAGCCAGCCACACACACACACACACACACCACACACACACACACACACACACACACAACACACACACACCCCTCTTTCCGATCCTTCCTCCCTGGGCAAATACGGTCCAGCCTGTGGTCCAGCTCCCTGAGGCCTCCCCCTGAGAGCTAAGGAGCTGTTAAACCTCTCTTTCTCCTTTTCGTTCTCACTCTCTCTCTCTGCTTCTCTTTCTCTCTCTCCTTCTCTTTCTCACTCTCCTCTCTTTCTCTCTGCCTCTCTCTCTCTTCCTCTCCTCTTCCTCTCCCTCTCTTTTCTCTCACTCTTGCTGTCGGGGGACCTTCTGTGTCCGTGTGTGTGTGTGTGTGTGTGTGTGTGTGTGTGTGTGTGTGAGTGTGTCTCCCTCTCCCTGGGATCGTATTTCTGAGGGTTATCAAGCGGCTCATTTAAATGAGGGCTGGTCACAGCAGGAAGCAGCTGAACAAAGTTGCCATTACCCGGGCCTCTCCCGTGCTGTTCTCCCTCGCTCCTAATTGGAGTTGACTGCATTTGTTTAAATCCACAGAGGAAGAAAGAGAAAGGGGGGAAACACAGTGAAACTGAAGTGTGTCAGTTTGGCCAGACAGGGTGGCACTTTGAGGGGGCCTAAAAAAGTGTTCTTATTAAAGAGAGAAGGAGTAAGCAGAGTGGTGTGTGTGTGTGTGTGCGTGTGTGTGTGTGTGTGTGTGCGAGTGTGCATGTGTGTCATTTGTGTGTGTATGTATGTGCGTGTCTGTGTGTATTGTGTGTGTGTGTGCGATGTGTCATTTGTATGTGTATGTATGTGCGTGTCTGTGTGTATGTGTGTGTGTGTGTGTGTGTGTGTGTGAGTGTGAGTGAGTGTGAGCATTTGAGCCAGAAGCAGCAGCGGAAGCGGCAGCAGTCACACTTTAGCCTCATTGGCTGAGTTGACTGGTGTGTGTGGGGTGCAGTGAGTCGCAGAGTCATGCTCACCTCTGGTGGTCCCACTTCATTTCCCTGAGCAGCAGGAACATTTACACACTCACACATCCACACACACACCCCTTCTACTCCCACTTTTCTCTCTCTCTCTCTCTCTCTCGCTCCGTCTCTCCTACACACACACATATACTCGCTCACATACACGTACGCGTACACCACACTCTCTTTTTGTCTCTCTCTCTCCCACACAGATACACACACACACACACACTCATTGATCCACAGGCACACAACCACAGACAAACCTGTACATGAGGTATATACACTGCATTGTACAGTTCATATGCAAACATATCAGTCCCACACCCTGAGCCCCCAACATAATGAAGGCAGTGCAGTTGACAGAGCCATGCTCACAGATTACAGATCCATCTCCTCCCTGCCACAGCTGACATGCCAACAGCGGTGTGTCATCACACACAGGAATGAAAACATAAGCCTGGTGACGGGAGCACTCTGGTCCCCTGCCTGATCTGACACATCTCCATTCAGGGCCCCTGTCAATGAAATGACTCGCATCTGCCGCATAACATCAGCATAACAACAACCCCCCCCACCACACACACACACACACACACACACACACACACACACACACTTCAGCCTGATGGGAAAATTGAAAGGGTATCAATTCTCTGGTATGTCGCGTTCAGCAACTTTTTTCTTTTTTTTTTCCGATAAAACGCACACGTCAGCGCTTTTTGCCGCGTATTAAAACTGAGCCCGTCCAACTGGGCACAATCGAGCGCCGTGCCACCCCATGCTCCCCCCTTTGCCCACAGAAATAGCCATGGCACCGGACAAGCAGCAGAGGACAAAAACAAGCCCAAAGCCGGAGCGGCTGCTGTCCTTTTGTTTAGCCCTGCTGGCCCACTCTAACCTTCCCCCTCAAATAAACAAAGGCAAACGATGACGCTAATGGTCAAGAGTGTTTTTGTCCCTGCTTACGCTTGCTTATTTATTTATTTATTTATTTATTTATTTCTAAGTGCCCTCCCTCCCCCACCCCCTCACACGCCGCACCCTCGTCCTGACCACGCTTTGCCTCGTATCGGGCTAAAAAGGGGTTCCTTGTAAATTTTATTATGCCGGTGTCAAAAAGACTCCCATCGAAGAAGCAGTAAATATTCTAACGGGGTTCTGGACGCGAAAGGGCCATTCCTGTTGGCTCCAGGCACTGAATTAAGCCGGCCTGTTTCTAGTTAGACAGTCATTAAAGAGATCTTACAGCCACAGCAAATGGTTTCCTGTCCTGAGTGCTTAACTCCTGTAGTAGGAAATGTCCTGGGCCATAAAGGGTGAACCAAACTTCCTGAAACATTTTTAAAAGTTACCACTGGGGCCGCGTCGCATGTTCCGAAACGCACGCTCCGGCCAATCAAACAGGACCCCGCTTGACCCTCACATGACATTGACCGTTTAAACAGGTGGTGTCCATTTATTGGCTAAGCATGGGCTTAAACATGGGAAGAAAGTACTGGCGCTCCACCCGCTCATTTATTTATTTTTAATCAGGACAGGAGTTGGGCACAAGCACATCAGGAGGACTACACAGCGCATCACGCTGCAAACTTTTGAAGTCGTAACAAGACACAATAGGGGCAAAACAATAGGGAAGTGACACAGTGACTAGAAATAGCCCTGTCTTCTTCTGTAGCAAGCACACGGCACGTCTGTTCGTTGTTCCACAAAGGAAACCACAAACAATTTATGACCCTCATCATTTTTGGGAAATCATATTCATCTGTGCTGTTTTTTCAACAGCATAAAAGCTGATTCATCACAGTTGTTAAATGAGTGCCAGGAAAACCATATCAACAAAAAACCATCGACTCACACACTCAGTCATCCTTACCTATGACTAACAGGCTTTGTGTGTGTGTGTGTGTGTACGTGTCCATACAGCAGCCTTATGAACGTGCTCAGGGCTCTGAGAACAATAACTCCATGAGCTCAAAGTGATGAGTCGCTCTCCTCTATAAATCTATAATGTGCGTGTGTGTGGGTATGGCATGGCATAGGTGTTCTAGGTTAACAAGCCGATCACCTGCTCACTCACCCTATGCAGGTAACTATTTCTGAAGGCACCTCCAACCCCAATCCCTCTCCAGCTCACCAGAGCACTACCAGCTCCTGTCTCCTTCCTTGTCTCCCAGCCGTGCACCGTCTGGCACACACCGAGTCGTCCCACATTACCCAACGCTGCTCTCACATATTACTCACAGGAGACGCGCGTTTATGTTAGCAGATGTATAATGCATAACTAAGGCGTGTTTATGGCTCTGAGGTTGGCTGCCGCAGCTGACATATGTCTGCGAGCCTCGGGGCAGCTCTATGACACAAAGGCCCGAGATCTAATATCATCCAGGCAGATATGGTGACTAACACCAGCCAAAGATGATTACTCACTGGATGTGACTGACATGATTCAATGTGCCCAAGTACAATAGGAGTACAGTAAGAGCTGGCCAGGGTGTGTAGAGAAGGGGGGGGGGGGGGGGGAGGGCATCTCAAAAAGAGGAGGAGGGGGGTATTATTAATTGCAGTCTGTGAGAACTAAATGTTTTTAATGGACCAGGAGAGACAGAGAGCACTTTGTGAGCCACACAAGGTCAAAGCCGGGTCAGACTCAACACTCCTCTCCTGCCTGCCTGTTACTAAGCACTAACCACTGTTTACACACATGTCAAAACTGGTTCGATTTTTTTTACCCCCCGCCTCTGTTTGACAAGGTACAAAAAAGAAGCCTCTTTGTGCGAGTCACCATTTGTCTGTGTCATGGCAAAATGCAGACAAACTCGATAAATCCTCATGGCCTCATGGCCAGCTCAGTAAAAAATATGCACATCTCTGGTGAAAACTGAGTCAGGTAAAGTAGCATTCCTTCTCAGAAGCAATTAGAAAGAAATAACAAAATAATAATCTGGGCGTGGCACTATGATTAGATAATGCGCTAAATCTTATGGGGCCTTGGCTGGGAGCAAAGTGTCAATAATGTACGCAGTTATGAAATAACGAGGAGCAGCGCAGGGTAATGATGGCATCCGATCATTCATCATCAGCAGGGTAAACAGCAGCCTGGGCTGCCTGGCTCAGTCAAGCAGCACTCCGGCATGGAGATTAGGCTCTAATGAAAGCAAAACAAAGCTGGACATGTTAAATTTATTAGCACATTTAGCGTGGGCGGCCCCAGAAGGACACTGCCACTAATAATCATCGGCGGAGGAGCGGCGACGGGGAGCGCTGTCGTTTCCTCCTTCGGCCGGGCGCGATCTCTGCGGAGCGGGATATTTGTGGAGTGGCTGAACAAACACTGATTTGCTGGTATCTCTGTGTTTCCCAGAGGCGGCTGCGGGAGATGGGGTTGGAGGTGGGGGTGTTGGGGGAGGAGGAGAGGAGGAGAGGGGAGAGGGGCAGCCAAGGCGAGGTAAGCGGATGGCATGGGGACTCAGCCCCACCTAAGGGCTCTTGAGAAAAGGGCCTTGCTTGTGTCCCTGTCGATCTCTGGGTGTCGCACTTGTGTCCAAGGCAAACACACACACACACACACACACACACACATTGTAAAGTGTGAGCATACACACACTCTTGTAAGGCTCTCCAAACAGTAGAAACATCAAAACATACACAAACCAGTGCCATGGTAACTGAGATATTCCTTTTCAGTGCAGGATACCAGACACTGCTCAAGTGGATAGAACAACAAAACAGTGTTCCAACTACCACTATACAGTAACTAAAACAAAAAAATACTAAAATCAGACAGAAATAACAGTTTTTATTTTTCAATTCCATATAGCAAACCATGATCTAAAACATTCTATTTCATCTTGCTGGCATATCCTTTTGTCCAAATCCTATTTTTATTGTGGATAAAAGCCTTTTTGAAACTCAGGGATACACAGCTCCCATTCTGATGCATCTGAGAGATAGAGATCAGGGATCGAGAGATGAAGAATTCCCCGTAAACCCAGAACTGCAGAGCAGAGGCGCTTTGAGCCGAGCCAGCCGAGCTAGCAAAGCAAGCGGGCACTCCGCATACAGGGCCTGGCCTAATGACAACATCCTAATGTGTACCACATGCAGAGGGGCAAGAAGAGGAAAGGGAAATGGTGCTTAAAGTGGCCATTGTTCTAATTCTGAGGCAATCTAGAGATAATGACACCGACATCAATAGCAGCCAGTCGATTCTCGGATAACTCCGTTTTTTTTTTGGGGGGGGGTGGGGGGGGGTTCTCTTTTTTTTATGCGCTGGAGAAGTCGTTATCATAGGCAAAGGGATTAGGGACTGTGACACTGAGGTTGTGTCCTTGCTTTTGAGTTTGTTTATGATTTTAATCTGCCCCAGAGAGCACCTCCCCAAGCGATCAATAGGACTAATTAATGCATGAGCATAACGGAAGTGACAGCTCGTGGAAATATTTTCCAGCACAGAGGATGGGGCAGTATTTTTAGACGAGCTTGGACAGGATTGACAGATACAAATCCTTCCTTGAGAACGCCCAGGCACAGATAAAGGAGAGGACTGCAACGCCGCTGCCGAGGTTTGTGTGTGTGTGTGTGTGTGTGTGTGTGTGTGTGTGTTTGTGAGAGACAGATAGAGACAGAGAGAGAGAGAATGTGTGTGTGTGTGTGCGTATATGAATGTGTGAATGTGTGAGAATGATTGCGTGCTAGTACATGTATGTGTGTGTGAGAGGAGTGTGTTTGTCTCTGTGTTTGTGTGTGTATGAATGCTTTGGACAATGTTTTCATGCGTGTGTTCATGTGTGTGTGTATGAGAACTGCTCCATTCAGTGTGTGTGAGTGTGTGTGTATGGGTTTTGTGTGCAAGTGCACACACAGTCTGTGTGAAGTGCTGTGCAAATGGGCTGTGTTAACTGTGTCGTGTTCAGTAACCTCTCCATATTTCACAGGCCAAACAGCTCATTACCATGACCTTAGCCTTTGGTCAGTGCGCTTTTTCTTCCTCGTCTTCCTCCTCCTCATCTGGTAATGCTACGCTGACCCACCCCGGCCTGCTCTAAATTATTCACCACTTTGCTGTTGCCCATAAAGCCTGACCCTTGATCCCGCTCATTTATTTATTTATTTATTTATTTATTTACTATCCCCCCTCCCCCTTCTCTTGCTGGTCGTTATGACCATAAATCCATACCATCTAATCACTGGCATTCTTCACATTCAGGGAATTCTCCGGGAGAGAAAAAGAGAGAGAGAGAGAAGAAAGAGAAGACAGAGAAAGAAAGAGAGAGATAGAGAGAGAGAGAGAGAGAGAGAAAGAAAGAACAGCAATTCACTTTTCCACCCCCTCTCTCTGCACCAAAGCCACTTCTTTCCACCTTACCCTGCCAAGGCAACGGCAGCGATGCGGCCCAGAGGATCTGCGTCACGGTGTCTGTAATTAGGCTGATGTCTCAGGAAGTGGTGGAGGATTACCGATATGAATCATATGGGGTGATTAAGATGGAGGGGGGAGTTTTGTGATTGTGCACAGGGGTTGCCAGGAGCAGGGATGCTGTGTGCAACCATGCTGGAGAATGTGGCTGAGTGGTGGGGGAGAGGGGTGGGGGTGGAGAGGGGGAAACATACTGACACTCAAAGGATCAGACCCTGCAGGTTTCTAAGCCCTTTTATAACATCACAGGCAGTGTGAAGGGACCATATGTTTGGTAGGGTGTGTGTACGTGTGTGTGTGTGTGTGAGAGCATTTTTGTGCGTGTGTGTGTGTAAGCGTATGTGCATTTATATATGTATATTTAGGTATCTGTGAACATATTCTTTGTGTGTGTATGAGTATGAGTGTGAGTGTGTGTGTGTGTGTGTGTGTGTGTGTGGAGGGTGGATAGGAGCACTCATGTGCTATTTTAAGGCAGGAGAGATGAAAACATTTTGCCGTGCCTCTCAGCCAGCAGTGCCTCTCCCAAATCGGATCAGTCATCGAGTCGTTCACAAACAGAAATGAGGATTCTGGGGAAAAAAAAGAACACTTACATTTCAGCACAATCAGTGACCCCTTACAGAGAGTAGAAAAAAAGAGGTGGAAGAAAGAGGGAAAAGGCAGAAAATTACATAAAGAAGACATATGCCATTCTGATCCTGCTCAAATACTGGATTACTGCTTTGATTAATCACAGTTTAATCTGAAGGACTGAAATTATAGTTTCGCTGTCAGTGGGAAATAAGACTATTTGATGGGGGGAAGGCGATGATTATTTCTCTCTCTCTCTCTCTCTATCTCTCTTCGGCTATTCTTCATTGCTAGGGGATTGCAACTCAATTATCTTTGTGTCAGACGATTATCCCGCCGGCTTAATTTAATCTTCATTACTCCCCAGTCATATTTCAATTAAACACGCTATCGTGGCGTTAACACATACTTAAACCTGCTACTCCTTCAGTTAATTTCCCCCTGATAGGAGCACCGGGGCTAACAGATGTCATAATTATGCACTTATTAAACATATTTCACACTTGTCCTCGCATGGGGTTCCGCGCTCGACGACACACACACTCATACACACACACACACATACACACGGGAAACCCCCATTCGACTTGCACGCTCTGACATTAATCTAATGACAATATGCTTTGGTTGTGATCTATAATGCCACAGCAAGCTGCTTGGGCCCAGTTCTCCCTCTGCTTAATTGTGACACACAGATATTAGTGGCGAACTTAAGGAGGTTAATGCATTAGAGGATTAGTCATCGCATTCATTTCACCTCTGAGGACGTCAGTGCAGAACCTCATAAAAAAAAGGGTCCCTATCTGATGGTCAATGCCCGTCAGAGAGTGAGGGAGGAGAGGGAGAGGATCTCTGTGTTGGATCCCAGCAGGGTAAAGGCAGACAAAGGTGCCCGAGGGTGCTGCTGGCATCTTTTTGGGTGGGCCAACTTGGATGCCAACGTGGCACGGGCGGCGTCGCCTCCTCAGCGGGAGACTGTGGCGAACAGAAGGTTGGGTGCGTGCGTGCGTGTTTGTGTGTGTGTGTGTTTGTGAGCAGCGCTGTTTTCATGTCTCATCGCTTCATAATGCTGTAGTTAAGGATTAAGACCCCTCTGCCCCGCCAAACATCTGGACAGGGATACACATGCATCTAACGCATAAAGCTAAATCCACACACACACACACACACAAAGATCTACATACATCTACAACCATGTACCATCGCACAAAATCACTCATTGAAAGGTTAGTGTTGGAAAAACGTGTCTTAGCTACAAACTCATAGTTGCAGAAACAATTCTTCACTGGGAGACGGAGCAGATCACACAGTACACTCCACACAATCACCTTAGCCACTGAGTCTGGAGACGGATGCTCAGCTTTGTATAATCGCAATGTTCTCACCCCTTTGCCTCTCTGTCAGCCCTGGCCAGAGCATTGACTGCTTTAGTTTCCTTCTTGCTAAGGAAAGCATAGATTACCAATATCTCAGCTGCAGATTCAGGAAAAGCAGCCTAATACAAACAGAGCTAAAAGCAGAACGCCTGGCAATTATAGGAAATGCCTGCAATGCCCACACATAGGAAATGAGTGGGACAAACACCAAATGTGTACAACAGAGCAGCCAGCCAGACTGTATGTGAGGCGCAGGAAAGCTCTAAGGCAAACACTCAGACACATTAAAAATGTTAAGGGAAAAAATACGGACCATGTGTGTATGATGTGTATGATAGCAATAATCCTGATGGCTTAACATAAGCAATCATTTACATGAAGCAGCGCATGGGTGCTGTGTTTTTCCCCTAATAAGCTTCAGGGGAAATATAAATGGGAAACTCCATGTTTGCTGGTAACTCTGTCCATATGATGTTTTATAAGGGTGCTGTGCATGTGTAATCATGGAGGCTGCTCCAGCAGCCTATTCCACATGCCTGTATCTGTCTATGTGTGTATGCATGAACAACACAAAAATAGCCATTCAGTCCAGAGCTAATTTTACTTCAGACTAATTATAACCACAGGGAACAATTGGGTTATTATGATAATATATAATGACCTAACCAGACCCATGCACAGATAAATTTTATCAGCAGTGCAGATAGAGGATAATATCGGAACTAAAAATATCAAAGGCAACCCCCCCACCCCCCAAACACACACACACACACACACACACACAAACTTCTTCATTTCAGTTCCAATTCAAACCCACTAAGCACCGCAGTGCAGTTATGAATGTTGTGACGCATTAAACCCAAAATCTGGGAAGTATTTGAAGTTGAGCTTTTCTAATCTCTGCAATCTCAAAGGGATATCCTGGCGACTAATTTTTAGAACCAACAGTAATATGAATAATGTGTGCTGGTGGCCGGCGGCCCTTGGCTCGACTGGACCGCGTGGGATGGAGCGGGACAGAGCGCGAGTAGATTAGCGGAGAGGAACACGCCGACCCTGCATCTCGGGGTCACACTCCCATCACGTTGCTGTCACTGCACTCCATTGTCCCCCGACTAACTCTCTAGTCACTACAATACAACAATATATAACAACAAGTACCACTGAATTAAGAAGATTATACAAATTTATAACACTTACTGACAGCCATTCATATTATCTGATAGTTTTGTTTTGTGATTCATGTTGGGATTCATCTGTTCTGGGAACTGAAACGACATCCAAAATAAGAGAGAGAGAGAGAAACACCAGATGTAGGAATGGACAAAATGGACAAAAAGGAACACTTGGCTTGTGTGTTTGTGTGCATAAGATGCAAGGGAGGTAGACACATAAACAGCAGGTCGGACTAAGGGCTGGTTGAGAAGAAAAGAAAAGTAACGACAGGGCAGGATAAAAGAGATGAAAATGAGAGGAGTGTGGCTGAGACAGACGGAGGGCTTCCAGGAGGGTGGTCCCAGAGGGGCAGGGTCCAAGCAGGCAGGCAGGCAGGCAACGGATGCAGAGGCTGGGGCTGGGGCTGGGGCTGGAGAGGAGCCCTGGGGGTTATTGTCACTGACAGAGCCACACCATGACAGGGGCCAGCCGTGGCTTTGTTTGTCACCTCACCAGCCTCAATCAATCAATCAGTCATCTCCCACGACCGCCCTCATCCGCCACCCGACCGTCCACCAACCTCCACCTCCACCTCCTTCTCCATCTCCTCCTCCAATCAATCAGCTCCATCACACACACACGCAGCCCCCAGAGGAAGTGTATCTCGCCGTCGCCGATGGCTCCTGTCACATCACCCAATCACAACTGTCAGCCTGTCAAAGCCACGACAACAGTCGTGCAAAAGCTGCACTTTCCCTTCAAAGTATTACAGTATACATAGTAAATGTATATAAAGTGAACTCTAAATTCTATGTGTAGAACCACACTAAACCACCCCACTTGTTAAGGCTATAAGTAATACTAACATGACCCCCTATTCAAAATGCATATAGATTAGTGTCCATATTTAATATCAGGCCAAAGTCTAAATCATGTAGTTGTATTTTCTTGTTAACGTTTAACATGTGCTCTGTAGCTGCAAAGCATGATTCACACTCATCTCTGGAAATTCTTAGGAAATGGCAATAAGGCACAGAAATGTGTAAAGAACTCTGGCAATTTTCACTTCAAATGTTGTCAGAGAGAGAGAGAGAGAGAGAGAGAGAGAGAGAGAGAAGAAGCTTCAGAAGACCCTTGTTCTCACCATGCCTCTTAAAAAAGCTACCCTCTAGCTGCATGAAAGTTACACATTTAATGAACAGCACATCCATAAGGTTTTTTTTTTTTTTTTTTTTTTAAGTCTGGGCAGGGGTGGGACATGGCAGAGGGGGGAGGCAAGGTGAGGGGATGTGCCTGTTATTCATTCATTAACATGCAATATCTCTGCCAAGCACTGGCAAGCTCTCTGACAACTGTCATGAAACACCAAAAAAATACCGGCAACCAATCAGGAGGCTTAAGTCGTCTGCTATTCTTCTATGCCTGAGGCGGGGGGGTTCTCAAAAAATATCATCTGTTTATTTTTGTTTGTTTCATCCAAAGACAAGCTGATAAACCTATTTAAAAGAAATGTAACTGGCTAAGGGATCTTAAAATCTCTTACGACAAGAAGCAAAATAAGTACATATATGGGTGAATGTGGATTTTGTCTAAACCTACTGCATTGTGGTTTGAAGACACAAGGTGTGTGCAGCTGTGTGCAGCTGTGTTGATTTGTGATGTTTACTCCTCTGAAGCATGTGCAGTGCAGTGCGGTGCGGTGCAGTGCAGCGCTGTGCTGTTTTGTGCGGTGCCGTGTGGTGGTGGCGGCTGTATCCTCTGGGCTGCTTTGACCGATGGATCAATGGCTCTGCCTCCTGCCTGTCAGCTCTGATTGAGTGTGAGAGGTGGCACCAGCCTGCCTCAGCCGCTGGGGCTGGCTCTCTCTGCCTGCCCACCCGCCTGGCCACCCGTCCCCTGCCTCACCTGGGCTCCCTGCTGACAGCCGACTGCCACCCAGCCGCAGTAGATGAGGAGACATGTCCCTAGGCTCGGCAGACTTGTTAAAAAGACAAGCATTCACCCACACACAAAGGGAAATGTATAGGACCACAAACCCACACCTATACAAACACACACACATCACACACATATACGTATGTATATATACACACACACACACACATATATATATATATATATATATATATATATATATATATATATGTATAACACACCAACACATACTTATCATGCATTATGTATGCGTATACAGGCCAACATAAACACACAGGACATGTACTTTTAACCTCACACCTGCAACAATATAAAATGGTAGGCCAAAGTATGTACAGACACATTTGGTGCAGATACAGACACATGTATCTCAGTCTGATTCCTCTCCATCCCCAGCCTGGTCCCCTGCTCTTTAACTCTAACTCCCCCATATCCACTCTTTTAAGACTGTATCCATGCCTATCTCAGCGCCTATCCCTGATGGATCCTTCCTTAGCCGCCATTCTCTCCCACTCTCTCTCTCTCCTCATGTCTTCATCTGCCTGCTCTTCCTGTCTGTGTGTGTGTTGCTCGCCCGCCCGCTCGCGCTCCCTGCCGCCTGCAGTCAGAGAGGAGCCGTGGTCTGCCAGCTGGACAGGACCCAGCTGTGGGATGATCTCTCCTTCCCGCTCACTTCCACTTAACCCCCTCTCCTCTACTTCTCCCTCCCTCCCTCTCTCTCTCTCGCTCTCTCTCTTTTTCTCTCTCTCTCTCACACACACACACACATGCACACACATTTCCGCTACCGCTGGAGTGATCCCACATGGAACTACCGGTGCATCCACTTACACTGGCACGCAAGCCAGGCACACAAACACACACACAACGCATCCATGTAATAGCACACAAACACACCTACAAACATACAAAACAAAATGCACTTTCATGAACCCCCAGAGGATATACCAACTCCAATGACCAGCTTGCCAGCCACAGATACACACACGGCAAATTAAAACAAAAAGAAACTCAGCTACAACTGCAAACATGCAATTTTAACACATGTTTCATGCCATAAACAGACCCAAGCAAAGCACTGAAAGGTCAATTGACAATACACTGCTATTGCATCACTGAGCATACCTACAGTAAGACAATGAACCCAGAGATACAAAGGCTGGGCCGTGGTGCTTTTGTGACACACAGGAGGAGAATTTTTTTATGGCTGTGTACTTTACTAGAGTTTGCCATCTGCACCAAGGTGTGTTAATGGCTTGCTGTGACTTATTTACACTTATGAAAACAGGCGCATCCATCTGCCACATGAGGAAGACAACCCGATGCCACCTTTGGCACATCGCAGCGGCTGTTTACGTAGAAAGGTGACGACAGCGAGAGCGAACTGTAGATGACACGCGCGCGCGCTGAAGTCCCTGGATCCTTATGCCGTATTCCCGTGCCACTTTGGCGCGTGGCAAGGAGTCAAGTCTGTTGCCAGGGTGCGGTTCAAGCTATCACACCAGGCTTTTGATAGAAATGCGAGACTACATCTGTCACACAGGCATATGTGAGAGAGCTGTCTTACATGTGTCCTATCTGAGCCCACTTCTCTTTCTTAGATGATCTATGTGACAGCAAATGCCTCTGATACAGATGTAGGTTTATAGGGTTTGTGTGACAACAGATTTGTGGAGCGAAAAGAGTCACAAAAATATGTAAACGGTAGTAAATCTACCTCAAAAAATGTTTGGAAAACACTTTCCAAACTGTTGATGACAAGTGCAGATTTTCATGTGGCAGTTTATTTTCAGCCGATTCCCTTCAAAGCTCACTGTTAATGATCAAATCTTTGCTAACACATTAATCTTGCTATTCCCTCTAACGGAAATATGAAGAAGTGACAACGTGATTTACATCCGACAAGATGGCTGATGTTGCCATATGTTATCACTGTTATTGTTACCCTGACGCAGTCAACAGACACACAGTGTTTTTCTGGGTGCCGCAACCCGAGAGGCAATGCCTACCCAGAAGAATAATATGCTTTTAAAGTCTCAAAATAATTGAATGAAATGCAGTTTCATGCATTAATTGCCTAATACTCCTACTTTCACTAATGTCTCGGCGTACATATTTCTGAATTTGCCATAAAAACCAGGGCCAAACAGAATATGTTTAATATTGGAAGTGATGTCAAAAGTAAATTGTCATTAGGGGAGTGGAAACGTATCCGCTCGAGCTACACTTCTGCGGTAAGTGAGGTGCATATCATTCTGACAGAGAGGTTTAAGTTACACACACACACACACACACAGAAACACACAAACCGTGGACTAATCCACACAGCCCACTTTGCCACAAACACAGTACACAACATTAGCGACCAAGACAATAGCGCGGTGAAATACACCCCCTACAGAAGCAGCAGCAACATGAAGGGATTAACTCATGGGTCGCAAGTGAACGAGTGACACCAGAAGCATTTCTCTATTCCCAACACCCCCTCCTCCCTGCCATGCCACACCGTTTGGGCTTACAACACTTGCCACTACTCCAGGAATGCAGGTACACACTACAACACAGCCCAACACAGCAGAGTAAGTTGTGTCTGAGGTAAAGGATCATTAGAGCATTAATCCCCACCTGACACTAATACTTGATGTATGATTGACCTCAATGCTGGACACTCGTCATTCCATTCCCCACGCCATATGGCAACACATTAGCCCTTTACCCTCCAGTGGGATAATCTCTCCTTTCTGGCAATGCTTTTTCTTCAGAGATTTCTTTGGGCAATAATTGCATGACAGCATTAACGTATTGGGACAGATTTAGAATGTTGTTTGTCACTGTGTGCAAGGGCGTCGGGGCGTGTCTTTGGAGCAAATAAGGAGCATAATCTACTGTAATCTAGGAAAAGTAACTATAGCAGACAGGTGAGGCCTGACCGATGGGAGGCCCTAAGCTGTTCAATTTTGTCTCTTTTCGAAACACTCATGCAAGCGCATGTTAACACGCTCGCTGCCACTATACTTACACTGGCATACTTACACTGGCATACTAACAATGGGTTGTAAGACTTAAGATGAGTGCTATGATAATGCTAAGTGTGGCTAAGACCAAGACACTGACAGTAATTTCAAGAAACACAATGATGACTGACACATTAAAATGATGAACACCATACCATGGTACATGAATTAATATTAATCATTAATATTATCATAGAATGAATAGTACAATAATTAATATTATCATAGGGGTTCTATCACATTTTTAGGACCTTGAAGTATTCAATTAAATGTAAGAATGTCAGCATTATCTGTGTCACAATGTTTCCTTTAAACTAAAAACACATATATTTCACGGGCAACTATATGATGTCATTATCAAAGCCTTGTTTATTTACAGCAGAGCAAGGTGTAGAGAATCTCTGCCAGCACTGTGAGCTCTAAGAGTAATCCAGTCCCCTGAATCTCCAGTGACAGGCCCCTCGAGCAGGGCCATGTAAACCCTACTGGCCCTTCACCAGCGGCCAATAGACTGTCTTCCGTGCCCCCTCCACCCCCCACAGAACCCGCCCCAAATCCCAGGATGCCAGTCGTGGTGATAGTGGTGAACCCGACACAAACACCCCACCTAAGAAAACACACCTACACTTACACACACACACACACACATCACATACACATCACCTTTCTCTGCTCAAGCCCGGTCCGTAATGAACAAATTCACTGTGCATTACTCTGGACTTGATCCCTGGCAAAATAGTGCTGGAACAAACAATTTGGTTTGTCAACACCTTTCTCTAGACTCCTCCATCAATGTCAGGGGTCCAAATTTAAACGGCAAAGTGCATTTGACTGCAGGACCCCGGGCTGATTAGACTTCCCAGCTCAGCGAATTGCTCCAGACAGGACAGCGCCTCTGATTGCTAACCCGGCTTGAAAATAGTCTCGGCTGGCCGCGGGATTAACATGAATATTTTGATATAGATCGATAAGCAATCTCCACTCTATAAGAAATGCCAGCAGCCTTCATTTGGCTGATCAAAGGGGAGGGGAGCTTCAGCCGGTAGGGGCGACAGCTGGCTATTGTTTTCCACTGGGCCTGGTGGACCGGGTGAGAGCAGACAGAGACAGAGAGAGAGAGAGAGAGAGAAAGGGGGAGAGGGAGAGGGAGAGAGAGAGAGATAAAGGGGGAGAGGGAGGGGGAGCGGGAGCTGAGTCCATAGTGAAGGAGGATCCACACCGGTCTGGGCTCCACTCCACCTAATCGTGGAAACAATCACTGCTTCACAGGATCCCATCTCGCTGGACGGCTGGCTCGGAATGAGGCCGGCGGCCGACCCGACCGCCGAGGGGACCAGGTTCATTTGCTAGGCATTATGGCCACAAGCCCCTCATCGCCACGGCTCCTGCCACAGCCGGCCAGCACCACTGACCCGTGAGGAAAAAGGGCAGGTCAGCTAGCCGTCAGCCCGACCACGTCTTCAGGGTTTTTTTCTTTCGTTATTGTTTTGTTTTGTTTGTTTAATTTCGACAGGGAGGTGGGGTTGGGGGGTTGGGGCACTGGTTGATTTGACCAGGGGGTTGATATTCCTGCTTCAGTTGCTTATCAGAGATGGCCCTGCAGTGGATGAGCATCCATTAATGGCCAAGAGTGAATTTCACTCTTTCAGTTTCAATTTCAATTTCAATCTCGGCAACCCGAGACAACCACCCTGGCAGTGAACTGTGATTCATTAAATGATGAATTACTAAATGAAACCATCGACAGGATCAGATTGCAATTATCGCATCGTCTTTATTTTCTTCCTTTCCATCAACACAGCATTAGCACAGAGGAAAACCACAACCAACACAAGAATATCAGGCACGGAGGCAACTGAAATTAGGTTTATTAAACCTGTCCTGTTTGCACTTAAAAACTGCATCCATTTAAGTGTGGAGTTGAAACGGAGACATTAGCATCCTATAGTTAACAATGTAAAGTGGGACCACCCGCCAGTGACCTGGGTCAGGTCCACAGGGGACGCAAAAAACACAGGAGCCAGTCAAAACATGAGGGGCCATAATGCCTCATTTGCAAATAGCTGGTTTAATTCATTAGGAAGCGTCACTTTATTTCAGGGCAGCCCAAGGAGGCTGATTAAAAAGTGGTAATCAGGATTAATTAGGAGAATATATATGTGAGGCTTAGCAGGTCTAACCTCTGAGCAGGCCTGGCTCTCAGCCTCCTCCCTCCCGCTTGTCCTCTCCTGTTACACGTGTTTCCACTCGCACTTCTCTCAGTCTTTCTGTCTCACTTAAGCTTGCCCATCTCTCTCTCTATATTCTTTTTTTTTAACATGTTCATTCTCTTTCCCCCACGTCTTTTGCTTTCTGGCGATTTTGCTCCCATTGTGGTGTGTCTCCCATGGTGGTGTGTCAGCGTCTCACACTCTCTTTCTCCTTCTCTCTCTTTCTCCATTTACATCAGTCTCTCTCTCTCTCTCTCTCTGGCAGACGGCACTTCCGGAGGTACTGTGCTGAGTCTCGGAGCAGTGTGAGCAAACTGTGTGTACTGCAGCGTGTGTACTTGCCGTCAACATGTTTTCAGTGAGGACCCACTCAAGTCAGTGTTTACAGTTTGTAGTGTTCTCAACTTATCTCCAAAGAATGCATAACAAATGAGAAGAAAATGCCATTGGACTAGCCAAGTGGCCAATTGGTCAATTTGATTACCGTTCACAGTAGTATGTAATTACAGTGGACAACTACAAATCCCTGAAGTAACCTAGCCAAAACAAAACTAGGCATTTGTATTCAGTGTGTAGAGGACTTGAGGATTAATTGTAATGACATCTACACAATAACTTTCAAAACATCCACATAATCCAACAGTCTTGGCCTTCTGCTACAGGTCAGTGCAAAACTTTCAATCATCAGCCCTTCTATGGACATGACTTATGAGTGAAATCTTCAGTGCTGCCGGTTATCGTGCTGTTTATGTTATTATTTCAGCATGTTTCAGTTAACATAACCTTGAAACAGTCCAGTTCAAGTCCAAGGGATGGGTTGTTTTACTTGCTGCATTGAAGTCGGGAGATGACGCATCGCCTGTTCTCCTGGCTGAGGCTCAGACTGAGATCTTTCATCCTGCTCGTTGCTTGGCGGCGGCGGTCAGGGTGGCCCCTCGAGTTCCAGCTCTAATGCAAATCCAACAAACCCAAGGCTTTATTTTCCCTTTTACTTCAATGAGAGAATAATACAGCACTGACTGCCTGTCAAGTTATGAGAGAATGACTGGCCCTGAAGATGTGCCTCTCTTTCTGTGAGGAGTTAGAGATCGACAAGTCAAATTTTATTTTAGAAAAATAATAAAATAATTTTTAAAAAATTCTCACACAGACGTGCACATGTGTTTGCACACACACACACACACACACACACACACACGCAAACACACATACTCACACACACACACACACACACACACACACACACACACAAACACACACACACACACACACACACCAAAATGTAGCTGCTAAAAGTGTCAGGGTTGACCTGGCCTGAGCTGCCAGTGTGTGTGAGGAAGGCATTTCAGCCTTATGACTGTTTAGGAAGGAGAAATAAATGGTTGAAAGACACAATTCAGTGGAAAAACAGACAAACAGTCTTTTTAAACAGTCATATAACTTAGAATGCAACGGAGTATTCACATTAAATTTAAGTTAGAGAGTTAAGTTAAAGAACATTGAAACTAAGGAAATGTCTTAACACAAAGTATCAACTGTCTCAGCTGTCTTGAGCTCCAACTGGATCATTTACAAAGAATTTCTTTCTTTGTTTTATTTTTATTAATTTGACGAGCAGAAATTAGCCATATAGGCCAGGATTCTTTTCTTGAGGCAAATCTGATAATGTGCATGGCGCATGTCCACAGAATGGACTTCACTTACCCCACTTACCCTAACAGACACATATGTGAAACCTTGTTTAAAAATGTGGAAACAATCAGGTGAGACAACAACATAACATTGAATGAACACAGCATAAACGCGGTCACTTAAAACTTAAATGGGAATATTTGTTTTTAAAAGCTTGTAAATAGCAGTTAAAAGCTTGTCATGACTAGATTTTAAGCCACAAAAAAAATGCGCACTCTGCACTTTTCCCCTCCACAAGACATCTGATACCTACAAATACAGTTGACTCCTCAGTGCAACCTAATGATTTTTTTGCGGATCTGAAAACAGGTTTGGGATGAAGCCCGGGACTTAAATAATAGCGGGAGTGGTATTGAACCTCTTCTGCGAAGATCAAATGCAGCTTTCATTAGTTTAGTACAGCGCCAGGGCTCATTGACGACTTGTCAGACCGCCTTTCCTTCAATAAGCTGCGAGGGGCTCTAAAAATCATCCTTTTGCTGAGCCCCCTCAGCTGTAAATTCAGCGCTGCTCGATAGCGCTCTCCTTCCCCCTCTCCTCTCCTCCTCTCTTGCTCTTTCTGCCTCTCCCGTCTCGCGCTTGCTAAAGCGCCACTTCTTCTTGTGGTGGATTAACCTCACGCTGCTGATCAAAAGACTTGCCGCTACATGGGCCTACGCTGGGCCTGGTCAGCCTCTCCATTGACCACTCATGATGGAGGCGCACACTCCTATTATCATGGAAAAATCCATTGTTTGTCCACAGGTACCATATCCAGTGTGTGAGGGAATCAGCTTGCTTAAGATTACTTAGGGTTTGCGCATGGGGTGGAAATGGATGGGGAGAATTAGCTACGAAATTGGAGAGACTATCTACCCATTCATTCCATTTTTCTTGCCATACATTGTGTGTGTGTGTGTGTGTGTGTGTGTGTGTGTGTGTGTGTGTGCGTGATAAGAGTGAGAGAGAAAAAGAGGGAGGATGGGAGGAGGAGAACGGTGGTATACATCTGCGCATAGACTGCAACCAATAGCGATAGAAAAAAAAAACAAGTCGATATTGCTTAGCCAAATGAAGGGGTTTTGTGCACCTTTACAGACTGTTTCCAATTAAAACCAGCATGGGAAAATGCTGCACCACATTGTGACGCAGTAAACAGACCACTGTTTGTCTTTTCTTTTTTCTCCCCAGGAGAATTGCGTCAGATTCTGTTGACCCAAACCTGATGTAAAAATTTTCCATGATAAGTATATAAGATGTAGCAAGGTTCCCAAAAAGATGAATCACATTATCTGCAAATAACCTGGGTAACTTGGAGATCAACATTCCATCTAAATGAATGTGTCACTGACATGTTGTTGTGCTTTAAGTGTACTTTAACTGCACTAAATATGATGCATACTCTCTGACTAAAAGCCTCACATAAAACTGTCGCCAAAAGAGCTTATTAATTCATCTTTGTTTATAAGCCACGCGTCAGAGAAAAGACAACTATAACGTGGTCATAAACCATCTTGTTTCTCAATAGCATGCCTGTACACACAAACAAATACACATGCACACACACATACAACACACAACACACTCTACACACACACACACACAATATCTATTCACATGCATATAAAAGCATTGATTCAAACATCTGCAAGGTATGAATAGACAGGGGAAAAGTATACAGACATAAAACAGGCATTAATAGAAAACATTCAAAAGATTTCCTGCCACGCATACAGAGTGAGAAAGTTGACAAAATAACACCATTACAAGGACAACACGATGGCTAGGACTAGTTATTATGTAAGTTACTCCACCATCTTCTAACAGCATAGTACAAAAAAAAGTTAATTGGCTTCACAATAGAAACCCAGTCTACAGCTAGGTGAGCGTGTCATCGGAGGGCTTCACTCAGACTGAAAAAAGCTGATTCTGCAGCCACACATAACGCAATGCTCTTAACTAACACACACACACACACACACACACACACACACACTGACTCTATCCCCACAGCACAAACAGAAGCATCACAGACACAAACCAGGCCTGTGACTAAATTACGAAGGACGGGACCATTTAAGAAAGAGTGTCACATTTCTGCGTAATAAATAGCAGAGATTGATTTGACCTCCCAGCCAGGTCCAGCCAGTTTACTTATACAGAAGTTAAGAAAAATGGAAGCTCTATTGTCTCAGGGGATCCATTGCAAAGAAATAAGATAGGACACACTGGGCTTTAAAGGACCCCTGGCATCCAGGCCATGTCAATATGGCTCTTCTGTGCACAGCCCACACTGGGTGGGGGACAGACAGACGGGCTGGAGGGATCAGTAGACCACCGTCTAGCAAACACACCCAGCTGTTAGGCTATCTGCAACGCCAGGGGTGAGAGCCCACACCGCCAGAACTGGCCTGGTGTGGAAGAAGGTCAAAAGGTTTCTGTTACTGATGGGCAAACAAGATATGTCCCTGCATTATTCAGAGATTGGCCGGATCTCTGTGCAGTCCCCCCCTCAAACTGAGATCTCTATGGACTGGGACGACTGGAATAGACGCCACAGAGGAAGACAGCTGATGGACAACTGCATTATCTACCAATGAAACAAACAGTAATTCCATTTAGATTTATATAGTATAAAGCATATCTGTTTATGTTAAAGAGTATGGATAAAGTTTGAGCACATCACCACACACACAGTACACACACTGTGTATAATGTATTCCTAGCTTTCTCTTTCCTTGAATTACCTTCAAGATGGTTTGTTATCAATGCAATTATTTTTCCAATATTATTTAGTTTATTTCATACACCTACCAACAAGCAAGAATATTTTGTGAGGTACAGTGGCAGGAAGCAGTCTGGGTCTGGAAGAAGTAAAAAATGTGAATCTGGCACACAGCTGTACAAGGAAACTGGAAAAAGCTAAAAACGAAAGAGAGAGAAAAAAAAAAACCAAAAACAAAATGCAAAGCTGCTACCACATCGCCAGCTAATCATTAGCACAACACTCCTCATGTGTATCCCCCACTGCCTCTAGTGCTGCCCACACAAACAATGTACATGTAAGGACATAGTATAACCAGACAGCAGGATAGCACAATGATAGCACATGTAAGGCACATATAAGGCTAGCATAGCACATAGAACAACATAGTAGAGTTTGTTACAAGGTAAGTAAATTTAGAATAAAAAGTAACTATAAAAAAAAAAAGAGTTGAGAGAACAGACGAATCGCTGGGGTTAAATCTTTCATTATTATGGATCTTCACAGGAGTCTACAGAACATTAACCCTATGTGAACTCTGAGAACAGTTATAAAGAAGACCTACAGACATCCAATGTCTTCCAAAAATGGTTCTATGTTCTGCTGCCAAATCTTACAGGTACTGGTAGCATGGCACGGATCCATGTCAGAAGATCTTACGGCTACTAAGTCTGGAAACTGGTATATGATGACATGAGAGAGAATGCCTAAATATAACCCGAGTCATATAATAATCTCTTAATTAGACTGTTTTCATAATCCCAGGTAATGTATACACATCTGGAAGCAGCTTTCCTACTGCTATCCCCCTCCACTGCATCTCTCTCACTCTCTTAGGCTTGGGTCTGGTGCCTGGAGAAAGAAACAGGGGCAAGTGATGAACGATGTCAGTGCAGTCAATGAAAAATCAGCTGGGATGCACAAAGCTCTTAATGCCTCGCCATATAGGTTGCTGACTGGAGCAAATAGCGTTTCGCACAGCACTTATGCAGACCAATCATACATTTCCAGCAACAATGCAAAGGAAAGGGTGGGGGGGGGGGGGGGGGGTCCAGAGTGCAATAAATTCTCTGCCCTGATTAAACAGTAAATTCTGCAAGCCTATCAGGCTCCCATTAAGTGGGGATGTGGAGGTAGAGTGGTGGGGGCTGCTTTCAAAAACACCATTAATCAGCAGCCAGATATGGAGCAAAATATTACTCATCGATTGTAACTTCTTATGACAGTTTACACAGCTCTATATCTGCAGGCAAGCGCACACTGATCTATCAATTACGAGTCGGGCCCTTGGCAGCATGCTAATTGTGCATTTTCTCCTCTAATGCATTCCCACTGTTATCTCATAGGCTAATGAAACCAAACAAATCAATAAATATAAATTATACATGCAAAGATGTACTGCTGTGAACATAAAGCCTCTAATTAATTGCACTTGATTAATTTATATACTTTAATTATCTCTCCAAGCTGCAGATGGCATAAATATCTGGACAATCTGCTTATTGCTTGTGTCAGTCATAAAAAGGCAGACGCAGTGAAACTATTAGGGGCTGGGAGAGCTTTGTCACTGAAAAACACACATTGCTGACATAAAAAAGCTGTACCTCTGAATAATTTAAGGTGAGCAAATTGCTAGACAAAGCAGGCCTTGGGACTTGATTACTGGTCTAATTCTGTGGACTTTTTTTAATATGGTGAGTGGTGGGGTAAACCCGAGCAGCAAGATCACCATTGTATTTTGTGGTCCCCCCCCCCCCTCCCCTTTTTATTGTTCTTTCTTGTAAACCGTAGTGGAGAATAAATGCAAGTAATCTCTGTCTATTTAAGAGACTAGCCAAGGGCCATTCCGAGAATGCAGGCTGTAAGTAATGGGAAATGCTTCAAGTCAAATGACACAAAATGTTAACAGAGCAACAACGGCAACGTTATACCACCTGCAACTGCTGATTCACAAACTAGGCAGACACAAATATTCCTCAGCTCAGCCAAAAACAGAGGTTTGGGGATTTGTGTTGATAAGGGAAACAAAATGCTGTGCATTGGTTGGTCACAACATGTTATTTAGTCCCATGGCCTGGGTCAAAATTGAGTCTAAATTAAAGCCAGTCAAAAGTCAACAATGAAAATACTAGCCCTTGCCACAGCAATGAACAACGAATGAGATGAAATCTTTTTGTGCCTTAAACGGGGAAAAAAAAAACATGGTAGCTTCACGCAAGAGTGACAATTCTTTTCTAAATTGTTCAGCACACTTACTATTTACCAAAATGAAACTTTGTTATAAATATCTATGTTTAACTTTTATTGTTTATTAAATGAAGACCGTAAACATTTTTAAAAGGCACTGAAACTCAACCACTCCAGCAAATTAAGGGTCCTTGATGCCTTTTGTTTCCCCAGCATGCTTAAAATTGGCTGATAACTTATTGAGCAATATAGGCTGCTGACATCTTGCAAGGCCCATGAAAGTTTAAACAATGAGCTGCGCTTCTACCGACTTCTTGAACTGAGGCAGTGGGCAATGGTAATGGCCAGAGCAGAGCGAAATCCTCCCAAAGGTGAGACGAGGAGGAAGAGGAAGCAGAGGCCTTCAGGCTCCTCCATCCTGATGCCTCTAATTAGGGTTTTTAGAATAATTACCCCAACAGGGTGCTTGGCAGAGTAATTGCCAGAAAGAGATTATAGTGGAACATTAATGTGTCCAGGTACAGTAAATATGTCGAGAAAACGTGGTGATGCCGAGGTTGGGCTTCTCGCTAAATACAGGATAGGGAGTGGGGGAGGGGGTTGCTCACGACTCTGTGCCAAGTTCAGCTGGAGGCAAATTACAGTGTCCCTGCCCACAGTCTCCAACTCTGGTCTGCCTATCTATCTCTATCTCCTTTAACAATTACAGCATTTCTGATAAATGCTATGTTTCAAAGTAAGCGAATGTTGTAATTGAATGGTGGTAGGTAAAGTACAGAGGTATAGGAAAATGTGTACGTGTGTGTGTGTGTGAGTGTGAGTGTGAGTGTGAGTGTGAGTGTGAGTGTGAGTGTGAGTGTGAGTGTAGGTGGGGGGGTGGGGGGGTTGAAAAGTGGCCATCTGTACTCTGACAAAGACATCACCACTTCCGTGTTCTGTCCATGGCCACGATAAAGGTTTAGGAGCTCAGACTGTGTGTTCCTTCACGTGTGAGATTCAACATAAAGCGAACCCATTTACCTTCATGTCAGCTTCAGCTAAGTATATGAGAATGACGGCTGGCTGCCTTGCACGGAGGCACAGCAGTATAGACGACGGCAGACGTATAGTTTAGACCACGTTAAATGCCTGAATCTCTATAAAAACACCTGAACTTTTTTTGGCTGGCACTTCAAACACTGCTGCACTCTGTTTACCCTCAAAGGCCTTTTCTCCCAGCCGGAGTCTTAAAGGGGAAAAAACACACACACACACACACACACACACATAAATAAATAAAAACCATAAAGGGGTGAGTGATGGCGAGGCATCTGAGGTTGGTTCTGAACTGTTAAAATGCACACAGCTTCCATATAGTCATTTGGCACATTCAGACAGAGGAAGTGAACATGCTACCTGTACCATGCAGGCTACAGGGCTGCAGTATCCATGGGTGTGCGTACCACGACTTACAGACAGCAGGTCAAGTGATTATAGCTTTATGGGATAGTGAGATGGTCAATGTGAAAGAAATAAAAGAACAAGCAAACAGGAGTAGAAATGATAGTAATTTCAATGATGAATAAATGAATAAATATTGCTTGTTCACGTTGTTTGAACCTTGCCCACAGCAAAAATACTGATGACTGGTGACATTTTTTCTTAATATGACAGAGTATCAACATTTATCAAAGAATATTAAAATTTCATTCATTCATTTCATCATTTAGGCCAATTTCTAAAAGTTTGCAGTCCTAGAGACACCAAGTTACAGTGTAAACATTGCTCTTTCTTGCTTCATCAGGAAGTTGTCCTTTTGCATAGCACACTGCTCAGCCATAGTGTTCCGGGAATGGACCACAGTGGTCATCACACCATGACCACATCTGTCTGGTGTGTATTCAGCTCATTTCCCCTACATCATTTTAAAGACACTGCTGTCACTGGAAAGATCACCCCCATTTTCAAAGAAAACATAATTTCCAATCAAGTGATAGAGAAAGTACTTTTATTAAACATCAACTTCTTTTTTTCTTCCCCCGCCCTCTAGTCTGTTTACATTTCCCTTCGACAAAAAGGCCTCGTCTTTAATCATCCTGATATGATATAGTCACTTCTGCGTCTATAATGATGCCAGAGGAAAGATCATTTAGGCCTTGGTGATCAATCAGAAGCTCATTTGCCTTTAATTCATGTAGATGCACACCTAATACTCATTACAAAGATGCAATTTCCAGGCAGTCAGTCCAGATTAATGGGAAGCAATCTCTCCCAGTGTTTCCACAACCAGCGCCATGTTTTCTCCAACGATAGATGGCTTTCATGCGGCGGAGACCAGTCATCAGAGTAATTTATCGTCCGGACATTTTTCCTGATGAATTGGTGCTCTGACAGGTGACTCCATCAGAGAGAAAAAAAAAAAAAAACACCGTCATAAAGACGAGATCATGGGAGCCGGCCCTGGGGAGAGGACGATGGGGCCTACTGTTGTGCAATGCAAAACTTCATATCGGGAGGACTCCAGATTGACTGCTTCAGGTGTCAAGGGAGAGATAGAATTTGAGCTTTGATCAAAGTATGTGTTGTGGCGCTTTGTCTTAAGTTCTTTTTTTTTTTTGTCTTTTCGGAGGGAAAAACGCAAGACTTGAGGACTAAAACTAGTGATTTGACGGATGAGCCAAAGAGTGTGGAATGACAGCTGTAATGAACACATCCTGCGTTGTAATTCCCCCTCGTGCATGACTTTACCTCACCTCGCCTGTCATCGGCTGCCGAGAGAAAGGTTGGCTGACTGACATGAACGTGCTCATGTGGGGGACACATGCACCCTCTTAAGTGCGCACACAACCTAACACACATGTCAAACAGAGTGAGAAACACCAGACACCTACACGGACACAGACAAGACTCACACACACGCACATACACACACACACACACAAACTGACACAAACAGACCTGCAGGCATGTACACAGATCTTTGGACAAGTACATAAAGAACCCCATACACACATAAAAGAGGGAACAACGGAAGAGTGTAGCGCATCCCATTGGTCCACACATTCCCATTCAGTGAAGCCCCTCTTCCCTGATGGCGGCCTACGGCAGCCCGGAGCGGGACACACAGCGCAGCACATACCGGAGGGCTGAAGTCACATCTGGCCTGCTGATCCCAGAACAAAGAGGAGGGTTTGTGTGCCACCACTCCTTCTTCCGCCCGTCGGGCGCTCACAACAACTACTACTACAACTGCTGCTGCGACCACTGGGTGCAAGAGACAGAGACAGAGAGAGAGAGAGAAAGAGGGAGAGGGAGAAAGAGAAATAGAGAGAAAGAAAAAAAGAAAAAGAAAGAGATAGAAACAATGACAGAGAGAAAGAACCACACACACACACACACACACACACACACACACACACACACACACACACACACACACACACACACGGTTCCAACTACAATTTGATAGTGTGACAGATATAGCGGTTGAAAATTGAAATCGATTCACAAAAGTTGATGCATACATTAAATTTAATTACATTCATAAAAAGCATGTTTTTGCAGGGGTTTGGAAGATTTGTGCTGACCTAAAACTTCTCTTTCTTTCTTTTTACATTTAGGATGAAGGGAAACAGTGAGAAAAACACAGATGCATGATGATCGACAAAGACATAATGTCGGTGAAGAGGCAGGGAATAATATCCCACCTCTGAGTAAAATGACACATAACACTTTTGTGTATTAATCCACATCAATCACTTACTCCAAGCCAGTGCTTCTCACTTATTTTCTGTTACGCCCCCCCAAGGAATAAGAAAACATTTCGCGCCCCGAACTCTCCGCCGCGACTATAAATAGTATTATTTGTTACACTTTATTCTAGTATGGCAAAAGAAAAATACGTTCCCCATGGTCATATGCGCCCCACCCCGGCATTGCACCACACCCCCCTCAGGGGGGCCCGCCCCACTATTTGAGGACTGCTCTAAGCCATTCTGCTCGTGCTGCACAATGAATGACAATTCAATACGAGTATACAGTGGGAGTATGACTGTCAAGCTTTACAATATCATATTAAATTAAATAATTGATGAATGATTGAAGAAATCCACCCGCCTCTTAAGCATGGCGTGGTAATCTGTCTGGCTGACGGCCTGCATGGCGTGGCTGCAAGTCTTCACTACAGGGAGATTACAGGACCGTGAGTGTGTTCTGAGTAGCCACAGGAGGCTGCGTGACCTCTAGGTCTCTCTCTCTCTCTCTCTCTCTCTCACACACACACACACACACAGACAGGATTCCATGCCCTGCACCCTGCCTTCCACCCCAATCCCTAGCATGCACGTCACCCAACGTCCAGCCATGCCGCTAATTGGGTTTTCGGTGGTGGAATCCCCGATGCACTGAGCCAATTCACACCCAGTCCCCCCACCCCCCCCCCACCCCCCCCCCAACACACACACACACACACACACACACACACACACACACACACACACACACACACAGAACACAGACAGACAGACATACACACACACTCACGCACACACAATCAGCCAATCTGCCACAGCCCTGGCTGCACAGACACAAGTGTGTTTAGCACAACAATTATGATAATTGCTGAAGCACTGAGCGGAGGGAATAAGCAAATCAGATTAAAGGCCCTTCTGCATGATCAAATATTAATCTGATGTGTCTTCACCCTGACTTGGCTGGAACATAAGAGGCTCTTATGGTCTTATGCATTAACAGATTTGCGCAGGCTGAACTCATAGCTCCTAATAATATTGGACATGCGGCCCAAGTCAGCACTGTAAAAGGATCTTCCCGGAACCCGATAAACAGAATAAAAATAGCCTAGTATAATAATGAGGATAAGCTTAATATGACAGGTCAATTGTTTCAAACTAGGTATGACAGCAAACACCAATTAAGTCCACTTCCTAGAACCACCTGTAGGATTGGCTCAGTTTGCCCTGCTGTTACAAGTTGCTCTGCATTTAAATGTTTTGTGGCAGCAAATGTTTAAACAGATCCCATTTGACGGCAAGAAGAATTAATTTGTTTCAATGGCATGCAAGGCACACTCTTTTTTGACTGGTGAAATGTCATATTTTTGGCTTTTTATACATATAAATAAAGAGAATTTACAGACCATGCATCAAAAATGTAAGTTAAAATTATTTAGGAATTGAATCTTTCTAACTCATTAATGTATTTTGAGTTAATAAGATGATGATGATAATGATGATTATTAAATAATAGCAATAACAACAACAATAATAATAATAATAATAATAATAATAAAAATTATTAATTGTTATACCACAGTCATACTATTTTCCACAATTACATTTAACATTAATTTGTAATTATAATTGAAATATTTTAAACATTACAAATGACTACTATAATTCTTAATAAAAAAAGGTGAAGAAAGTTTTAGAAGAGACACCAGAAGTAACAGAACATGCTAGACTACAGTGTGACTACAGTGAGAATTACTGAAAAACAGGTTTGGGCTCAGATGATTATTCTGGTATGTTACCGTGCCTGACACACACAACTCTGTGTTTCTGTGTTATTGCAACTGAACACTGATCGACCATTTTTGTTGTTGTTGTTAAAAAAATAGCCCATGCTGTGGGACAAGTTTTGCGAAAATAGATAAATGAATAAATACTGGAGCAATGCGATGATGTATGTGTTATGTGTTGGACAATGCAACCAACAAGTTAAGATAAAATATGAGACAGCAACAGGTTGTTAAGGAGATTACCATAACATTAAATCAACACACAGGCCTGACATTTAATAACACGAAACACAGCTTGAGAGAATCATAGGATTATTCTTCTGGATTATATGTATCCCTGCATAACCCTTCCCAAACCTCTAACTAGCATCGAGAGACAGAGTGGCTGGGGGATAGGGGAAGAGGGATCCAGATAAACTAATCTACTTACACCTACAAAGCATATTTAAGTCAATATATATTTTAAACTAAACAGAGATAAAGCTTATTCTACAATTATAATCCCATTGCAAACCATATTGTTTGCTCGGTTGGGCATTAAGATAACAGATGTCTCTGTCCAAGCCCTGGTAGAGTCTAGTGTACTAGACTACAGTGCCATTCAGCAAACTGTGCTGTGTGCAGAGATTAAGAAGCTGTCCTCATATGACAGAGTAGCAACACAACATGTAATGGGGAGAGAATTCTAGGAACTGCAAGCGTACACAAAACCACAAGACAGACATTGTGATCGGAGACAAAACCGTGCTTCAGCATACAGCATTTTTACTGAAGGCTGAGGTAGATGGTACGCAGTTCTGTGGGTTGGACGGTGAGACTGGTGTGGCGATGGCCGTGTGACGGAAATAATAATAAGACAAAATCCACATTGATGAATCGGACTGGTCTCTTTAATGTTTGAAAAAGGGACAGATGGAACATGTGGATGGGATGCCATGTGTTTCTGACACCTCTTGTGGAAATAAAAAACGCAGGGAACTGTTAAATCTGACTAGACGGTGCATGCGAGTCAACCTGTTGAATTACAGCTGGGTTGCTCTCTATCTGTGTAAGCATGCATAGCTTAAAAAAAAACAAACAAAACATCACAAAAAAATGTCCTTGATTTGTAAATCACAGGTTAATGTGCCAACAGCTCGATGCTGCGCACTAAGTCAAATTCCAAGTTTTTTTTCTCTTTCTCACCCCACAGAAAATGCATACTGTCTAATAAGAGATTAGCCCAAATGCTTGCGTTGGGATAAAACTCACTTACCAGTAGTTATTTCTGTGAAACGCTTGGCAGAGGCACTATTGAAACGCAATATGACCACAGCGAGAGAATGCGTGTAAATGCAGGGCCATAAACAGGCCAGGGATACGGGCCTAACTCTGAGAGGCAGCCATATACAAACAAGACTGAAAATATAAAACAGACTACAGCAATGAAAGGCGGCCACACCATAGCCTTTTCCAAATAAACTCCGCCAAGGTGGGGAGAGCTCTTATTTGTGCGTCTGTCTGTCTGGAATGCAAGAAAGCAGATTATTCACTCAAATAAATATTGCAGACATGTATATGATATTTCCGGATCTTATTTTCTATGGTACAGCAGCAGGAGACAATAAGCACACACTCTGGCAATGATGGCAGTTAAATGACAAGAACTTGATTTACAACAACTGTGTATGTTTTATAAGGACGAAAAATTACTCAGTCTTCACCTGAGCCATTTTTTTTTTGTAGTTGTTGTTTTAACTTTAACTTACTGCAAGTCACTAAGCATTATTTAAATAGCAAGGCAGATTATATGACCTAATTCTCCTGACCTCAAAAGCTGTCCAAGTAGATAGGTCATGTCTTATGCACAGGACCGTCCAGATCCCAGTTACAGCATAGGAAAGGGATTACATTAATTAATTCATTCAATAAGAAAAACACACATAGAAATTCAAACACAAAAGATTCCAAACTATCAAGGGTTTACACTGCTCCCCGCAAACACACTCTCATACATATACGCAAACACACAAACACTTTAACACACTTACAGACGAAGGGAGACATGCGCAATAAAATGCGCAAATTAGTTTTGTGAATTCTTAAAACTTCCATTTAGTCACAGATAAGAGTGGAATTTCAGCAATGTAAGACAAAAACACTGTTGTTGACTCCAAATATGCTCCTGAACATCAACGATGTGTACACCTAACTTTAAAACAAGAAAAATAATATTATGTTGCATGAGGTCCTTTCCTTAAAAAGTTGAGGATTAACTTGGATTAAAACTAGGAGCACATGTGAAAATAATTTTTCCATAATTCTACATTTGTCTCTTAATTATTGGATAAATTCTGAATCTCGTATTGTGCAATCTCAATATCTCAATATCTGTTATACAGCAGACCTGCTACACACGGGTAGCTTAATCCCTGCCATTGTGTAATCATCATTTGATTTCATTTTACACTGAAAAAACATTATAAATAAGCAATATTCTCAATGACCAAGAATCATAAGTGTGTATGTTTTTTTTTTTTTTTAAATGCATTATCAAAACATTTTTTTGCATTTTATGCACTCATGTGTAATACAATATAATATAATAGTTTAATATTTACGCAAACACCGCTAGCCTTTGAACTGCCCGCACAATAGGAATTATGATATTTCAAAACTCCAAAAACACTCGGCTCCTCGAAACGCTTCCACAACACTCTCGGTTACTATAGGACACTGACAGAGCCGTGCTGGCAACTCAGCTGGCAGAGAGAGAGAGACTCTGCCTGGGAGGATGTCCTGGAGGAGAGAAGAGGGGAGAGGAGGGCTGGAGTATCAAACAGAGCTGTGCCTATCACCAGGCTGTGGACACCAGTCAGGGGACCTCCTAGGTCTGGCCTGGCCCAGGCTGCTCCTAGAGCTGCAGCTGCCTTTTCTCCTCCCACGACTCAATTGGATTATTGCACCGAGTCTCCCTAACATTCCCTTCTTCTTTCTCCTCTTCTTAAAAAAAAGCTCCCAAGATTTAATATGCCAGAGGAATTTGATATACGACCCTAATTTAGATGGAAGCCCCGTGACATACAACTTGTGACATCCACCCCGAAACAGAGTCATTAACTCTTTGTGTGCTTATTAATGCCCTGGACCACACTGTCAAAAAGCAGTACATCCTCAAGAGGAGACAAACTCACAGTTGACGAAGATAGTATATGATGAACAGTCTTCCCAGGTCTTTCTTGTCTTTCCCTTTTATTCGCCTGCTTACAAACCCAACCAATATCATTACCTTAATGATTCTCAGTGCGTCCACTATGTGCTAGTCAATAAAGAATTATAATTGTATAAACCTTATATGTATAATTGTATATTCATAGTAACACTTGAAGTAGGAAGTTGCTCAACTTTGCCTGTACAATTTAAATCTTAAGCAAATTCACATGGTGACAGTAATTTCAGAACGCACTCATAATACATCTGTAAAAAAAAAAAAGCATCCCAGCAATCCCAAGATTATCGTCACAACTATGGCCTTAATCACTCAAGAATATTATTTCTGGGTGCACTTCAAAGATGTGACCAAATTTCACAAACTTTTTTTTTCTACTTTTTGCAATAACTACTTGGGTTGAATAAGGCATCTTTAGACATTACTGAATAATCAACATACAATTTTAGGCAAGTTAATAATGGTAGAATGGTAACTACAAAGTGCACATTGAAAAATGCTTCCATGAAATAAGTTATTCAGTAAGGATAATAACCCATAATTATGTTTTGTTTCATGTCTTGCAAACTTTTACAGTAACTTTATTTTACATTATTATTATTATTATTATTATTATTATTATTATTAATGGCCTCTCTACACCTCCTCACTTTATGATGATTGAAATTAACGTCATGCACACAGCACAAATTTCCATCTTAGGTGAATGGTGATATTCTTACATGTATTTGTGAGTGGGCTGTGAGGTGGAGCAGGTGCACGTGGGTCTGTGCAAAGGTATCAGGTATCCCCTGACCAAGGCCTCTCACACTCGTTTGTCATGCTGAATGGCCGGTGTGGCTGACTGCACTTTCCCATTCCATTTCCTCCAGGGCTTGTGTTCTCGCCCCCCCAAAACCAACCAAACACACACAACACACACACACACACACACACACACACACACACACACGGGGCCCTATACCACCCACTGGACTCGGCTGCCATTTCTTCCTGGCCCATTCCATTGACGTGAAGTGTGAGCAATAATACTCACTCACATTCCTGCTCTCAATGGCTTACCCACTACCCCCACCACTACCTCCATCCACACCACCACACCCCGCCCAGCTCTGATCCACCAGACAACTCTAATATACACACAACTTTCAGCACAATGTCCAAGGGAATTAACATTTAATTACAACAAAACAAATGTTAAGAAAGAACAATGTTTACATATTTAAGTAAACTTTTGATGCTGTTGTTTCTTGAAACTATGCATGCTACTATTTCGTACATCACAATGATAATAATAATAATAATAATAATATTCAAGCATTTGAATAGCTGTCTGAATCTCCTACCACAAATCTAAATCAGCCTCTCCTGACAGTAAATGCAGGACAGTGGCCTGACGCTTGTCTCCCTCTGAAACAACAACCTGTTCTCTTACCCAGCCGTCAGCATGCTCTCTCTCTCTCTCTGTACATCCCATCCACTTCTTCCCTCCTCTATTTCTATACCTCTGTCGCTTATAAAAATGTCAGTGCTGCTCTTACTTACATCCATAATGCCCCTCAGTCGCTCTAAAGAGCTGTGATCTTTAGCCCCTCGGCCCAGACATCCTACCCGCTACGTTCCACCAGAGTAAGCCCTAACACACAGGCCACCGGCACCCCCTCTCTCACAACTGTACTAAGCAACTGGAACGGAAAACATTGTCTGGTCCTACTCACACAGAGAAGGGGAGAGGGGGGAGAGAGAGAGGGAGGGATAGAGAGACGAAGAAAGAGAGAGAGAGAGAGAGAGAGAGAGAGGAGAAAAAAAGAAGCCGGAGCAAAAGTAGGATAATCACAAAACACCCCAAGCTCAACCAATAAAGAAACTTTTCTTTTTCCCTCCTTTTTTCTCCTTCTCTAAAGAAAACCAGGAAATCTCCACTTATTTCAACAAACATTTGCTCCAACTCAGGAACTAAGCCGGACTTTTTTTTTTTTTTTTTTTGCTCCCTTTCTGTTTTTTGGTGGAGCAGTGTGAGGAAGCGAGAGAGAGGAGGACAGGCAAGAGGGCAAGAGAGGAGAAGAGGAAGAGAGAGATAGAGAGAGGGAGAGAAAGAGAGAGAGAGAGAGCGAGCGAGAGAGAGGAGTGTATGGCATGTTTTGTCTATGTGTGTTTGTCTATGTTCTGCATTGCTAAGAGGCAGCAGCTCCATCTGCTGGTAGTTCAGACACCAGAGCCAGACGGAAAGAGCGAGAGAGTGTGTGTGAGAGAGTTTGGTTCTAGTGAACTACAAAGATGCTGGGACCAGAAAAAGACAGAGAAAAGCGCCTTGAAATGAAAGAATGAAAGAAAGAAAAAGAAAGAAAGAAAGAAAGACAGAATGCAAAGGAGAGGGGGATGAAAGGACATGGGAGAGAGTGAGTCAGTTTCTAAGAAACAGTCCTTACCTTTCCCCTCACTCACTCACAATGGAGCAGGGAAACTCTGACCTGCTGTCATACATCCATATTTCTACTCTCTATGGTCCAGTTTCCCGCTCACAGCTGGCAATAACTATTAGGACATAAATAACCTTTGTGTGTGCGTGTGTGTGTGTGTGCGTGTGTGTGTGTGTGCCCCCATTTCCTTCTGAGGATCCTGTGGCCTTCTAATAATGAGTTAATCAGGCTGATTGCACATTCATCACCGTGATCTGTTTCTTTTTTTAAACCTGGGGAGGGGAAGGTTGAGGCAGAGTAAGTGTGTGTGTGTGTGTGTGTGTGTGTGTGTGTGTGTGGTTGGGGGGTGGGGGTGGTTGGGGCTGTTTTACTTGGGAAATGAAATATTTCGCGACCCGTTCCTGTGCCCTTCGTGTGAGTGGACACTGAGAGGCCGCAGCTGAGTAAACAGACAGCGCAACGGTGGCGGACAGGTAAGAGAGAGGCTCCACGGAAAACCATTAAACCAGCAGGCAACCGTGAAAGAGGTTAAAAAAAAATAAAAAATAAAATGAGGAACAAAACGAAAATGGATGATTATGATTGATAGTGATTAATGATTAATTGTTGTAAAATAACAGTGAAACTGCGCTGCTATAGGTATGGGCCTAATTTTGGTGGACATAAGATTTCTGGGAATCTCAATTTGACATTCCACATGGACGATTACTCAAAAAAAAAAAAAAAAAAAAAAAAAATCACTTGTTACTGGCTAGGAAAGCGTATGACTACACATTGATTCCTAACAAAATCTGTCAAAGCATAGCATGCAGCAAATGAAAAACCTAGTACCTTGCCAGCTCAAGAAATTCTTAAACGCTCAATCAGAAATGAAGCAGAAGTGTTCAAAGTACGCTATGAAAAATGCACACCATATGTACAAGGCTGTTGGCCTGGTCATGGAATAATGTGGTTGGTAAGGTTGACTGCTCTGGATGAGGCCAGAGCCCTACGACCATATGAGCTCAGAGGTTCCCTCCAGCCTGCAGGCGGTACCAACCCATCCCATCACACGGAATACAATACATAGCACAAGACAGGACCTCACTCAGAGACTTCTCTGCCGACTCACCAAAAGGCTATTGTGTGGAGAAATATGACTAGCCACTGTATACGTCAGCCATTCCCCGCTGTGTCCATGAGTATGTGACAAGCATGTGTGGCTGCCTTCCTGGTTTGGGTTTTATATAAGTCATCATACATAGACCTAGAACACAGTATTAGGATACTCCCAATAATTGGTGCAAAGTGAGATTTAGACCAGAGAGGCAATTTCTTTTGTGTAGATGTGCTAAAATTCAAATGTGTAATCTTTTGTTACCTGAAGAATTACAGTTGTTTGACAAATTAAACTATGCTTGATATTACTTAATCAAATATAGCACACAGAAAACAAAAATGCAAACAAAAAAAAAACTGTACTTAAAGCATTTTTCTGGTTTGTTTTTGTTTAAACACATTGTGTTAACACTTTTCTTACACTTCTATTCAATGAGAGCTGTCAAACATCACAGATCAGCCAGCCAAGATAAGTGTTTCATCAAAAAAGGTTTCTAAATCATAAAAAAAACACACCAAACTGCTGCAGACTGCAAAGAGGCAACGTAACTGAAACATGCTTACAATGATTCCGCTTCCACATGTGTGAAAAAGGTTACGGTGAAAAACGCTTCGCATCAAAACACACACACCTTTGAACTCACCTCTGTGATTGCATGTTTATAGGCAAGGAGAAAACATAATGTTCTCTGGGGCCATATGTTTGCAGTGTCTCGCCTCCACCTTTAATATAGCAGAAGCATTTATGCACATTAAAAAAGGTGCAAGATATTCATGAGGGAGCAAGTTATTCAGACGAAGGCAAGGTGGCAAACAAAGCACACACTGCTCATGTATTTTCATGTGCTACTGTTCCACCTGTTCGGAGTTTACACAGGGGACAAACTTGGCCCCAGTTTCCTTTTGTCTCTTTTGTTCTTTCTTTCTTTTCATTCATTTATTTCTTACATTCTTTCTCTTTCACTTGTTCTCATTTGTTTGTCTGTCTGTTCATTTGATTTCTTGCTTTCTAACTGTTTTTTTTTTTTTTAATAAAAAATGCCATTTTTAATCGTCATATCTAAAAAGTAAGAGTAAAAAATAAATAAATAAAAATAAACACAAAAGTACTTTACATTTCCAAACGGGGGACTTCACATTACTGAGGGGGAAAAAATAAATAAATCAATACATTGAAAATCTGAAGCGCATTGAATCCACTCCAAGATGCTTGTAATCAAGTCAGACAGCCGTAAGTTCAAACATGGTCGAGGGCCCAGGTAAAAAAGCAAAATCAAGTATAATTGACTTTTTCCTTATCATCTTCTTTCCCTCCCTGTTTACTAGCAGCTCCACACCATAGATCAAAATAGATTGGTGGAGTCCAATCAAAGGCCACTGAGGCTTCCCCTCCCAGCTATTTTCAAATGACCAGTCAGCACTAATGCCCCCCATATTGTTTCTATAAGTGTGAATTGATTTATATTGCCGCAAAGCATCCCGAGACGTTGAGAGAGAGCCATTGGAACCCAATACCAATTATATATGTTTGTTTCGGGGGAAATGGCCACTCAGGACTTTGGATCAATGAGGACATCAAAGGTCAGCAAAGGGCAATGTATTTCTGCTGAAAACTTAGCATACCATCAAGCAGAAAGGAGCAGTCACCATCACCTGATCGGGCACTGTCTGACAGTGGAGCCGTTTGATCATATCAGCTGTGCACGTGAAAGAGTGAGGCCAGGGAAGAGCAATTCCATCTGGCCTCGAGGCTTCGATGTGAGGCAACGGCCCAAGCCCTACAGACTGCATGAACCATATCTGTCCTCACCCTGTTAAAAAGCTCACAGTGTGTGTGTGTGTGTGTGTGTGTGTGTATGTGTATTTGTTTCTCTTTGTGTGTGTGTGTGTGTATGTGTATGTGTGTGTGTGTTTCTGATTGTGTGTGTGTGTGTGTGTGTGTTTCTGTTTGTGTGTGTGTGTGTGTGTGTGTGGATAGAGAGTGCTTCAATGTATAAGTGACACAACAACCCACAGGGTAAATAAATAAACACAAAGGGAACATCCCAGGTACACTACCAGTGAATGGGTATCTTTAAGGGGCTAACCGTATCTGGCTGCAGATGGATAGGCTGCAATGGCCTCCGAGCACAAACTGGTCAACTCCCTTAGTCGAGTCACGTCACACCCACACACTCACATACACACCCTTCCTCTGCCGATGTCACCACCGTGCTCTCGTAAGCTGTGACACGGTCTAAATTCATACGCAGATCTCATTATGACCCAGACTAATTAACCAAGGTTTTACAGATGTTGGGTGACACATAAAACCGCAGTCAGAGGAGTGTTTTCATAAGCATGACTTCATTGATTGTTGTCTTCCTTTTTTTTCTATCATCAACAGCAGAGTCTCTAAGGTACGTTTGAATCCATATTCATTTCCTCACTGACAGTTATGCGGATGGGTATGAACTGCTCTATTTCACTTTTAATCTGTCAGTAATTTAGTAATGTGTAAACTAATTATGCACAGATATTAATGTAATTGGTCCTGGAGGTTGTAAAAAAAAAATCAATGTGTTTGCAGAGCCGGCATTAAACTGAATTGAGTTATTATAATCACGTGTCAAGCACTGATTATGTTATGAAAGTAAAAAGTAGGAGTCGGCCACAGGTCAATACACAGGGCTCTTGGCTCCATAAAAATCTATGCAGTTTCATTCAATAATGCGCAGGGAGAGCCCTCCAACTCCCAGTCCCCATCTCCCACCCCTACCCTACCCCCACACTCAGACTCAGACCCTTTCTCACCTCCAGTCTGTCTATTTAGCACAGTGTAAATAAATTCACAATCAGATTGCTCATAAGACTTGTCTATGAACTCCCTGAAATCCCTGTAGTTTTGCAACAATGATTTTGCAGCTTGATCTCAGTCTCTCATATTGATCAAATCTCAAGACGAGAGCTGCGGGGAAGAAAGGGAAATGGAGTCAGAGACTCTCTGGCTGCATGTCTGACTGACACAGATGATTCACCCAAACCATTCAAGAGTCTCAGAGAGAGGTGCGGTAATTACCACTTAATTATACCCAAAATGAAGGAAAGATATATAATAAAAACGATAAAACATTTTTTTTTCAGCAAGAACAGTCTCTGCCATCTTAAATAAGCTCTGGCGTCCTTTTAGGTGCACCGCCTACTTCTTCAGCAGCACCACAGCCGTGAAAAATTATCCGCAACTTGATCAATATGGAACATCAGCCAATCAGAGCCCCTGGTGCCAAGAGGGAGAGAAAGAAAAAAAAAAGAAAAAGAAAAGAAAAAAACAACAGTGCTCCATCCCTGAGGTAAAAAGTGATAGATAACGATGGAGAATGAGAGACGAAGGAGAGACAAAGGGAACGATAAAAAGACAGATGACAGTCTTCATAAATCCACCTCGTGCGGAGAGATAGGTGAGAGGCAGCACTCCAGAAAACACAGGAGGCGACGCAGCTGAGCACTAAATATGAGAGGTGAAACGCCTGGGGAAAATGCAGTGTCTCCGACACATGTCCTTTGCTCTACATACTCAGCTGTGACTGGAAATTAAAACCCAACAGGCAGTGTCTGAATGGAAACATGTAACTTTACCTCCTTCAGAGCAGATGGCAGGGACAGTTTTCAAAAAGGACATCAGTGGAAATAAAAGTGATGAATATACTGAATAAAGCAAAAGAGGAAGGGAGAGAGGGAGGAAAAGAGAGAAAGAGAGAGAGAGAGAGAGAGAAGAAAAAGAAGCAAATACAGATACAAAGACAAAGATGACAGAGAGAAGTGGAGAGGGAGAGAAAAGGGAAAGAATGGAAGAGATACAGCATGTGTGTCTCTGTGTGTGTGTGTGTGTGTGTGTCTGTATGCCTCTCTCGCTCTCTCTGTGTGTGTGTGTGTGTATGTGTATGTCTGTATGTCTGTGTGTGTGTGAGAGAGAGACAGCGAAAGAGAGAGAGAGAGCGAGAGACAGAGAGAGAGAGAGAGAAAGTGGAGTGTCTGTGTGAGACACATGAGCCTGGGAGCTGCTCAGGCGTGTTTCCCTCTCACAGCTTGAATCACTCACTGCAAACACAGTCCAGCTCAGCCCAGCTCAGCCCAGCCCAGGCCAGCCCAGGCTGCTACACAGAAAGGGGCCGATGGTGAAGCCTTGGTGTGTGTGTGTGTGTGTGTGTGTGTGTGTGTGTGTGTGTGTGTGTGGACTAATGCGCTGCACGTGGGGCCAAGGGTGAGAACAGGGGACCACACAGAGCTCCAGTGGCAAAGCCAGGCTTCAGCCTTCAACCACAGACTCCCCACTGCACCACCTCACCACCACAGCAGCAGGCAGCAGCAGCCTGGACTTCTCAAAGATCCTCTAATGACAGCTGAGAACTTCACCAGAGATGAAAGACCCGATGAAGGCTCCTGATCCAGACTGCCAATGCACTACACACACACACACACACACACACAGGGGCACACACATACACACACACGGGCACACACAGCACACACACTTTCTTTCTCTCTCAGTCTCCTTCTCTCTGTAATAAGAGCCAAAATATACAGTAGCTATCTATTTGCTATCGGCCAGATGCACGCAGCTATGGCTTGAACTCGAATGAATTAAGCCGTAAACAGAACTCGGAACAGATATTTTTTTCAAGGCGCCACCTCATCTTGTACAGGAATACAAAACAACTCTTCTTTCAGTGGATAATTTTGACCTGATTTCGTAGTAAATAAATACGGAGAAAAGACTATCCTTTTAACACTATCCATTACCGTTCTGTTTGGTTCAATTGGCACAGAATAGCATACAACAGCAGAGAGAAAGAACAAGCAAGAGAAGAGAACACCAGTCTTAGTCTGGAGAGCTGACCTCATGTTGTAGACGTCTCTCTGGTAACAATTATAGCTGTCAAGGGTTATGATTGATGGCCTTTGTTTACAATGTTTAAAGAGAGAGACAGAATTAAAAACATCATTTTGAAGTACACATAAATAACCGGGGCTTAAATAGTACTCTAATCTGCACAAAAGCATTATGCAGTTGCCCCAGAAGGTTCAATAATCAAACAACAATAACAGTTTCCATCTTTACCATGAAATTATGTCCGTTTTAAATATCCAGTCATACATCTTCACTTGACAGCTTTCAGCCAGCTGTGACGATTACAGATGTAAGTACAGTACTTATGCCCCTAGTATGTACTCATTAAGGGAGTGGCTTTGATTGCACATCAGGAAATAGGATTAAAATGTTTCAATCTCTCAAGAGGGGAACTTCCAAATGCACACGTTTCCTGCCGCTAATATGAAAGGCAATGCCTACTCAACCGGGAGCAAAGATATTGATGATTTATGGTAAACATGTCTTTAGTCTGAAACAAGTCAAGTCAAACTTGAAGCAGAAATGTACTAATTTGTGTTTTAGTTTTAAGTTGGTTTTCCACTCTCCTTGTGTTGCACAAACATCTACAGTCTCTGCCTCTTTGTCTTTTGATACTTTGTAGATGCGTCTAGCCAGCACAGGAGTCAATGAGAGTCGATTGAAGCTTGTATTCCACAGAGAAGAAGAGACAGAGATCAGATTAAATTCTATACTGTGCACGAGGAGAGCAACTCCCTCTCATGGGGTCCACAAAATAGATTTTTATCAAGTGCTTCTGTTGCAAACTTTCTTTCTGTCTTTCTTTCTTTCTTTCTTTCTTTCTTTCTTTCTTTCTTTCATTCATTCACTATCTATCTATCTCTCTCTCATACTTGCTCTCTTTCTCCCTTTTTTCATTGCCTGTCCTCATCTCTCTGTTCGCCTTGCTTCCCTCTCCCTGCCACAGTTTATGTGCTCCATCCTTCTGTCTGTCCTATAAGACGTCTTTGTTCCTGTGCTTCTGCCACTGCCTGCCAAGCGCACGACTGATGTGACTTTTCATTCATTATGGATGCAATTTTTTGCCCTTTGTGCAACCCTCGTTTATTCAGACCCGGACAGACAGACAGACAGGCAGACAGACAGACAGGCAGACAGACAGGACGAGGAGGGATCCTGGAGAGAGGGGACAACGCGCTGTGCCTCTGCTTTTGCTGCTGCTGCTGCTGTTGCTGCAGCCGTCAAGGCTTTTACAAATTCATAGATGTCATTATTTAAGCAAACATGACACTGGGTAAATACACAGCGCCCATCTGCTTTGATAAATCACACTGATGAACTGGTGGGTTTTTTCCAGGAGGGAAAGGGAGGGACGCGGCCAGGCACCGGGTCCAAGCCACTTAGTCCGAGCAACAGCAGTCCACAAGCGCCTGGGTGAGGGAGGGAAGGAGAGAGGGGAGCGGGGAGGGCGTGTGCACATCAGGCAGGGAAGGAGGGCAGACTGGCTGTGATCGCTTCCGTCACGCTGGGTGGCTCAGAGCAGGGTTAGCCCAGGGCCCAGGAGAAGTGCGCTCCTTCTCTATCCTTCATGCTAAACCTCTCTCCTGTTTAACAAATTGCCTCGACCACAAATGCCTTGTCTGGGAGAGCTTGATCAAGCTTTGAAGTCTACGGGTCAGCTCAAGGCCAACATTTGAAGACAGGGCTGGGGCTCCATTGGGCTGATTTCATTGGCCAGCACAGCTGATGGGAGGTAAGGAAGACACTGTGGATTTAGGATTGAACGGCACTGGCCTTCAGGTAATAGATTACAGTTCAGTCACAAAAGAAGTGTGAGACAATGAAAAGAATACTGGGGTTCTGGTGTACAAGTAACATATTAATAAGCATATCATAAGACATGTAAACATATAGAGACTACATGACAATACACTTACCATGCCAAAACCATTAACCTCACATCACCAGTAAGAGGTTGCTAGCTTGAAAATATATTTTGCCATTTTGTGCTGTAAAGCTGGTTACATCATCATCAAGGTTTCTGGGACCACAACCCAAAAAAAACTATTATTTTCAAATGGTTTTGTGAGAAAGTAAAAACACCTATTTTGAAAGCCAAAGAATCTTTTTAAAAATCTTCTTCATAATTTCATTCAGCCACTTAGCTAATAGCTTCCAGACCTCACACTTGCTTGTCGTGTCATGATGAGCTATGGTGACGGCACATCTGCTGTGACCACCCCGTTCACGTGGCCTATTACTAATGAGGAGAACTCTCACCTTCTTTGGTAACTATGCAACAAAGCACTTTATTTTGGCAGCTCACTCTTGATGGGCATAATTACACTCAAGGCCAAGCCAGTGAAGGAAAAGGTGAGGTGAAGTGCACGGGTCAGTCAAAGTTGATGAGGGAGGCGAAATCTTCATATTTACTTCAGAATTATCTGTTGTGATAATCATGGTCCACATGTGATGTGAATGACATGTTGTGGAGCTGTGACTGTGGCTCATTCTGTCTTATTTCAGTTTAGTTTTAAGATGGGAAAATGTGTTTTGAAACACTTCAGCTGTGATAACACCAAGACAGATGTGAGAGCAGAGAGAGAGAGAGAGAGAGAGAAGAAAGAGCGAGGAGAGAGGGAGTGAAATAAAGTGAGAAACTGAAATTGAAAAATGACAGAGTTAAAATCAGGAATGGCTTTTTTCAGGAATAGTTTGTGTCCTTTTCCACACTTGGCTTTGTCAGCCTGCTCCTCTGCTGGCTGCTTGAGTAGGCCAAGGAGGCTCATTATCAAATGGTGGGGAAGGCGAGGCCATCAACAACTCTGAAAGTTACAAATTAATTTTAAATTGTTCCAATTACTCAAATTCATTGACGTAGATTCGGACTATTACTGAACTTGGATAGAGATAGCAGCTGACGCCATCCAATACCATATCACAGAGGATTGCAAAAAAAAGGGGAAAAAATAGATATCAGGAGCAAGGGAAAAAAAAACAAAAGAAAAAACAGAAAACACAACAACGGCAAGAGCGACACGCAGGGGAGAGATTAAGACATCCCAAAGAAATAGAAACTGTAGGCCCCCACGGCGCATACACTACAGCCCAGCTTGGTTTACACACACCTTGCAGAGTGGAGGAGCCAGGGCCATTGATCGAGGCTGGGAGAGCTATGGAACCAGCCATTAGGACTGGGGCAATACAACTGTACTGGGATATTGATTGATGGGGCAGGGGCCTGTTAATATTATTTATGGCAGTGGACTACACAGCTCTCTGGCAGAGTAAGCCCCCCCATAATAAGTGGTAATTGATGGTGGGGGAGGCATAACGCCCAACCCCCCAACCCCCCAACCCTCTGACCCCAGTCCAGTGAAAGTCAGATGGATTGCCTCTAACACAGTTATGATTGATATTATCAGATTACATAACCCGCAACACAGGGCCAGTGCAGGCCTCCTCAAGTGGGTGTATTGATTTTTGATTAGGGCGGCACTCAACACATCACAGAGGATGCCGGCACCCGGCAAAATACATCCCTCAGGCTACAGGGCATTTCCCGCTGCTCTCGGCAAGGATGTGTTAAGTTATGTTTGCTGCTGCCTGGTGTAAAATTAGGTTTTTCTGTATCACAACTATGAAACGTCTCATATCAAAGGCCAGTGTAATGTGTTATAAATACCACGAAAAAAAATAACAACAAAAGATAAACAGCTGAGTGTGTAAAAGGGCTTCTATCAATGGTAAGCCTTGCTAAGGCTAGCATTAGTTAGCCAACTTCAGATGGGATCTGGGGTTCCTGTCACACAAATTAATGTCTGTGGCCGATTTGGGCTCGGGGATAACAAATGCCTCTTTATGGAGCACAAACTCAGGATGAAGCTTGTTTTGAAATGGACTCATCCTGTTCCATTTTTATTGTGGACTTCCCCGGCGAGTGACCCGAGCAGCTGCTGTGTGTTTCTGAATAACAGACCTCCATGATGGGCACTAGTCATTAGGGTGTCATTTCCTTTTTCTTTTATCTTGGTGAAATGTGACCCGTCAATTTGACCTTGCTATCAAAACATCCTTTGTTTGAACATGGAAGCGATTCGGCATAGAATAACAGTTATCAACTGCCCCGAGCACACTCTTCTCCTGAGCCGGAGGGGTTGAAATATTAGAAAAATGAAAAATTAACGGAGAGTCAACCTGCCCACACACACTGATTCGCACAGGATATGCCGGGCTTACAAGTACACACACACACACACATAAACACCACATAAACACACACACACACACACACACACACACACACAAACACAGATGCCTATAATGTTTCTGCTCTGCTCTAGTCTCTAACCTTCTGGTAGTGCACAGTTTAAGACTGGTGCACACCTTTACACACGTGATCGGACAGTGCCCCTTTCGGTACCTGTCTAGCTTAGGGCATCCACAATGCTTCAACTGTTGCATGACCAACTGCTCTCGCCCGCAAAAACTCTGCTCCAAGTGAAAAGCCTTCTCAATTACTTCAGACAGATGGGCCGCGTCCAAACGAGCTCAATGGCTTTCTGTGCGTTAGGACGTCATTTTCATTCAGGCCGCGACGCTGCGGGATTAAATTGAAATGTGTATGAAAAACATATTACGGCCTCCCCATAGACCTACCACTGTTTGCGCATGTACACGGTGTTAAATACAGAAATCAGGAGTGTGGATCTGAGTGTGTTTGTGTGTGTATGTGTGTGTGTGTGTGTGTATGTGAGCATAAGGCGACGTGCAGAGTCGGTGATTAATGTCTCCTCATGACTTTTCTGACACCTCCTGCAGTAATGGCTCCCCATTTTAGAAACGCCTAATTATCATTTCATCTCGCTTCAAAATTCTGCCCCTTCCGCGCGATATACTGTTTTCTTTTTCTACTTAGCGCAATATTTAGTCTGCGAGGCAGCTGCTGCTGCTGCTGCTACCGCTGGCCCATGTAGGAAAAAAAATGTCAGGGATGCAGGGGTAGAGAAACTCGTTATGCAGCAAACGAGATTTTTTTTTCCTCTATATTAATTTGCACAGTTCAGGATGGTAATTGAATGCAAATAGCAGGAAGGTATCAGTAAGTCTGGTGTGCGACACGACCTTTGGCTGACCACCTGGGGAGGAACAAGGCACGAGTTATGCAGCGACGGAACCCTTAAGAGCCGCGAACAAGACAGTGTATTCATAACGGTAACATTTCCTAATTCCAAAGAGGTAATATAAAATTGAAACAACAGAAAGGCTACGGTGCCTAAAAAATGGGGGCCATTCAGGTCGCAGGTTGATGAAATTTTAGTTTCCACATCTGAGAGTGGGATTTGGGGTGTTTTTCAAGTGACGAGGATAAATGAAAAATGTCTTAACTTTACTCATTATGAATGCTTTTCTAAAGTAATGCGATACATCGCTCTCTATTCTGACCTGAGTGGCACTGCAAAGACAATCCTGTCATTAACAGACCAGTCTGGCATCTCAAGTATAATGTTACACTAACGGAAGACAAAAAGTCGATATGTAGTTTTGCTGTATGCAGTTGCCAGAGAACTATTTCATGCTCTTTAAATGACCATTCTAAAATGACCAAATGGGAGCGTGTACATTTGTTTAATGAATTGCCATCTCTTAGACCTTGGAGCACTCTGTGCCCATTTTACCCAGCATCCAATCATTATGATCTCCCTTGATGACCTCCCAAGCTTTATTCTTCCCTCTGCTTCATACCTGCATCGGCAATGAATCTGGACATTACAGGGGTTTGGTGCACATCATAATGGTTCACAAATCAGCCCCTATGGATTTTGTGCTAGTGCAATCGATAGCTGCTGGATGAGGGTCGTGATTTCCGGCTTTCAAATAGGCTCTGGCACTTAATTTATACCCTGGGAACTGGAGCCAAAGCCTGCTGGAATTAGTGGACCCACTGGAAGAATGCAAGTGGGAAACGGACTGGAACTAAAAAGAAAGAGAGGATACTAGGGAAGGACTTAAGTGAGGCATTTTCCCATCCCTCTCTGCCCTGTCCCTTTCTATTCTCACCTTAGGAGAGATAACCATGCAAGAAGTGTGTTTCAAGTTGCATCCTGTATGCTAAGACACAAACTTGAACCCTGAAGGTTCCATAGCTGACAAAGCTGCCCCTATGCACTCTCCAGGTTTTTATTTGTTTTTCATAAATGCTTGTATACAGCAATGTGAAAAAAAGTTATTAAAACAAACATCACAGCTGAAGAAAAAAATAAATAAATAATTACAGAAGTTAAAAAAAAAAAGTGGGTAATATGTGTTTGGCCCCTGTACAGAGTGGAGGTTGAGTAAATGTGAATGTTTTTCAGCAGGGATGGGACAGAGAAGCCCAACAGGCAAGAGAGGCAGGCCTAAGTGCCCTTACTCACACACCTCCACGGCGGGCCAAGCGCTGGCGGTGAGGGGAGGGAAGGTGGGGGCAGGGGGGTTGAACACAGCACTGTTCACTGCAGGACAGCCCCACATGATTAATGGCCTCCAATTAGAACCAGGATGGCAGATCTCATGGACTCATATGGCCGAACACCCCCCAAAGATAATCTCTCACAGGCATGCCCTGCACCAGGCCAAGCTCTCCCACAGTCCTCTCACACACACACACACACATACACCGCCACCACCCCCTTTGCACCAACAACAAATAGTACCTGCAGCCTATGGCAAGGGGCCATCCACGCTGAGCGTCCGACATCCACACACTGGAGCTCTGAGACGGTGTCTGTGAGGCGTGCCGTGAGGAGTCTCCTTTAAAAAGTGCTCGCTGACCGGAATGAATTAAACCTGTGAAAAATATGAAGCCTGTTAGGGGAAGGATGGAAAATGTTTTAATTTCCGAGCCACCCCCCCGCCTCACACACACACACACACACACACCCCTTCACCACCCAGCAATAAAAGTGGGCATTTTTTAACACAATGTTGTGCCAACGGACATGGTATACAGTATGTTAATATAACAGCAGCACTAGTGCCCAAGGTTTTATGGACATTCCTGCAGCCTGAAAAAAAAAAAAAAAAGTGTGTTCACTCACTGCAAAAAGAAATGTGGCAAACCCTGCACGCCACTCTCTGGCATTCTCTCCCTCCGATGTGTCATTTTATGTCTTTTCACTTCCTCTGCACTAAAAGCACCGGGGCTCGACAAGCACAGGGGCCTTCTGGAATCTGGCTGGTCTCAGGCATCCAAATCTGTTCATGGAGTTCTGAGCTTGCTCGGCTCGCCAAACCACTCCATTATTAAGGCTTGGAAAGCATTTCAATGAGAGAGGAGAGTGTGTGTGATAGAGGGAGGGAGAGAGAAAGAGAGAGAGACAGTGAAAAGAGAGGGAGGGAAGGAGAGCGAGAGAGAAAGAGAGAGAGAGAGACAGTGAAAAAAGACGGAGGGAAAGGGAGGGAAAGAGAGAGAGGGGAAAGAACGAGTGACAGAGAGAGAGAGAGAGAGAGAGAGAGAGAGAGAGAGAGGGAGGGAGGGAGAGGGAGTAAGAGAGAGAGGAAAAGCGGGCAAAAATCTGACAACAATTAAACACAAACCGCGTTTGTACTTGGGGAAAGAGTAGCTGTTGTATTCCAAGGCCAGACAGCCTATGGGATGCCGCGGAAGTGGCATTAAAAGGAGAAAGGATGCGTGAACAGCTGTTTTCAGTGCCGACTTACACTGCATGCCACCCTTCTCTTTTGTAGTCGGGGGGTCAGGAATACCACAGGCCCCCGGCACGCCTGCCAAGTGCTGCTCACATGGCACACACATGACTGTGCAGGCAAAGCCTTGGCAGAGTTGGGAGGGTGAGTTGGGGGTGGGGGTGGAAGGGGGAGCAGAAGTGGGGTAGGAGGGTGAAGAGAAGAGGTAGAGAGAAAGGTGTTGGAGAGAGAGAGAGAAAAGGGGGCTGGGGGTAGAGGGACAGTCTAGTCTCATGTCATTAGTACACAGTGGGTCAGCCAGCCAGCAGAGGACACAGGAGCCACATGTGTCATGGAAGAGCTATGCTTGTTTTTCTTTGTGCTTTGTTTAACTGGGACCAAATCTGAAAAGCATACATTTACGTCAAGCTGTGGCAGGTCCCAACTAGCAAGACTGGTCCATTTTGGATTCACTCACACATCAGATGAGGAGAGGAGAAAAAGCGAGAGATAGAGACAGAAAGAGAAAAAGAAAGAGAGAGAGACGGAGACGGAGAAACAGAGAAGCAGACAGAGAGGAAAAGAGAGGAAAAGTTACCCTTACAAACAGCAAAAAGGCGAGAGGTGATTTGCATAATCTTTTTTAGTATCCAGGCAGATGGTGTGCGTCTGATGGCTGCTGTTTTTTGGGAGGAGAGGCTGCAGGAATGTGATTAAGTCTGTTTATTGGCCCCATCACAGCCAAGACAGAGCAGGACCACCTGCAGCCTGGAAATCATTACGCCAGGGTCACAGGATATCTTACATGTAAACCCGGAGTCACTTTGCCTCAAATTGGGTGTAAAGATCCCATTTCCTTCCATCGACAAACTGAAACACCTGCGCTGGGATTGGACGTGATGGTGTGGAGGCCCTCATGCGTCCATTATGATATGTTCCACTGAAGCCATAGGTGCCATAAGTATGAGGAAGTTACTAATTGATTGTTATTCTTCAAAGTAGGTGAAGCTTAACCCTATACAGCTGGACATGTCTAATACTGCCCTAGTTGTTTCTCTCCAGGCAGTGCTGGAGCAATTTCAGACCTGAGAGTCCAGATTTGTGGTGAAATACCAAATGTAATGTGCAACACACATCTGAACTTGTTTATGAGCATAACCTGAGCTGGAGTATAAACAGTAAGTGTGGATTTATAGTAGGTGTGGAACTCACAATATGCTTTTTGTGCAGCTTTCTATAGGCAAACAAATATTACAAGACTGAGTATATTCGCCTTGATTGCACCATGAACTGACCGTGCAAATGTGGTCTGTCAGGTACGCCTGTGAGGCCCATTGTTCATGTTCAGCTTTGGCGGCTCAAAACATGCCCCTATGGCGTTTAATCCCTCATGCTCGTCAGTGGCCTCAAAACCAACCTAATATGGCCCCAGGACACAAATCTATCAGCCCACTGTCAAAATGATGGACCTGCATCCCCGGCATCATATTTCACTGGTGTGAAGAGGAGACCGAGTGCCATGGAAACCACGGACAGCAGGCCAGGTGCACAGGAGATGCGCAGGAAGAAATGGTCTTCCTCTGGTCTCTGTGTGTCTCGCCTGGTGGGCTTTGGAGCGATGAAAAGCTCTAGTCCACTAACCCACTAATCATTATGGGAGGAAGTTCAATTGTGGTTATAAGCATACAGAAATAAATCAGATTATGAGGGAATAATGATTGGAGCAAAGCAGTTTACAAGGGCATCTGTGTTCAATAAAATAACTCAACGCAGAGAGGGGGGGAAGGGGGACCGAGCTGCCCACAACCTCTCCCTAATATTTCCCACTGTATTCTCACAGGCTCCGTGGGCAATCCCTCCGCCTTGGATTTGCCTTTCCAAGCCGACAGCTTGCAGGAAGACATGCTCTTCCCACAAGCAGTGATGCAGCACCTGCACTCAACTCTGAGCTGGAAGGACAGCCTCTCCTATCCTTTTCTAGATTAGATAGTGTCCTGTTATCAGGGCTACATAGCGCGCTGTCCAAACTCAAGGAACATGCGCATCAGTCAAGAATGAACATCTGGACCTCTTCAGAGAGGCCAAAGGCAATCATCTATCTGTCAGTCCATTCTAAAGATAACTGAACAAAACAAAATGGCGGATTATTTCAGAAGTTTTGGTTCTCAGTAATTTCATTATCACAAAACATATAACAAAAAGGACTCCATTCCTCAAATGCCTGTGGATATATCTGAGTAGACAGTAGGCTAATTAAAGTTTTAACCTAAAACATTGCATATCATGATTGTCACCTTAGATCAAGTAAGAAAGACATTGATTACAACTCAGAAAAAAATGAGACAAGAGACATATAAGAAAGGAGAGGAGTGAGGGAGGAAGAGAGAAAAAGAGAAAGAGAGAGAAAGAGAGAGAGAGTTTGGCCAGTTGGGAGAATACTGAAGCGCTTACAATTACCGCTTAGCAGACTCTTGAGCACTGCTAGCTGCTGCCAGGCCTAATTACCCAGACTGCCAGACAGGTGTATTAGATCCTAATTGAACGCTCAACACTCTGTGCCATAATGAAATTATACACACAGTCCAAGACTGACATTATTCAAACCTCAACTTCTGTCAGCCCCGGTCCTGGAACAAGGAGGGGTGCAGACGTCATCATTACAGACCTAAACACACGGAGGTGCTCTCTCTCTCTCTCACACACACACACACACACACACACACACACACACACTATACACACTTCCACACAAATAAGGCAGATGAGCACTGTGTGTGTCTTGTGAGTGATTGATCAGTCCCTGCGCCGTGAGCAGAGCCGCACACAGTTCCAGCAGCTCTGGAATGTCTGATAAAATGATATTAATTCGTCACATTAATGAGATTAATGAATTTGCGGGGCCCGCCGCCAAATAAGTGCGCTCTCCCCCTTTGTCTGGCCCTGAAATAATAACACAAAGGCAATTACAGCGCATCCATCAATCCGCCGCCAGGACAGCCTAATTATCTCAACATTTCTGAAATCCCCTCACTTTTTTGGCCACGCTCATTTGTATCCCCTGATATGTTATTTTTTTCATTAATGGAGGACTCCATTACGGCGGCTCGGCCGGAATTTTACAGTGATCCTCGGAATGCCTCGCAAGCAGTGACGGAGTGCCCAGGTGCCAGAGATAGAGAGTTCCAGAAGAGGAATGATGGATGGTGATGTCACCTGGTAAAAAATGGGCGTGAACCCTGCCTCGGCACTCTGCTGTGAACCCCATTATTGGTAAGTTGTGATGGCAAACAAACAAACAAAAAAATGGCTTTCAAGCACTCAGACTGCGCTATGATTTTTAACCTGTACTACTGCAATTTGTGCCTTTAAAGTTTTTTTTTTTTTTATATTGTTGTTTGTGATTATTTGAGACTGCGTCCAAGCACATGTGCTTATTAGTACCATGTTCGTTGTAGTAGAAAAGACCACTTTCCTACCAAAGTTTCAGTTCTCAGAGCAGGCAGGACTGATCTCTGGGGACATTTAAGCCTATCCATGCATACTCTTCTCTCCCATCTACTGCCCTCAAGCAGGCCTCCAGTATCATCTATCTATGAAGCCAAGCAAATACAGAGAAACTCACAGTTTCACTCAAACAAACACAGCCATGACACGCACACTAAAACTACATCTCCAAAACAAAAACAGTTAATGCAAGCTGGGGCTTTCTACTGCCTAGCCATAACTTCCATCCACAGCTAGCTGTGAACTGATCACAGAGGTGCTTCCTAGTTTTCCCTCACAAATGGAAGGCTGGGGGGTGGGGAGTGTGTGTGTATGTGTGTGTGTGTGTGTGTTTTGTGTGTATTTGTGTGTTGTGTGTGTGGTGGGGGGCAGTCTATTCAGCACTCATGTAATAATGTAATATCCCTCAGCTGTTCAAACACTAGGAACCAGTCCTCCCCCCCACCCACCCCTTGCACCGCTCCTTAATGGCAGCATCCAGCACTCATCAATGCCTGTCATAAAACTGAGTCTCCAGTCCGCCGACAGTGGCTTGTGGTTGCTCCTTACCACCACTACAGCAATGGATTTAATAGTGCATAACCAGAGGATGGATGACATTGTGAATGAGCACATTTTATCAGTGCGGGCTCTCCCTTGCAAAACCAGAAGCGGTTGCAGAGAGTTGATATAATGGAGATATACATTCTCTCACAATATTATTCTGGTGCTTATCAAGTCCGATGGCCAATTTGAGGCTCTCCGCATTCCGACCACAACCAAGAGCGGGTAAAAATAAACATTCTGAAAACCATTAAGACATTGGATTGGCTACATATTGTTTGACAGACAGTGTTATGATGTGTATTCAGTTTCAATTGTGGGTTGTCTTGGGGGCACCACCGTCCTGTCTGATAAACACTCCACGAGGATTTCAGTTCTCCATTAAAGGCTAAGGGAGTTGACGGGCGAACGTTTAGCAAGACCCATAGTTTATGACGGCACAGCAGACAAGAGAGAGGTTAACGGTAATATGTTGAGTGGCTTCAACTTTCATTTCAATAAACTCGTTAAAATCGGAGACGCGGTCAGCCATTTCACGTGTGTTCTCCGTCTCCAGAACCTCGCAAAAGGCTGAAGAAGTCCTCATAAAAGACCATTACTTTTCATAAACATCATCAAAGTAATTTATTGCTTGTAGTTGCAGGTCCCACACACGAAAGTACACTTTTTTATTCCCTTTTATTTTTGGTCCCTCGCCATATGGAGGCCACGTTGAGTTAAACAAACGTTGGAGGCCGTTAAATCGAGACATAAAAATAAGTAGACTGGTGCAGTCTGATACTTGTGTGAAGACACTCAACATTAGAGGCTTTCCTTCAAACGTAAGCTGAGCCTTCAACTTTCTTTTTGGGTCTGGCTTCTGTCAGGACCTGCATTAAGTGAGACCCACCAAATGTCTACAGTAGTACCCAAAATCAAAACAATGCTGAAAATCAGAGTCCAGAAAACAGTAGCCGATCTACTTATAGACGCGTTCTACTTTTGGAAATCCATTTCATTCCATAGTTGTTGCGATTAGGACACCTCAACTTCTCACAATTAAACCCTGGGCGAGTGATGACAGGCAGCCTCTCAGGGCCAGCTGTGGCCGTCCATTTAGTTCTTTATGAACAACTGCTCCTCGCTCTTCATCACAGGATATAGTACGCAGCTCTAGCCATAAGGGACGACCCCTGCCGTTCAGGGCCAAAGAGCCTCTGTCACTTGACTGACACACACGAAAAGACCTCTGAACCGCAAGACACAAATGCATGTGCAGACACACACCACACACACACACACACACAAAGACACACATATACATATACACAAACACAGACACATCTCTCTCTCTCTCTCACACACACACACACACACACACACACACACACACACAGACTTACATACATCTTTCACAAATCCAATTACCACATGTCATGATAATGGAAGACCTCTGTGGCTCACTGTCCATTTCCACAAAGTCATCATCATGAGGAGGGGCAAGGGGAGCTCATAAACAAAGGCATAAACAAATATGCGCTCATCACACAGACAATAGCCATCATCTCTAATGGCATGATCCCCCACACACTTACTAATGCGCTCACACACACACACACACAGAGCGTGAGAGAGGAATCAGAAAAAGGACTAATGATTACATCAGTTTGCTTTTTCCATCATAAGATTTTCTCACGCATGATATGACACTTTGACTAAAAATTATTATTTTTTTAACCATTGTTACCAAATGAGCTCATTTGCAACCAAAACATTACACTGGCATTCAATGCCTCAAATTCTAGAATTAAAACGACTGAGTGTGACACCATACTTCATACCAAGTGTGACAAACACACAAACAGAACATTTCATCAAACCGGTGGTTGAGCTCTGATGTGTGAGTGAGGCATGTCCACTGGGATGCCTGCACCGTACATCTCCCTCTGTCTCAGAATCATATTGAAAGTAAAGGCCTTCATCCAGGGGGTTAGCTCCTCCGCCTTCCATAATAAAGACATGCACGCCAGCACACTGGCTTACGCCGAGCCTCTCCACTTCACTATCCTTTCCCTGCTGCTGATGCATCACCTTGCCAAGCCAATCCATCTGGTCTGGGGCGGTTTCATTCTCTGACTGCTCTCAGAAGATATCTAAATGGATTGTACAATAATCTGTCGTGCCCCGAAACCATGGAGAGAATAATTATTTTGTGTTCAAGCATCTCTGACAGGAAAAATTAGTAACCATCACAGGAAAAGCAGGTGTTTTTCTTTCTCCCTGTTTTCCTCTTATTGCACCCCCCCACCCCCACCCCCCACCCTCACCTCTCCATCTTTAAGTGCCTGTAGCAGAAATTGTTGTGTACAAGGCTTGTATTGATTCTGAAACCATTTGACAAAGGATAAATAAGATGGGAGAGAAGGGAGGCTTTAGCCATAAGGTTTTTGATCAATCAATGTGTCACAGCTGGAACTAAATTCAATTCTTATTTATCAAAATAGCCTGCTCGGCTCAACCACCATGCAAGAGTGGCCTATAGGATTCTCTAAGTGCTGTGTTCTGATTTTAGCTCGCTAAAACACTGTAATAGCCTGCAGATACAAACGATGTTAATATCAATACTTACCATTTAAGGAAGTTACGCACACTTTGAGATGAGCAAGATAAAGACTGTCTGTTATCACTCATCCTCATAGACAGGCATCATTAGAGCAAACAGCATTTAAGCCATAGCACTATGCCATCTCTAATGATCACACTGTCTTTGTGCACACAAGCAGGGGCAAAGGTCAGGATCAACCTGCAATTCTGAACAATATGCCCTGATGAACTGAGAGGGAAACACAGGTCTGTTGTTCAGACCAGACACCTCGGTTTGCTTGATGAGCCAATCAATTTTTCACCAATCAAGGAGAGATCCCAGCAAACAAAGAGCAGAGAGATGGGCTCGAACTTATCAAAGCTATGGCCTAAAACACATTCATCATTATGTTATTACACACTGAAGGCACCTCCTCTCCTAACTGCTATTGATCACAGGAAGAAGGAGTCATGCCATGGGATGCAATCTTCAAACCCAGTGTGCGGAATTTATTCGATAAAGGGAAATGTGCAATCATTGGGAGTATGATCCAAAACGCCTCAAAAACAATAGATACAAAATCACTCTACTCTGCCTTTGGGAAACTCCAAAGGCTTCTATGTTCTAAGAGACATACTTCCAGTAGGAGAGTATAAAAAATGCTGTTTTTGTTGCAAAATATGTTCTTCTTAAATTTGTACAAATAAATCATTCACAAGTAAAACGTTTGTTGTTTGTGCAGTTTTGTTTTTGTTTTTATGGTGTTTTATTAACGTTAGTCATTGGCCATTGTTCAGTTTACACTTGACTTGTATATTATTTTATTTGTATTGTTTTATATATAAATATATATATATATATTTTTATTTATATTTTTTTACTAGTGTGGTCCTCTCTCAAAGAGACACTTAGAGAGGCAGGCATTAAAAAGATATTTAAGATGAATTGAACACTCAGTGTGAGAATTCATCATGGAAATTGATTTCACTCAAATCTGCCTCGAGCTACTTGGGCATAAAAATGGACCAGTAGAGATATTTCTGCAAAACCCCTGGAATAAAAGATGCTGGTGACACTTCTTGCTTGAGCACAGGCAAATTATGAATGAAACCTCACAGCGAAATGTAAAAATGTAATCAATCTGAAATGCTTATGACAATTAACACCGTGGGAAGGAGTCAAGGGCTCGAGTGTTTTGACAGCTTTGATTTGGATTAAACTTGGTACTAATGGGATCATTTTTCTTGCAAAAAGGTACTCCTCTAAAGCAGGGCAATCAATTATTATGAATTATGCATGCATTGAATTAAGGTCTAATGTCATTTATATGTCTCATTAGCTTGCAGTGAGTGAAAGCTACCCATCCCCACCCCCACTACTGCACTCACATCCTATTCCATTTACCAAAAAAAAAGGAAGAAAAAAGGAGAGAGTAAGAAAAAAATGCATTTGCATCGAGCAGAGATGCCTTTGTATCAATGTCAGATAGAGTGTTTGCTGTGGTTATGTGCTGCCAGAGAAGACGTGTGTGTGTGTGTGTATGTATGTGTCTGTCTGTGTGTGTGTGTGTTTGTGGCCTTTATTCATTTCAAATATTTCCCGTGTGTGATGCATTAGCGTCAGGATGCGCTGGCCCCATCGCTCAAGCGGCCGTGGGCTCCCGACAGCATGGCGGATGTGTAAATACAAAGGAAAACACTTAACTATGACATCATTTGCGCTGCGTTATTAATCTGGCTTTTTAAGGGCCTGAACAGGCCTGACTTCCTCATGCCGTCCCCTCACAGGGACGCTTCTGAGCAGCCTTCTCCAAAAAACATATCCATTAGGGAGATAGATGAGCGACTGAGAGGGGCTGATGGGTGTGTGCACACGTAGGTGCATGTGTATATGTGTGTGTGTGTGTATGTGAGTGTGTGCTTGTATGTGTGTGTGTGTGTGTGTGTGTGTATGTGTGTGTGTGCACACAAGCTTTGTGCACTGGTACTGATGGTGTAGTGGGGCGGGGTGTGTGTGTGTGTGTGGGGTGGGGGGCTGAGATGGTCGACTGGTTTTAAAACAAAAGACACAATGCAGCATTGCTGATTGGGAGGGTTATGGGTTATGTGCACGTGTACAATGGGAGCTGTTGTTTGAGCTTGTTGTTTGATGCTGTTGCGTGCTGACTAATGACAATCGCTGGGAAAAACCACCACCCATCTCGCACAGGCTGATTAGCCTGGCATCGCCCAGCACGGATCTGAACAGGAGGTCTGTGGAATATGAAGACATTTTAGAGATTTAATCTGCATAGTGTGTAACATGTGGCTCTAGATTACCAGAATTGGTGGTGTTGGAGGCTTCAGAACTCTACCATTCACAATGCAATAGGGTGAAGAAAGAGCAGCGTCCTTACATCAAACTGAAAACCATTCAAACAATACCATTACCATCGCCCAACATCATTGTAAGAATGAGTGCATGTTTAAGGGTCCCTCTGAACTTATGCTACATACAGTCCTTTATCCATTTAAGAGACAAGAATGGGGAGAGAGTATCAAGAACAGGGTTAGATGTTGGAGATGGTGGGGGCGTTGAAGGCCTGCTTGTTCCGGCACGACTTGGAGGTTGTTATTCCCGGTCATGTCCCGCGTGTCCGAGCCACGCCGACGGGTGAACCTTTTCTTTATTCTGGGCACACTCCTCACGGCTGGGAAACATCAACTAAGCATGAACATAATGCATAAAACACCCATGTTGCTCCAGCTTCCCGATTGGGCCTACGCTGCGGCATTACTTCTCCTGGGCCATTTAGTCTATTTAGTCATATCCACGAGGCGCAATGACCCTACCCGTCCATATAAATGCACCTCTAACACACAGCACAGCCTTTCCACATCATGAAAAATAGAATAACAACTCATTATAGGTGACAATGCATACATTGTTGGGCATAATGACACAGAGGTTTATTATCGCAGATATGCACACACACAGCTGTCATACAACAAGTCCTATGTGCTAAGCGAAGAACACACACACTCATTGTCATTCAACACACAGCTTTAGAAAAACAAAGATCATTATAAAACACGTGAAACAGTTCTTCCCCTGTTAGAAGCCGTGCTTTTCCACTGAACCTCAGTATCAGATAGAGGACAGTCATGCAGCTTTTACAAGACACTGTGGCTCCTCTTCAGAGAAGAACCCCTGCAACCTTAGCCTCTCTCGCCTAGCTGAATTCAATACAGGTCCACTTCAATTAATTAGACCTAAATAAATAATGTGCTAGGAACCTATTTAGGAGTTTTATTCTCAAGACATAAAAGCCATTAATTATCACACTCAAAGTGAATGGGGGAGATAAGAGGGGTAAGTGCAGGCTGAATCGAGGAGAGCATAAGACGACAATGAGAAAACACCTTGAATATAAAGTCTATTGAAACTCTGTGCTGCTACAACTAATACAAAAAATCACCAACGCGAACCATGTCTCGGGCTGATGTTCGAAATCAATGTGAATATTGTTGCTGAATGGAGCAATGAAAACAAATGGAGATGCGGGGTCACCGAATCGCTCTTACTTGTTTGTGAGTGGCTAGGGAGACAGGTGAAGTTTGCCCTTATTACCAATGTCAGGGATTCGATTAAGCAGGAGGAAAGCAAATGATCCCAATGAACTAATGATTAATCCGGCAGGTCTATTTACTAATGTACCAGAATGCATTAGAGGCATAAGTTAATGGGGACAGGACATCAATTCAAATACAAATGAACCACATTTGCATTGGACGCTTATTGACTGGTGTAACAAAACGAATTACAAAAGGTAATCTACTTATGAACCTTAGCAAGGGATGAAACATGATTTCCAACATATCTGTGATTTGACTTGGGTTGATTGTTGCCTTGCCTTACCTGGCAGCCCTAGTGCACATTAACTAGTAACTGGCCTTTAAAATGGGAACAGAAACTGAATGTCAGCATTCTGAATGTTATGGTGATACGGTCATGCAGACGATAGATATATTTTACTTAAACAGGTCAATAATGCATTGTAAGACCAGTCTTAAGGATCTATAGTATCCTGAGTAGTCAAACCTACACAAAATGTTTCCTCACAATGCCACCTAATGTATTATAATAAAGTATTATCATTTTTCATTTAAAAAAGACGTTTCAAAGTTCAAAATGTTATGACATATGGATTCAAGTAAAGTAAATTGCAGCTTTAAAGTAATCATGTCTTCCAAATCTCAATACATTAATTGCAAGCAGTGTCACTCTTTAAGCCATCAACTGACCATGTGGGGCATCCCTGAACATGCAAAATGTCCATACCACACATTCACTTTGAGGATTGCAAATGACAAGTGACAGAGAACGCCCAGCAACAAGCCCCTCTCACTTTGTTCATCTTCGGCAATCATTAAAAATTCAGCCCCCCTCCTGCCTTGCCAAGCTTGGGCACTATCAGCGACACCATCCACTTCTTCTGTGGTTCATTACCTTGTATGACACGGAGCGCGTGGGCTGAGATGGACGTACACATTCCCCGCACGTAGCGGTCGTGATTAATGCGTATTAAGGCCGTGTCATACCTGCGCACCGGGCCACAGCTGCGCAAGCTGGAGTCGGCACGTTAAGTGGCTGCGTTCCCACACTATGCGAAGGCCGCTGTCATTACTGCTGTCAGACAGGCCAGACTCCTGGGGTGACAGCAGCGTGACTCGCCCCCTCCCGAGATATCTTCTCCACCCCCCTCCGGGCGCCACCACCACTACCACCGGCACCTCCGTGCTCCCACATCTTCCAACGCCCCCACCAGCCACCCCGACACCACCACCACCCTCGGGAGAGATGCCTTAAAACGCTGCCGCTCGGTGGATAAAAGCTGGAGCCTTAATCCTCGCTTTGTTCTGGTACACAGATGAACATGAAAGCCCACTTCTGTGGATTGCTTCCCTCTGGGCCCTTCGGGCACACCGGAGGACCAGGAGCTCCAGTCTTATCAATAATGCTGTGCTCTTAACTGTGGGCTTAAACTGGGGGAAATACTCCACAATTTGACAGGAATCTATCCACCTATGCTGCACTGGTCCCTATGGTAATGATGCTTTTGCTAGCTGTTCTAATACCATCTAGTAAGTGATTTTTTTTTTTTTTTTTGGGGGGGGGGGAGTAGTAAGGAGGGGGTGGGGGGAGAAAGCAATGCCTCTATTTGATGTTTCGATTGGGGATTGATCTCGGAGGAAAAGGCTTGCATTCTGAAAGTGGGATTATTGGCTTCGCCGGCTCCCCTCAGATGTCAAAGATCTTTGAACAGTCTTGTAAAGTGTGCTGCTTCCAGGCTGCTAGTGAACTGCTTATGAACTCTTCAAAAGAGGACCTGTCTCCATATTAATGAAGTTCCCTTCCTCAAGACAGAACTCTGCTTCCCACACACAAATGCTAGAGAACCTCTTTGGCTTTCTTAGAAAAAAAGAAAGAAAGAAAGAAAGAGAGAAAAATCTGTGTTTGCCTCTTTTCTCACCTGGACCAGAATAATGACAGACCAAGCAAAGTTATCAAACCAGAGTTTATCTAGCCTATTTCACAAGTTTATTTTCAGTTCAATGGAGTTTTTAATAATAAAAGTGACACCCACTGATCAGGGATGCATTAGTCGGTTGTTTGGGAAACACATTCCAGAATAGTGAATATGTATATACGCTCAAACAAGTTAACAAGCTGGAGTCCTTGGATAGGTGCTATTTAATAATCAACATAGTCTCGTAACAGGTACTAACACCAGTGACATCTAAGTAATAGTGTTGCTCAAAAGACTATGAAGCACATCTTTCTTAGTTTTACTGCATTCAATGGAATTTTGCATCCTGGAAGAGTATCTATTTTCAATATAGCCTACTATTCAATATAGCCTACTATTACATAAAGGTATAGGAGAGTTAATTCAAAGGTCCAAACCTGTTCAACTTCAGACAAAACTGCCCCAAAGTCAACAGATACTCTATGCCACCTGGTCCACACTTGACAGAATTAACATCTCCCCCCACGCCCGCCTTTGTCTCGCTAGCATGCAAGAAAATTCGGTGTAAGCAGGAAGTAAGACATCTGCTTTCAGCTGAAAGTGTTCCACATTTTCTATGAGGCGAGGGGAGGGGGGGGGGTGGAAGGGTGCTGCATAGAGGAAGGGGTGTTGTGCTTTTGGTGTGTGTGTGTGGGGGGGGGGGCTGTGGCAGCGCCAGAGTGTTCCTGGAGGTTGCAGGGTGTTGTTGGTGCCGAGCTGTGTGATGGTGCCAGTCACAGACAGCGAGAGGCATGGCTGAACTGTAATTGATAATGTAAAGGCAGATGGAAGTCTCCAGGGAGACAGGAAGAATGCAAGCAGATGGTCCAATTGCAGCTTATTTATGTGTGGCAAAGAACCCCCTTACCCCCCCCAGCCAATGTTCCCCTTTGCCAAAGCTTGTGCTATGATGGATCATTATAGCAGGCTGTGCATAAACACCAATATGTTTTCAAATCTGGATGGCAAAGCTAAACAACAAAAGCCAACAAAAGAGTGCAATGTTTTAGAGGCCCCTGTCAAAGTGTCTGCTCGACTGTCATGCTAACATGAAAAATCTAATTAGGACGTGCTATTCAAGCCAGCTGACAGGACACAGACGTGCACTCAGGGTATCTGCCCACTGGAGCAATTTGCACAGACAATAAAGTTCAGTTAACAAATATATGGTGCACGTAATGACTGTGGAAGTAGAACTATGAGAAAGCCTGACACATGACTCAAAGAATACCTTTATGATGCAGAGACCACCCTACAGCATTATATGTTGGTAATGTGAGCTAGGTTAAAGGCATTCCAGGCAAGGCTGCCATTTTTTACCTCTGGACCTCGCCCTCCAGTCGCCGGTGTTTTTTTTTTTTTTTTTTTTTTTTAAATAGTAATAACATTTTACATTCTCTCCAATCCATGTGAATTTGTTTGCAGACCAAAGAATAGGAACCAGCGATGATTTTGGTAGCGCTATGTTGACTGACAAGACAGTAATAAGCACGATTTCGTTTTCATCCACTTTCAGTTTCGTTTTAAGCACACTGCCTCGCAGATTAAGATCCTGCAAGTGCAAAATCTATGGTGGAGGTGGCCGAGACAGCCTTCATTCACCCTGTAATGAGACATTTAATCCTGGAAGTGACCACGAAGCTGGTAAATAAACCTAAAACCATTGTCTGGTATACCTTTCAGTGCTAATATTTAGATGATATTAGGTTCTTGTAGTAAATCTGCTTCTCCAAATCTCTGTGTCTGCCTAGACACTCCTAGACCTTTAATACACACACAAACACACACACACACATATATATATATATACATAAACATATACTCACACACACTGTATGTGTGCACACAGACATGAGAAACACAATGCTGATACAAATGTGTTTGTACATATGTATGTGTGTGTGTGTATCGGCATTGTTCTACTCATGTCTGTGCACACACACACACACACACACACACATCAACAAGCAAAGGTTACGGGTGAGAGTGGTTAGTGGTCAGCATGGCCTAATGACCTGAACTTCCTCACGAGGTTAGAGTTGTCAGTATGGACACTGACAGATTGGTTAATATGGTACTCTCATCTCACTGGCCCAGACCTCTAGGTTAACTCTATTAATGGCCTGCCGACCCACTGTCATATTTACTAGCACACTCTCTGGTCCACAGACACAGCAATACGCATCCTAGGCCATTCATTGTCGAAAAATTACCGGGGAATTCCATCCTCTATTTCTCATACAGACACTTCGATACTAACTTGGTTTTGGAAAGGATTATGGCTTTAAGCTACAAGGGTAGCAATACTTTTTTTGGCCTAGTTCATTTGTCTCTGGACAGGGAAACAATGAGATATCTGTTTTAAAAAATTGCTTGTCCATTACTTAATTTTTAAACCTTTTATGATGTCTGAAAAGTAATCAAATGACTTACGAGGCTTGTAAACTGCTTTTATCACTTAAATTACAAATTGTGAGTATGATTATATAAAAATAAAGCACGCTAAAATATCCATTTACCATTCTTTTCCTTCCTCTGCCCTTTCAATCCATTAACCAGTCATTTACAAAATAAATAAATAAACTAACCTAATAATGGTTACTCTACAGGAATATAAATTACTGTAACAAAAACTTCTGTGTCCCCTCCCTTGAAATGAGTTGGCATCTCTAGTTCAACCTTTTTGCTCAACATTCCAGGGCTGTACTGAGCAATTATTAATATTTGCTTTTCATCCTAGCAAGCGGAGGCACAGTGTAAAGGAGTGTGTGGGTTTTTGCATGTGTGTGTGAGTGTGTGTGTGTGTGTGTGTGTGTGTGTGCGTATGTATGTGTGTGTGTGTGTGTGTGCGTAAGTATCGTAAGTGTGCGTGTGTGTGTGTGTGTGTGTGCGTATGTATGTGTGTGTGCGTGTGCGTGTGTGTGTGTGTGTGTGTGTGTGTGTGTGTGTGTGTGTGTGTGGGGGGGGGGGGGGGGATGGGGCGGGGGTTGGGGATAGGATATAACTGCATAAAGCACTTAGGACACGCACAAGGCACACTGTACCATAAGTGTATGTGACGGCACCTCCAGTGTTAAAATTACCCGTAAAGCCACATGGGAGTTCCTGACACAACAGCAGATCAGTGCACTCACAGGTACAGGTACGGCTCTGCCGTCACACCACACACAACAAGCATCTGAATTGTGTGCACAGGTAAGCTGTGAAACAAACACACACACTGCTGTGATAACTTTTTTTCACATTTCAAGTTTTTATAGGTGAAAACTATTCAATTCAAAGAGAAAAAAATAAACTAGGACTCGTATTGAAGGTCTCTAGTGCTGCAGAATGACGCTGAGTATGGTTCAGTAAAAAAAACATTGTCTCTGAGCCTCACAGAAAAAGAATTAAATAAAATAAAAATATAAATAAATAAATAAATAAATAACCAATAGGACTAAGTAGAAATCTTGTGAAACACCACAGCAAAGCTAATCTAAGATGCTGTCGTTTCTGCAGTAGAAAGCACTCAATTCACTTTTTGTCCCTTTAAGAAAAGGTGGAGAAAGAAAGAATGAAAGAAAGAAAGAGAGGAGACAAAGAAAAGATTTATGCCTCCTCCAAAATGTCTGTGTTCACAGTGCACGGAGGCAAATGACACATGTGTGTGTCCGAGGTATAAAGCTTTTACTGTTGAAGGCACATATCTCAGCTCACAAGCGCAAAATAATATCCCCATCATATGAATGAACAGTGAAGATTCTTATGTTTCTCACAGGTCTATCCGTTAACAGTCAGTCTCCAGTAGTTTTATTCCCATGGAATAAATAGAATACATTTAAATATGTACAGTCTCTCTGTCGTTCACATCCGTCATGGGAGTATGGTTTTCTTTTTTCCCCTTGATCTACTAATTTGAACACACAGGCATGAACACACAATTTTGGTGCTACACCGATGGTTGACTTGAACCATCCTTGAGGAATTTCTACTCCAAAGTAGCTGTGTCTGTGGGGGTATTCTTAAGACTTAAGTTTTATTAAATTTAAATAAATTAATTTATTAAAATCATTCTTTAAATATGTGCATCCATCTCTAAGATAACATCAATAAAGCAGAAGGCAATCAAATACATTATTCAAGGTCTGCATGCTTATCTGTAAACTTAATCAGATTAATTTACAAGATTTTGGCTTTATGGTTGATAATTACTTAATCTAATCAGTCATACAGTGGCAAATTAATTTAATTTGGCCATCTCTGAGAGGGTCTAATAAGTCCAGACATATGCATAGGACATATGGCACTCAATTATCATGTTAAGAGCAGAGTTTAAAGTCCTTAAAGAATACATTTCCAGCACGTTTATGGAGAACGGTTACAGTTGCCACAACAGAAGAGACACAAACTGTTAGGCAGTTGGAATCTGCATATTGTTTCGGTCTGTAATTAGCAGACTGGTTGTCTAACCTCCATAACACTGACTTCAATAAGACAATACAGTAAGGTGTGGTATGACTCTCCAGACGGGCAATGCCAGAAGAGTGGAGTGGAGTGGAGTGAGTGGCCATTGGCCTAAGAAGGAGTGGATCATGTTTCTGATTCAGTAGAGTGCTCTTCCCTCCACACTTCAAAGCCTCGTGTCTGATTCGGCCCAAACGGTGTCAGTGCCTGCACTCAATTTTGGCAATAATTTGCTTTGAGAGAAAAGTCTGGAAACAATTTGTGATGGCTTGGCCAAGATTTTTCTTTCCCTTTTTTAAGGGCTTGTTTCTTTTTTGACGTGCAAAGAAAGTTATTGTAACTATTGACCTTTCCGGAGCTTGAATGGCATTTGCAGCCATTCTGGGTGCCACCGCTGTTCTCCAAACGGAACTTTTTAATCTAGTACGTCAGTGTTGTTTTAGGCCTGATCTCCCGTATAAGCAGTTTCAGCTATTAGAGTCTGCCCTAGAGTTAGGTGGAAACATTCCCATTTTACCTTATGAATATAGTCAAGCCAAAAACTACACCTGGACTGGTTACCAGATTCTTTGTTTTGTTTAGTATAAATCACATTCAACCAAGACACACATGTAAAAATAACGAAAGAACACGTGGAGTGTTAAAGTAATGAAAGCCCTATAAATGTATGTGATAATGTGTTTGCCGCCATTATATAAAGCCCTCATTGACAGTATATGTATTTCAAAAGGAAAAGAATGTTACATATTCTCCCTGCTGCATTTCCTCACTAGATCTCGACTTATGCCCGAATGTTTATTCTCATAACTTGAAAAACACCACTGCCCCCTTGTGGCTGAAACCAACAGTACATCATGAATCACACAAGAAGTATAACTGAACAAGGATAATGTCTGATCAAAGCCATTTCTGAAAAGGTTTCAAAGGATAAAATATTAGAGTATTTGAAATACTTTAATAATAATGAAATTATTATTATTGCTATTATTATTATTATTATTATTATTATTATTATTATTATTATTATTATTATTATGCTCTTTGTGCTATTTTGTTTGCTCTGGAATGCACAGTTTGAGAGGTTATGACAGCGAAGGCACAGTGAGCACAAGCACACACACACACACACACACACACACACACACACACAGGAATACACACACACACACACACACACACACCAGACACATACATACACACACGCATACGCACAGACACACACACGCATGCATACACACACTCTCAATTGTTTCAGGCCATCTCGCCTGCTGTCTCCCACTGGAGAGGTGCTGCCTCTTAAAGCTGCTTAAGTTGGACCACCAAGTCCAAGTCCTAATTTGAGAGCAGTGTTCCACTGTTAAAACTGGATGCTCAGTCTCTGAGGCTTTTTGACCACCCACTCCTGCATCACCTTAGGGCTACTGATGCCTGCTTTGACCACCTCATCAAAGGACTCTTCCTTGCTTCCTCTCTCTCCCTCCCTATGATTTTCCCCTAAATCTGTCCCAGCTGTAATTATAATGTCAATGGCACACTACAGGCTTTCATTTTTAAATACTTTTAATACTATTTCATTCTTTTTTTTTATTTGAATTGGATCAGTGCAGTGCTGAATGAACAGGTATAAAAGGCCTACTTTAGCCACAAGGCTGAGCTAGCAGGCAACCTCCTCCTGCGCCACACTCACCCTCCAACCCTGGCCTTGTCTGCAGTCCCCTTACCCAACTCCAGCCGCCCCCTCTCCTCTCCTCTCCTCTCCTCTCCTCACCTCACCCCACCTCCCCAAGCAATCAGGTGAATCCCACATTAACTCCCAGGAAATGGTTCATTAATATTTTACTTGTTACCAGCCCTGTTTGCACTATATATCAATGCCGAGCTGCTCCTTTGAAAGCCATACATTAGAACTATTTTCAAAATACTTCATTGTCAGCCCATGGCAGTCTCATTACTTATTAAGATAAGAGGAAAGATGTGCGGGAGCAGTTGGTGGCTCAGCTTGCTTTAAAAGCTGCCCTCCACCTCCTCCTCCTCCTCCTTCTCTTCCTCCTCCTCCTCCTCCTCCTCTACCCTCCTTCTTCTCACCCACCTCCTCCCTTTTTTCTTTCTGCTTGGCTGTTTTCAAAGCTAAAGACTGTCACACAACCTTAAAGGAGTTCCTGCTCGAGAAAAAGAGAGAGACAGAGAGAGAGAAGAGAAAGAAAGAGGAGGACGACTACTACCCTTTCGTTAAAGAGGAAAACAAAACATGCCTGTCAGGGGCCGTAATGTGTATTAGAGTAAGTGCCCAAGCTTAGTACTTTGAGACTACTCTAAAAGAGTTCAGATGCTGAAATAAGCCACGCTGACCTCCTATTTGTCAGTGCAAAAAGTGGCACAGGCGCTACATATCCATGTAGTGAACCAACAGCAGCTCTTGTTTTGTAACAATACATTCTGAACAAAGACTGCTGAGGTCATGGATTTTTTTAAACTTCTCTCCATATTATATATAATGGGCTGACTCGCAGGCATGGGATTAAACTGTCAGATCCATTTGCTTCCATCTAACTAAAGATAGATAACAATCACCAGATCAGTCAGGAAGCCCATACAATTCAAAACCTCACTCTGCACAAACACACACACACACACACACACACACACACATACACACACAGACAGACAAGTACACACACACACATGCACACAGACAAACACAGATACACATAAGCACATACACACACACACACACACAGGGAGAGAGAGACTAGTGCTGTGCTCCCATCTAAAAGCACATTATAAAAGCTTTATCAAATAAATGCATCTGTTATTCCTGTTGTTAAGGGTAATTGCCAGTTATATTGCTTGTCTATATTCTATTGTGCCATGTTGTATTTTTATAACATTTCAGTGTCATAGCTAAACTCCCATGAAGAGCTGAAAATGTCTAACAGCACACACAAAACAGCAGCAGACAGCAGACAGGTGCCAGTGGTAGTGGGTGACTGCAGAGGTTAACATAAGGTTAGCACACAATCGTGTCTGGCATCCATTTCCTCCAATGTCACAAAGTGCCTTAATAAAGTGCTCTTGTCTTGATGACAAGTCGGTCACGGGGAATTAGATGCCCTTCGTGGGTGCCTTGATTTTATCTGGGAAAGAAGAATTGGTTGGGAGTGAAGCACCCTTGCTGTAGCCTGTCTGAGGCCAAGAGAAGCCAGCGGTGAAGTCAACACAAAGACACACACTCGCACGTCAAGGTCCTTTATGGAGAACACAGAGCTCAAAAGCTGCTGAAAGCCAACGGCAGTTGATTGAGAGACAGCGAGAATTTGTGTTGAATTAGCACCAGTAAAGACCTCTGTGCTTCCAACATCTTGCAAAGCTTTGATTTTATTTCTGTATTTTATTTCACAAAGGCCTACCACCACAAGTAAATACAAAATGTGATATTTCTGCTCCCCTAATCATTCATCAAGGCCATCTGTTCTGATGAGCAAAATTAAAAAGGATGGCGATCCGCAAATTCCTCCCACCAACAGCCAAGTTCTCTCTGAGTGTACACACATACACGGTACAGTGCGTCTGAATGCAACTTCTTATTTAAAAGTACGTCTCTAATCAGCCATCAGCCACACCACTGTAAATACATCCATATTTGTTTCTGAAGCAGATTCAGTCATCTGTCTTGAAACCAAACAAACGAGGGGGTTAAAGAGAGGAAAAAAAAAAAGGTTCTTGGGTGCCTTAGAGTGCGGATTCAATCTAATGCTTGGTTTCAAGGTTGGGGCTGGGGGGCTGGGGGGCTGGGGAGGGGTAGACTACAGCTCATTTAAAGAAGTGCTTGGCACACTTTTAATCACAAGGTCCTTATGCAATTTGATTACCACGTCATATGCTCTTAATGTCTCCAACATGTCTCCTAGCCGGCTCCAGGGTCTGGGCTCCATTAGAAGGAGTGAACCAAAGTGCTGTCCCTGCTACATGGATCTGCCCCTTCGGAAAAGGAGGAACACGTGCTGTCTCCTCCACTTCGCAGTTGTTTACCAAATACCCAACACATCATGGAATCATTTAAGATGGTTGTGTGTGTGTGTGTGTGTGTTTTTCTTCTTTTTCTTCATTTTACCCTTTCTCCCTCACCACCCCCCCCCCCCCCCACACACACACACCCTTAAGTAAGATCAAATTGATAAAAGTGCGGGGGTGCCGTGGCCCAACGGGCTAAAGCGTCATACCACAGACCCAGGTTCAAGTCTGACCCGAGGTCATTTCCCGATCCTTTCCCCTCTCTCTCTCTCCCACTCATTTCCTGTGACTCTCTCCTGTCCTATCTGAATAAAGGCAAAAAAACCTGACAAACGTGTGGCACCCTCCTGTGCAATGGCCTAAAGGAAAGTGTCCCAGTTGATATACACAGGTGAGGTCCTCTATAGTTTTGTAAGTAATTGGGCTCTGTGTTATGTTATTTGCTCGCTTGTTGCATTTAGAGTTTTATTAGCTTCCTACAATCCACTAAACAAACACATTTCAGCTACAGTGCACCATTATAAACCTAAACATTAAAAAGCAACCTCGTTGCATTTACATCCCCTAACCTGGTTTCAAGTGACACTAATTTGGGATTTGCGGTCATTCTCAATAACAGAAAGTAAAGGAAAAATCTAACTACATCAATTCTTAAAACGAAGAACGGCGCACACCATGGGTACATGAAATATTTACTCAGGAACCCGAGTGAGAGGAGTGCATTCCTCACAACAAACCATGTCAAGCACTTTAATTAAAGGAAAAAGCCATAAAGACAACACTGAAGAGACAGCACAGAATTGATTTATGGGATAGAGGAGGACTATATTCCTCAGCCTTGCTCTTGTGGTGGACAGTTGTGCGGACCCTCCTTAATAGCGTGCGTGTGTGTGTGAGAGAGAGGAGAGAGAGAGAGAGAGAGAGAGAGAGAGACAGAGTGTGTGTGTGTGTGTGTGTCTGTGTGGTGAGGCTCAAGAGGGGACCAAGCGAGTACAGTGCACAGGGCACCCCAAGACTCAGAAAGAGATTATTTATACAACACCACTATCAGCCATCCAAAGTCAGGCTATTAGTCATAGCTGAGCAGGCGACAAGCCCAGAAATCCAACATTTGCTATTACCCAGTGATGGATGGCCAGCCATCTTAGTGGTCATACATCAACACGGATCCTTTTAAAACAAGATCTCAGCTCTATTGGCAGGAGGGGACCCACTTTCTGTGTCCCTGCAGCATCAACACTACAAACAAACCAATACATTTCTACTGCTACATTTATATTCACTAACAATTATTTCCATTTAGAGAACACACACCTCAATGAGGCATATTAAAGGACTGCTGTTTTCATCATTAGCCTACTGTAAAACACATACTTACTGAAACTTTAGTATTGACAGTATAGTAAGCATAACTACACTTAAACTACAGTACTTAAAGAGTGTATAGTGAGTATCAGGTAAGAAGAACTAAGATATGGGTACTAGTGCAGAATGTTAGCAGTCTTTCCGATTTGGACAATGATACACACACACAGGCCATTTAAGCAATCAATGACAAGTCCATTTTGACCACTATTCTTCTAAGCACACAAAACCTTGCGTGGTGCACGAAATGATGCAGAGATATCTTCTACTCACGACCAATTACACTTCCTAAATGCTTACGTCAGCAAACAGACATCTTACGACATGTTTTTGGTACAACACATGCCACAGTACATTATTATAGGAATCTTACGACATGTTTTTGGTACAATACATGCCGAACTACATTACTACAGAAGTCTTACTACATGCTTTTGGTACAATAAATGCCATGTTTTCCTAGCCATGGCATAGAAATGGATGACACTGAGATATGGGAGAACTGCATTCCTCTTCACAGTTTAAGACTGTTAACACCATATCACTGGCAAGCCTCTCAACAATATAATCAAACTCATCCTAATACCTGTTGTTTTCCGACAAGCATTGCAACATCATGCATTAGTCACAAGCCTGCTGTTTGGCTAAGTTTCCTGCAGCTAATTCTAGGTCTCCGAGAGCCTGAATCAATGGCATGGAATCACTGTCCTGCAGTTTTGCCTATGTTTGCTAATTTCTCTCTCCCTCTCACGCACACACATACTCTCTCTCGCTCTCTCTCTCTCTGCTGAAAAAAAAAAAAAAACACAAAGCAAACACTATCTCTGTGGGGAGTTTTATTGGAGCGTATCTTTGGCCTGTTGCCGACAAAGCTCTCCAAGCACGCAGTGGGAGTGTTTGGACAAAACCCCCTTGCACTGTCATCATGCTCCTCGACTGAACCACCACCCCACCACCAGCAAACACTCTGGTATCCAGCTAGAATGGTACCATGTGCTCTGCTGCCCCCTAGTGCAAGAAAACAGGAACAGCAAGAACCTTCACTCCCACAGCTTGAGTACAGAGGGGGTGCATGGGAAATAGAAACTAAAGCAAGGGGAGGGGCTGAGTATCAGGGGGTTGTGGGGTTGGGGGTTGGGGGGGGAGGGAGCAGGAACAACACTGACAAGCTCAGAAAGTCTCCTCCAACAGCCTGGGGTGCAGCATCCATCTCTGTCTGTTTGCCAAATTTGATTTTAAATATTTACAACGCCATACATCTTCGCTGAAACAAATTACCCGCAAAGTGTTATTGTCTGTGTGAAGTAGTAGTAAGAAGGATGGAGGCTTTAGAGGGTGCATCAATGTTTTATTTGGTAAAATATATGACTACTAGGTATACAACTACAGCACCTCCATTGCTTTTCTCCTTTTACGATCAAATGAAAAGCACAGCAAAATGTCCAACTTTCTCAGGCAGAATTATGAGACCCAAATTTTTTTTTTCTGACCAACTTCACCTTTCCCTGGGTCCACATTAGTGTCACCAAGATATTTAAGCATATCCTTTGATATGTTCAACTGATGGCTATTAGTTCTGAGAACCACATGGAGTTTTGATCTTTTATGCACGTCTACGATTAAAGGCAGACACTAAACTACCTTTTTTGTGAACTGATCACTTTAATGTTCCAACTCAGAGCGACAGCGGCTTTTGAAGTTAAAATGGCATGACCGTCCCATTCTATTGCAAACTATTAAATCACATCAGAGTGCCGTGGTGCCCCTACCTAGCTTAAATGCAAGTTCAGTGGAGCATAGATAATTTCAGGTGTTTGATAATTCACCTGTGATCTTGACCCTCTTTCTTCATGCTTGACGGGCTTTCAATATATTATAACATAACACGACTGGGCATTCCCATTGTGTCATAAACATTAATAACCAAAGGATTCTACGGAAAGAATTTCAGAATTGTCCAAAGGTAGGATGGGGAATCAAAGCCGGTCTCAGTGTCACTAGACGTTTAAATTGTATTCATGTTCTTCCTGTAAATGCAAGTCCTGCTTTTCTTAACAATTCTGCCTCCACATGGAGTTTAAGGATGGTTATAAACTTCAGTGAACACTAGGTAGAAAACATTGCCACAAAAGTGTCACCTCTCATCAAAGCCCCCAGTACTTGAAATGCCACAGCAGAGAAGGTCAAATTGAGCAGGCTTTGGTGAACAGTACTGGTGGTGCCTGAGAGTGCATTCAGAGTAGTGGACCCCTTATCATCTGACAGAAATGATCTACAGCTTTCCCGAGGACAGTCCCCTCTATTTACAATAAAGCAATCACAGCAAAACATTTCTCCTTTAGAGAAACTCAAGAAAAAAATAAAAATGATGGAACAAGGAGTCTGAATTCTTGTTTGCCTTTCACCCACCCTACTGTGTAATTTAATAAGAGAAAGAAAACAAAAAAAAAACATATTACATCCTTTTTCATCTTTGCTGAAAGCTCTGTATGGAATAACAAAATGCCTCAGCAGATAACTTCACAGTTGATGAACGCCACCATGGAATAAAGACGCAGCCCTGTAGGGTGCAAAAATTAAATCAAACATCTAAAAAGTTATTTTCTCCAGTTTTATTTTCATGCTGATTTGTTATGTTATCACAATCTATCTCCAGCCTGCCTTGGCCCAGAAAACACACATTCTGCCTCTGATAAACAGACTTAATTAATCTCTTGCCAATTAAACTCAAATAATCCCCCTTCCTTCCTCAGTGGGCTCAGAATACAGTAGACGAGAGAGTGCAGCATTCTAACATTCTCATTAGTTGGGGAGAGCTGCAACAACCCCCTCCCCCCCAACAGGAAAAATTGATTGCCTTTGTGAGCGCAATGATTTGAAATGCTAACGTTGACAGTCCTTTCCCTGAGGTCAGCGCTTTGCTGGCATGAGAAGGGATCAGTGGATTTGTCTGGCACTTTTGATAACAATGATCACTGGAATTTGAAGGGTTTCCCCTTCATCATCATCACGTATGCTTGGCAGGAAGCCCTCACGCCCAGTCCAGGCAGGCAAGAATGACACCAGGGTGCATTGTGAGCCATGCATATGAAAAAAAGCATGTATGTTGTACTGTGTCACACACTTAGCAGGTGGCTAACTGGTGATGGTAGCATGTAGGGGTCTTTGGGATATGTTCATGGAGGAGAGACATAGATTCAGACATGGAAACAAAACGTTTCTGAAAAATTGTCAACTAAGCACTTCATCATTTAATGAGTTGTTGAATAATTACCTGATGAGTAACTTTCTCAGGTCCAGTTTCTAAACTACACCCACATCACATCTAATTCAATGCCATGGACGTGTAGTACAAGATGCTTTATGCAAACATGTAAGCGTAATTTGATCATATTAAATTAACCTACAACTGAATGGATCCCTTAAGCTAAATATAAACATTTCTCTTCCACTGTAAATATATGGTTCACCTGAGGGCGTACAACACTGATCAAGGTACATAATTCATGATCATAGCAATATACTTTGACCATTTCCTTCATAGATATTAAATATGTACTTAATAATAAATTAGAGTGCTGTTTACAGTGCTATTCCAAATCAATTTATTCAGAACTAAAAGGCATTATTTAAGAGATTGGCTGTCAGGTGTTATACAAACCTACATTGCCAATTTGTGTTGGGCTTGTTGCAGTGTCAACAAAGGTCCACCAGATGGCAATATTTTTTTAAACAAAACATTGCTTAGATGCACCATGAATACTGTGAATTTGTTGCTTTGTAAGTCAAGAGGCCACTGAATTAAAAAAAAGAAAAAAATATATATATACACATATATATGCATATATATCATATTAGATGTAAAGTTCACAACACAGAAAGGATATTACAAACAGTCAATCAGTACAAAAAGAGTGAAATATATTGATCCTCACAACATCCATAAACCACTAAATTAATAAATCACTGGGATTTCTATACCCTAATCCACCACCACAGTTAAAGAAAGACTTTTTTTCTTTGTTGAATTTCAGTGATTAGCATAATACTTCCACACTAAACAAAATCAAAGTCCATCCCATTTCCAACACAGTAAGATCCCATTCATATTTGCAGCTCAGATTTTCAGCAATTGCATTCAGCAAAACTCTCTCTCTCTCTCTCTCTCTTTCACACACACACACACACACACACACACACACACACACACACACAGAGAGAGAGAGAGAGAGAGAGAGAGAGAGAGAGAGAGAGAGAGAGAGTTGCATACTGTTCTTACGACTCACATGTAAATCAGAGAAAATTAACTATATAATTCTCACAACCTTCAGTTTTCTGCGATTCACCATCAATGCACTAGATGGCAGTAGTGCAGCACCACAATAAACGGCACAATGCCTCTGCACAACCGGAACATCATGCTGCCTTCCTCCTGACAAGAAAAGCCTTTTTGTTCTAAGCACACTGCCTGGAAGACAGCATTGGGTACTAATTAATTGCTATTACACAACAGCCGGCTGACTAATTTCTACATGTAATAAGACAGAACAACTGCATTTAGATTGTGACATTCCACAAGGCTCATGTGGCAATGGCACCAGCACTGAATAATGCCAAAGCACAGTGTAGATGTGTGCTCTGATATACTGCATTTGGAGATAGTCTCCTGCACAATGCCAGTTTTGATCAAGCCTGAGACTGTTCAAAAGATTCAGGAAATGTAGCTCCTTCCAAACACTGGATCATTAATCACTGTGACAAGCGAACAATAACTGCTGTGTTCATCACACCCCAAATAGATATTTCTATTACTGGTGAAGCCACATATTTTACCTCACTGAAGGCTATATTTCAGTATCACTTATCCTACATTACCGGCACTGCAACACACACAAAAGAATCATGACCGATTACAGCAGGTGGTGTCAACATTCAAAATTTACATTTTTGACAAATGCAAACCTGTTGAAATGAATCTACAGAATATGTAGATAACATAGACCGCAAATCAAGACTTATGGCTCCATTACATTTCTTCAAACCTCATTGGCTCTTCAAAATCGTAATCAAGGGTATGACTGCATCCAATTGGTGGGCATTAGATTTAATTTGCTTGGCATTTCAATGATGAGGAATGCATTCATAACAGAGAATAGACCTCAGTGGGCATTACAAAACCCAGGGACACAGGAGAACGCTCTTCCCCCTGTGGAGAATTCTGTGTCATTACTGAGTCACAAAAGCCCAGGCTATCCAATGGGGTTTCAGTCCCAGAATGCTTTTGTAGAATATTCAGCGACGGGAGCCAGGCCCTCCCGAGTACCTTATTCGCATACTGGAAATGCCAATGGTTTATTTCCAGATATTGCATTTCGTCCATATTATGTTTCCCTGAACTTAATTAACACACAGTCTCTTTCTGTGAAGCTATCTTCAGCTGGCTACAGTCCAACCGCCCACCAATCAGATTTAAAGAGCCTCTGGCACCACCTTTAATGTAGGAAATATGGAATGTAGAATATGGATGGTGGAAGTTTTTTTAGACTGCGTGGAATTATTCTTCTCTGGGACTTCAGACATAGTGTGATTTCATGACCCTTGCCCCGATAGGGCACTGATGCCGTGACAGAATTTCACACTTTGGGAACCAGACCTACCCATCATCTAAAAACCTAATATGCTGTCCCAGACTACAGGCAGAACGTGCAGTTTAATAAACTGTCATAATTAATCTGCAGTCACTCTTGGACTGGCGTGTGGGTGCAACAACTACAATATGAGGGATTTGTATTAGCTGGTCCTCTTGTTTGTAGTAGTACATGCAAGTCTGGGATTTTTCAACAATGGAGCTCCTACTACAGTTGCAGACTTATTTGTGTGTGCATAAATGACATTAATGTCCTAAATTCTTGCCCATATATGTGGATTCCTTTACAAAGCAAAGGGTGGTGACAAGGTGATAAACACAATTTCAATAAGCTCGTAAGTGAGTTACTTTTGGTTTCATCATATATATAAGTGACAGTGCTTTCGTACTGCACCAACACCACAGTTTCTCGATGCCAACCAAGACAAGACAGTAGAGTGCAAAACACATTTATATTCTTCTATGATGCTGAGAAATTAAAAAAATTTCTCCTCAATTGTACTTCAGCATCAATTGTGTTCGACTTGCAGCTGTGTGTTTAAGACTGAGCCAGCACACAAGAAAATACGGTAAGATAAACGGCAACCAAAAAAAAACAAAAACAATAAGAGCAAAGAGAGGATTTTATCTCACTGATAAACCATGGCAACTGAAGCCAATGGAGAGAGGGAGAGAGAGAGAGAGAGAGGGCGAAAGCATCACAGCAAACAAGCCGTCCATGCGTTTAAATTTAGAGATGGCAAATTGGTTCTTCAAACAGTGCTTCATGGCTCCCCGAGTCGCAGTGGTAAACAGACACTTGGCTCTTTTTAATTCTATAAACACTTCAAGCAACAAGGCCAGACTTCAGAGCCAAAGGCTTATTCTCCTGTCATTCACATGGCTCTTCATATTGCTATGAGCTGCTCTGGAGGATATTCAAAGCCTAAGAGAGACGGCCAGATGAGAACAAGGCTTTTTTTTTTTCTCCTGGTTTCTCCAACCTAGTGCTGTACAAGGACTACCAGCCGCTTAAGACTCACTGACTCAATCTGGCCACAACACAGTCTTCCTTACACCAAAACAGTAATATATATATGATTCATAAACACAAACTATCATGAAATCAATGGAAACCCAATGGAGCCTATGTCTATGGGTGTGTTTGCGTTCACAGCAAGGCGGTGTTCCTCTGCGGCACCTTGCCAAGATAAATTGGCTGTGACCTGCTCATGACCCTGGCCAATGTTCATGAGACCATTAAATCTCCAACAATAGGGGGCTAGAGGGTCTGTGTGTGTGTGTGTGTGAGAGAGAGAGAGAGAGAGAGAGAGAGAGTGAATGAGCATGTATATGTGCAGGTTATTTGTGCATGTAAGAGAGAGGGTGTGATGGGTGAAGATTTTTCTCTACTGCAACAAAGGAATGAAAAAGAGATGTTATTTTCCAAAACATCTCCCTATTTCTCGAACCCCTGTATTAGCAACTATCCCGCATCATCTCAGATACTGAAATCCTGCTGATCACTGTGCACAGCATTTTGCAAACAAGCGATGGCCGGGTTACTAGAGTGATTATTTGTTATAATGCAGAGAGGCACTGCCCTCGGATAGAGATCACAATGTCACATGTGCAATGTCAACCTAGATGTTCCTAATGGTGAAGATTACTGGGCTGGCTGTACTTCAGGGTCATTTGATAAGAAGGCTGGACCTCTGAGGAAAAGACATGAGAGTGTGAGTGAGAGAGCTGAACGCATTCACATTCTTGCTAACTGGTTTCACAGGGGTTCTTGAGAATCTAAGGCCTATTTGTGGTGCACTGTCACGTAAACTTAATCCAGAGTGACGTCCAATTTATTTGTTTCTTTATTGTAATGACCTTGCATATAAACAGTTACCACCAGCATTCATTATTTGCACCCCCCCACTCCCCCCTTTCCTCCAGGACAAAATTAGCATTCAGATATGCAATCATGTCCCCTTTAAGGTTCTTCTCTCAGAGAGATTTCAAAGAAACACAAATCATCCTGCAGAACTGAGGGGATCTTTCACAGATAGCAGCCGAATGTGGCCCGAATGTGGCCCGGAGACTCACCGCAGTCAATGGCTATCTGGGTTATCTGGGTGTTAAACTACACTGCGGTATGAACACAGCTTTCACATGCATATTTTATGCCCCATCATACACGGACCAGATTTTGTTTGAAGAGAGCCTTATAAGCCATGCTCTGTAAAATAATCCATCTTAGCTATTGCATTAGATCCAGCAACCTGGGGATAAGGAAAATGAGGAAGATAAAAAACATTATGTCGATGTTGCGGATCATGAACCAGAAAATTGAGATGCACTGTTATGATATCTGACATTACTTTCAAGCAAAAAAAATTGAAAAAGAAAAAAAAAAAAACACACTCTGACGATTAGTCCCTCTCTGCACCATACACCATAGAGCTCTTATTCATTTAGAAGATAGCAAAACACATGCAGCTGTCTCATTTTTTATGACATCATGCACTCAGTATTCCTAACATTCTGTGTTCTACTTGCTGCGCATGATGCATGGAATGGCTATGACGTGACCTCATCGTTCTAGAAAAAAAAAAAGAAAAAAAAAGTGGCGTTTGTTTTCCCTCCGTACCACTAAGGTAAGACTTTAAGATTGATTACCCAGTGTGTGCCCATGATAAAACATTCAGTGCAACATTGCAACTGGCACCACACAAGACACATGTTAACCTAATGAAGATCCCATTATCTCAAGCATAGCTTGCACATCTCATTACATTGCTCTTCTCTTCAGCAGAGATCTCTTTAAAGGATAGTTGAACATTTACTAGTTTCTCTCCTCCACAGCAATTATGCTTCTTATATTGAAAAGCATAAACTCTGAGAGCAGAGAATTTTGCCTACAGTTAATATTCTAGAACAGCATTATATCACCCTTCCCTGTTAAGCTGCAGAAGAAAATGAGCTTGCAATATTGCCAAGATGTAACAGCAGAGTGTGTGTATGTGTGTGTGTGTGTCTGTGCGCGCACGCAAAAAAAAAGCAATTTCCTAAAACAAGATTTAACTAATCAACAACTTTCAGTTCCAGTCCATCTGATGTACAAATTGTGCTTAATGAACCAAGTAAAATCAATTACCTAGGCTATACTTTGCATTCAAAAAAGAAACCCTATGCAAAGTACATGATGCATACGTAAACAGACATTACTCATAACAGATTATTTTGCTCCATTTGCATTGCATTAGTGTTAAGCACATCCAGATAGCTGGTGCCCATTTGTCACTCATGTCTATTGCATTAAAATGTAACTGGGCCAAGTTAGTTCTCCTTCACAAACACCACAGCAGGAAAGAGTATGTATGACTTCTGCTTCAGATCTAAAATGCAGCATTAGATAGTTTGGAGTTTAAATATGGAAATGCTTTCACCAATGTAATGTTAGATTTTATTTTATTTTGTCCCATAACACTGTCTTCTTTGTTGGAGCTAACACAGGGACTTTCCCCTCTGTAAAGATCACCTAAAAAGAAGCCATTGCATTATGTGAGCTATTTCCTGCATCTCTACCCGCACTGTATAAACATTTCGCCCCGTCAATTTCCATACATGGCTGACAGAATGTGGTCATGACATCATAACAAAACCAAACGCCTTATTAAGAAGTCTTCTTAAGCCTGACAGAATGTTAAAAATTAACCCCAAGCAGGATGTACATTTCATTTTTTTCCACTTAAGGGACTACAGTGTAAACGTGTACAAGGATACCAATACAGGCCCTTTAAAAATCTGCTGAACTCTACCTTGGGCTTCAACCACCCATTTCACAAAGTAATGTAGTGTAGAATTTTTCAGTTTCTGAGCAGTGAAGCACAAATCTAAATCTGGTGTCATGAATTATTAAAGCCTGCTTTATGGAGCTCTCTTCAGTGCAGAATATCAAGCACTGTACAAGCTTAAGATCAAACAGAGCACAGAATAATAAGAGCTAAAATTTAATGCAAGAAAAAAGGACTGCTTTCTGTTAAAAAGAAAAAGTTGAATGTTCCCGAGTACATTTGCAGTCTCGAACAAGTGCTGTTTCACATTTGATGAGGACTGAACAAATGAAGAGAAGTATCGAGTGAACACAGACAAAAAAGAGAGCGAAAGGGCTCCCTGGAGATGGTCACTGTTGGTCAGTTCCATGGCAACGCCTCACTGAGTGCATACGAGGGGGAAATGACACCAAAGTAGCTGACAAGATGATAACAAGAAATTGGCTTTGTTGCTGTGAGGGTATTGAATGGGGGAATAATATTCCTCACTACAGAGGTCCATTACAAGAAAAGGGGAAGAGTCTTAGGGTTTACAATGGTGATTCAAATGCTATCCTATGTCTACTGCAGGATTAAAACACTACCATAATTTCTATGCCTTTCCTTTATAACAAACTGCATAATCTGTTCAATCAACCTCTAATCTAATTAGTGAACACAGTCGCTATATGCTGTCAGTAGCTATATGCAGGTCATTCTTTAACCTTGTTTCATAAAACCACAGCCTAACTTCTGAATGTGTCTGACAGTTGTACAGAATTCCTAATGGTGAAAAACCATGCCAAAAGACTATGACAGCTAAGTAAACTGGATCAACATTGTTGTACATTCAATACACTGCATACAGTTATGTTTATGACTGCACAGTAAGTAGTGTTATGTTTATGTGAAACTGAGCTCATTACTTGTTATATTATCTCATATCTCCGTGATGCCTTATATTATTAAACGTGTCTATGTAGTTGAACCTGCCATGATCTTCCGACCCTAAGGGATGAACTCTGCCCTCCCATCCAAACAAATCTAAGCTATTCACTTAATGAGTCCATTATAGCAAGTGATTATTGAGAACATCACATATTTTTCCAGTAAAGCTTGTAAGCTTTACTACCACAAGGACAGGGAAGCTCAGAGGACATCTCTATACTTGAGAGTGATTTGCATTTTTTTACAGGCCACTTATATTTTATCACTTCTGCTGTGAAAGTTGCACAGGACTGATACAGTTGAACCTTAGTGATGCCTAAGCAATTCTAAAACTTATAATGAGAATCAAGAGAAGGTGAAGTGTTTTTGCTTTCAAGACCGATAAACCCAGGAGCCTGAGTTAACAGCTTTTTTTCTGAGACTTCTCTTCAGAGAAAATGATTTTCCAATGTGCATAACATTTAAACAGCTATAAATTAAAGGGGGAAAAGCCAGTCGTTTATTTTGTGCAGAATCTTCTCCACTAGACTGAATGTGTCTATAAAATTCTCAAAGAAAAGTAGGTTGCTAAAATGCACTTAATTTGGCATGATAGATTGAGTCCATGCTTCAGTGACTGTAATTGAATCTGTGACCTATTTCTTCTGAGGAAAATTGTCTCTTGGGTTTTTTGTCACCATACATTTTAATGGAATTCAATAGACTGTCACAGAATTTGTACATTTTCAGCTAATTGTTAACATAGCCTTTATTCATTTCTTGAAAATCATTTAATTGATATTTATTTGACTCATCCAATACTCTGAAGTGAATGCATGGCACATGTGAATGGCAAGACAAGTGGCATTTCCATTCTGCTGGCCAAAGACAAAGCACTCCAGTGGACAACACAGTGTGTTTACTCGGCTATCTCAGAAATATATGCTCCATATGAAATCACAGGAAATTAGCATAGAAATGCATTAACGCACTGCCAAGTAAAAATGTCTGCATGGCATCATAGTCACATTTATTTAGCGCCATGTTTAGCATTATATCCCAATGGAGATTAGCTGCTGAAAGCTTGAAACAACATAAGCCTTGTCATGCCCACTTATGACTTGGCCCTCGGCAAAAAGAAAACTTAAACTGACAGGGAACATCAGCAGAAGGGCAAGCTCTTGTGTGTTTTCTTCTCTCCAGTGGTAAATAATATCAAAAGAAATAGCTTTGTCTTATCTGATTCATCGAAACTGAGGTTATGCCATTTGAGAGGTCTAGAACACAATTACTATGATAATCTTAACAAAAAGTAATCAATTTGAATCTGACATTGATGATAGCACAGATTATGTTAATGCTGACAAATAGCAAGCTTGTACATGGAGCCTAACAATGGTTTAGTTATGTTATTGTTCTTTGCAGACATTCAGATTATTTTACTGTGATCAAGATGGTGGGCTGTTTTTTGTCCACTCCCATAAGAGGAGGAAGACTAAGGAGTCTATTATCTCATTTGCTTCTCCAAGATAATAATGACATTGAAAGTGAAATATATTGTTAAAACAGCAATGAAATAAAGCCTACATAGAGGTCTATTCTAAATCTCCTGAGAATTTCTACTGGCATAGCCTAGAAAAGAACTAATTTGTGGTAGAATTGCAATATGGACATTTTTTTGACAAAATGCAATGAGAACACTGTAGCCTACTGTGTGTGCGTATGTGCGTGTGTGGTGTGTGTGTGTGTGTGTTTACCTTGTTTGTAATTTCAGATTGGTTCATGCAAAAGTGAGAGACCTTAAACACACCTGTCCTTTAACACAGTGGTCCCAGGATTCACTGAAGTTCAATAGCACATGGACCCTTGAGACATGAAGAAAAGTTCTTCAATAAACATTTCTGATCAAATGGCTCTTAGAACACAATGTTGACAAATCAGCAGCTGAACTAAATCTCATATTACAAAGTCTCTGACTAGCCTAAATCAAGCTATTATCAATGTCATATGCTGATGCCGATGCTGCAATAGGCTTTCTCATTGGGCACCCCTTTGCTGTTGTAGCACACCAGTTTGTAAACTCTTTTTTTGTTTGTTTGTTTGTTTCTCAATTTTGTGTTAAAAGTTAAAAGACACCCTTTCCTCCAGGGCCGTAACCAGGATTTTTCAAATCCTGAGGTCAAAAAATGGCTGACAGTGCTCACCCATTGGGAAAATTTCTAGCATGGAAAAATCATAATGACGTGCAAATTGTGCCATGAGAGTTTGTGGGGTGTGAAACCTGTAACCTAACCTGTGTGGTTTAAACCTCCCCCTGACTGTGTGTGTGACTCTGTGTCAGGCAGCTGGCTACCAGACACAAAAATGGTCACTCAATTGTAGATCATGATTTTGAGTCTGAAATCTACTTGGCTGGTGCCAGTTTCCATTTGACTGTTTTGATGTGTGTGCACATGTATGTGTTGGCAGGGGGTCACTTCTTGACCATCACTGACTTATAAAGGTTATCCCTGTAATCTCCCTCTCTCCTCTCCTCGCTCTCGGCTATTTTGTAATAGCCAAAGAGGTGAACTGATCCCTTGTCGCTGGTTTTCGACAAAACAGGATGCTCAAACCATCATCGCATTACTTAAAAAATCAGCATAATCCTAATATCAATCAGTGTAGGCTGCATACCTTCACTGAATTTCAATAGATTTAAATATTGTTGCCTACCCGCAGTTGTGGGACAAAGTACAGGCCTAAAATAAAATCTTAATGTCCAACATGCTGCATTTTTGTTTGGGTTAAATGCAAAAGGCCTTTATTATTTTTTATTCATGACCAAAATATTGCATTTCCTGCATTATGAGTTGCGAATAATTCCTGCAAAAGGCAGCTTTAGACATCCTAACCTACAAAAAATTATACTAGCTTTGAATAACATAGAAGAACTGTTAAACTCGGGTGTCATTAAACCAGCCCCAGGGAGTGGAAATGTAGGGTAGTTGTTTTAGCCTATTTACAGAGGCTACACTGTGCTGCGACAATACAGGGTGATATGCGTAGGCCTATTACTTTTTAAAGGACTGTTTAAGCTGTAAGAAACGGTCATTATGACTGATTAACAGGCTAGTGAGAGAGATAGAGGTCTACTGTAAAGGTACGTCTGCACAAAATACTAAACAGCCCAATCAAAATTGCTCTCTCGCGCGTTGCGTCTGTGGCTCTCCCACTCGCAAGAGACATTTTTGTGAGACTGTAAATTTATGGAGGCAGGATCTGCTGTTTTGACAGTTTAAGTTAAGAAGTGTTTAGGCTATCTCTGTAGAGTTTACAATCTCATTCTAGCAGAAGACCCATTGTATATTTGCTTTACCACGACAAATGCCAGCAGCTGGTTTGCTTATGACTTTGAATTTGATAGTATTAAAGTTCATGCAAGCGGTGATATATCGCACGTTCCAAGTGCTCATTCAATAAATAGCACTCACTCCGTGATCTCTTTCTAACACAGATGATCTTGTTTTAAGAAATAGTAAAGGGCCCACTCCGCAATTATTGTCTAACATTCTGGTTTTGAGAAGTTAGATATATCGATAAGGACAAAGACGGAAGATTTGATACAGGGATAATAAATCTCAGGAAACATACCGAGGATGTGGCCTCGGTGTCCTCAGTGGTAGCTAAAGCCATGATTTCCCCAGTTTAACCAAACAAAAATTGAGGGGATAGCCTGTCAACGGCCTGACTTGCTTTAGCGTATGTAATTCAAAGCTAGCATATGTGATGTAGCCTACACTTTCCATACCAAGAGGCTGTGTTTTCTTGTTCTATTACATCCTGCATTGAGTATGTTTATACGCTGTTATGCTGGTGGGAATTTGAAGCACCCAAGCAAAGACAGCCTACTTGAATACTGACCGTTGTTATCCTCTTTGAACCAAGTCATCCAAGCTCATCTGGAGCTCGGTGCCCAACACTCGAAGGTGCAACAGAACACTCCTCATACCTGCCATGTCAGGTCTTTGTAACAGCAGACCTGAAAGGCCTGACATCCTCATGACGCTTTAGCTCCAATTAATCGTCTCTGGCTTTAACCAGTGAAATAGAGTATGAAGTAGGCTATGTATTATATTATATTATAAGTTATTTAATCCTTCTCAGCTTCGTTTAGCTTCACACATGTTTGTTATGTTCGGTGTCGTGCAGAGTCTGCTACATATTCAGTTCATATGTTCAGTGATGTTTGCAAATTAGCTATGAATGTGCGTCTGATGAAGAAGATAGCTTACAGGCTATAAGTAAGAATGCATGATTTTAATGACTATGATGACGATAGAGACAATATCATAAAAAAAATTGAAAATCGGCATTCAACTGAAAATCTAAAAAATAATTTGAAGTAAAGGTATCAGGCCTGATGTCACTGTCATTCATTGTTTCAACAAATGATAGACTAACTTGAATTTCCCATTGAATCAACTACAGAACGATAGGCTACTAGGCCAAGGCCTCTCTAAAGCAGCATGTGGACTAAAAAAAGATGTGCTTTAAATGAAATCTAGAAGTCTAGTCAACCAATTCCTAACCAATTTTTGAAGTAAATTATTAATGTTCAGTTTTCAGTCTGGATTGTCTCCATTGTGCTTAACAGACAATAAACAGTCTCCTGGCATATTATTAAAACTCCTCAAAAACATCCTCTGTCAAACAAGGTTCATGAAACCAAACATAAGAAGTAATTTTCATTGGCCCAAAGTAGGCTACTGTAAGTAAAAAAAAAAAAAGTTAAAATATCCTAACCTTAATGACTCTCAGCTCAGTTAAAGTTTACAGAACTAATAAGGCCTGTGCACCACAAATCAGCAGCATGGCTATTTAAAGTGTGAAAACCATATTGCATATTCTTTCATACACTAAAAAGGGTCCTCTGTTCCCTTTAGTTATATCAGTGAAATGTTTTCTGGCTCACGTCCACAAGCACACTGTTTATCATAAAGTGTTCTGTTGGTTGGCTGTACACGGCGATGTTATCCATATCACACTAATGAGTTCCTTGACGTTTCTGTTCTAATTAATGCCTTTAATTCCTGTTAATTAATTGTAACCAAAGCTTACTCCATCTGCTAACTTACAAGAAGACTAAAATTAGGTCAGTTTTAAAAGAGAAGATGATAAAATTTATCTTTGGTCTTTGTTCTAAACAATCTGCAAACACTTATGCTGCAAAACATGTCATAAGTACCACATTGAGATTCCACGATGTGTCTAAGTCAGTGGAGAATAAGTAGGTGTGAGTAGGTGTCCTCCAGCACATTGTAGTAATAATAATAAATCTCAACATGAGGAACTGAAACATGGCAAATGGTCTTGTAAAATTAAATAATGTACTGTGATGAAACACATCAAAGGTCGCATTATTACTAAAATTACTATTTGCTATGAAATTTACATTTTTATGTAATCAAAATTCTTTGGTTAAAAATGGTTCTATGCACCATCTTATCCGTGTTGTTAGTAGTATCTAGTGATACTAATGTAGACCATCAGCCAGTACATCCCTATGCTGTGATAAAGTTGACTGCAGCAGTCGTTTTAAGTAAGACCACACAGGCTCATAACACCGTGTTCAGGAGCACAAGCGAGGAGTCAACTGATTGCCAGTTGGTGATATTACCATGCCTTCCACCACAGCCTTAACTGATGGTGCCTACGTAAACTCAGTCTAAACTGTCAGTTAGAGCCAAAGCTTGAGCTGTAGTGGAATTTTGGGAGTTCAGAAGAACCTGAAATAAATATAGACCTACTGAGGTATAGATAAATAAATATAGGCCTACCGAGGTGATGCCTTTCCCTCTCATTCCACACCCTCCAGGCTCTTGTTGTTGCTGTGGCAGTTTGTGGTGTTTTGTGGCAAAAGTGAGTGTGAATTGTGAACTGGGGAAAATGTAAGACCAAGCTCCTGCAGGGATTGTCCGTTCTACCTTTGTGGAATCCCTAATATGACATTCTTATGACAGATATTAGTGGTAGGCCTCCCACTCAGAATAAGATATGTTCACCTCCTTCCCACTCAAATCAAAATGCAAGCAGGTTTCATGGACCTGGTCCCCATTAGCCATCAATTAGTCTAAAAGATGATGCTTTGACTTATGCTATACATCTAATTATGCCTTGAGGTAGATTCATCCCCTTTCTCAGCAGCAGTCCACTGGCACTTGTGTGATGAGCAGTAACCTTGCTCCTGTGGTTGGCATGCATGGTGTCACTTTCAATCACTCATACTGGTTATGTGTAGCTCTATATTGTATTATGTGCAGCAAAATTGAAATTTTACGTGATTAAAGGTTCTGAGACATATGCATTTAAATACAATGACCATGAGAATCTATCAAAGAGAAAAGGGATATGGAGGAAGCTTGTCTAATGGATTTTTTTTTTTTTTTGCTCAAATGCGTTTGCTTTCCCGAGGTATTATGCATAAAATGACCAAGACATGTGCCTGTACTCTGTGTTTAATTGTGAGGCTGCCTTCACATAACAGGTGAAATGTAGACCTGTTCAGAATACACATGATTTAGATGGCTGCAGTTTTCTTGATCTATGTCTACTTCAGGGTCTTTTAATGCAATTTCCTCCGTGCGTTGTGAGTTGTGAGTGAATCTTTTTAATAGAGAGCAGAGTAGAATGAGGAAAATAGTAGTGAAAGAAGCAGGACTCCTTCGCCTGCAGGAGTCAAACTGAGCAGCTCACACAGCAGCTTTTACTTTTCCAGACGTGCCCGGAGAACAAAATACTCAACATGGATATAATCTTCCACTCGACCTGACGCTTTACAAGGAAATTGTTGTCTTTGTTTTAATACAAAGCTTAGAGCCATGGTGTAAAACTCTATTTATTTCGGTCCTCTGAAATGAGCAGATTGTCACAATGATTACCATCAAGGAAAAGCAATAACACACATACACATACACACACACACACACACACACACACACACACACACACACACACACATACATACACACACTGTTGCTAAGGGATGATTTGAGCTCCCTTTGCTCAGCTAACAGACGCCGGTTAGAGAGATGACGTGATTACGCCTGTGTGTCTGTCTCAATAGTCCAATCCACATGAAGCATGCATGGGTAAGGCCGCCACAAGATGGCCGTTATTTTACATCAACAGCACACACATGCGTGCACGTTTATGGGCACACCTGCCAGTGCCCAGTAAGTGGGATCTTAAACATGGTCTTTATTTGACAAACTGTTTTTTTCCCTCACAGTGTTGCCGTCAGGATGACTGATAGGGAATTAAGTAAATACTTACCCGTTGCAGCCTGCAATTGAAGTCCTTGCAGGTGGGACCTGAGAAGCACAAGTGTGCTGCAACACTAAAAATGTCCAGCTGTCTGCTTCTCAGCTTGGGCCCAGATGTCACAAAACACAAGTTTCTCGCCAAACCAACTGTTAAAGGGAAACAATATGATCATCAAACAGTGTTTGAATGTCAGTCGAAAATGTGTGCTTAAGTCGGATGTACATAAGTATGTACTATTGATTAAAAGGATAGACATTTTTTAGGGAAAATAGCTTGCAGACGCCTGAATTAGATAATAAGGGGAGATTTAATATTACGACCATAACCCCGGTGAGGAATCTCACATATGGGGTACGCCTCCCTGCGTATCCCTGAGAAGCACGTTATCTCTACACCAGCCATGATTGACCAGCCATGTCTGACGCACAAGGGCTAGCCCCTTGCTTTAACAGCTGCCAATAGCGTCATTCAAGGTAGCAAGCTCTTCTCACTCAGTGCAAGAAGGGCAGTCTGGTGAGTTACCTGCCTTATGCTATCAGAGAAACAGGGTTACGGCCGTAACCTTAAGTTCTCTTTCAAGCATTCATTCAGTATTGCTGGACAGGCCAGCCTCGAAGATATATGACCATTCTTCATGTCTGGGTGCTCTGCGCCACCGACAAGTTCATGCTCAAAACCACATGAGCCATGGGAGGCGCAGTAACGTTGAGTCTATAGAACCTTGGGAAGACCAATAAGCTGCTTCACAAACTTCTTGTAGCGACACCCCTTTAAACAACGCCCACAAAGTGACCCCATACCCCATGTGGAATGCACACGCAAGCCAGCTGGAGGTTCAAGACCCTTAGCCGAGTAAGCCAGCCTTTCTGAATAATGAAGTCCTGGTCAGATACTTTCTCAGAGTGCGCACAGGACACAGCCGCTGTTGCTCCTCAGACACAAACGGTGGCAACAAGACTTTAGAGTCCCCAGGACCAAACCGCAAACATGATGGATCTATTGACAATGCATGCGGATCACCGACACGTTTAGCTGAAACCAGTGCCAGAAGCGAAAGCATCTTCTGCTCTACTTCAGACGAAGGTTCAAAAGGAGGCTTTAACAAGGCTTCCAATACCAAAGGCATGTCCCACATCAGAGACAAGGGCTTTGGGACTGGGCATACACCGTGCGTAAAGGAGGGTGTGCAGTTATGTGTGTGCTAGTGCGTCCACTCCTAACAAGGCTTCCAAGTGTTCTCTCTGCAGGCGTCCATGTCTACTGTCGGGTGACCATAGCGTTGCCAGATCTTTTTTGTCACGTCTGAGTGCAGTCTCCATTCTCCATAACAGGGATGACCCTTGGAGAGTAGATCCACCCCTCGGTTCTCCACTCCATGCTCATACGTGGCCTTGAGTGAAAGAAGGTTGGCATCGCTGTGTGCTAGCCTGTGTAAATGAGGGGAGCCCAAGCCCCTTGTTTGTTGACGTAGGTCACCCGACAGTGCGAGAGATGCTCGCATTGTTTCTACTCTGTCCTGAGATAATCGCACTCTCATTGCGACATAATCCATTGATAGAGCGATAAAGTTTACTGACAGAGAGGAATGCAAGACACTTTTCTTTAAGTTGAACCTGAACCCCAGAGGCAATAGATCATGCATTCGGTGTGCACCATTTCCTCCTGTTCTGACTTTGCAGCCAGGAGGCAATGGTCTAAATACATTGCCATATGAATGCCCTTAGTTCTGAGATGCCCTATTGCAATTATGTGCACATTTTATAAACACTCAAGGACTTGGTAGAGCCAATGGGCAAAATTAGGTACTCGTAAATTAGCCACTGAAAGGCAAATCAGAGAAATTTCAGTGAGGGGGTTAAATCCATATATGATCATACGCGTCTGCAAGGTCCTGAGTGTTAAACCAATCTCCTGGACGCATGAACCTCAGAAGCGCTGCATGTGTCAGCATTCATAACCTGTATTGTCTGAGATGCTTATTCAACACTCTTACATCCAATGTAGGTCTCCTGCCTCCTCTCTTTTGGGGAACGATGAAGTACCTTGAGTAAAAACCAATTTGGCTTTGTGCTGGAGGAACTATCGCTTTCTTCTCTAAAAGAGACGTTATCTCTGATTGGAGAAAACACACCGGTTCTCCTACCACCTGCGAGTACACTATTTTCGAAAAACGAGGCAGGGAGTTTGCGAACTGCAATCTGTACTCTTTTTCGATTGTTCTGAGTCCCCTTTTGGCTTTTACGAACGTCTGCCAGTGTTGTGCTCGCTGTGCGTGCCTGCCCGCTGCAGAGAGAACATCAACAGGTGGAGCAGTGCTCCCCTCTTGTGGAGGGAAGCATTGCCGCCCCCTGGGAAACGGGAACAGTCTGCCCCACTGGAGGACTGTTTAAGATTGTCTTGTTTTGCAACAGAGAATCCTTTGTTTGCAGTGCCCTCAGCCCTCTGCCTGGATGCACTGATGGGTAAATGTGTATTACAGACAACAGTGTGTTTGGGCTTTTCACAGTGGAGGGGGAATTTAACAGAACACTGTCCCAGGACTCTGGGTTCGGAAGGAGAGGTGCATGTGTCTGGCAAACATGCTTTCTCTCCCCCGACAGTGAGCTAGGTAGCCCAGTAGGCCCTCTCGCCCAAACGTGGGCGAGGTGGCGCTGGCTGGCTTCCCTGCTGATCCACTGGTGCAGATGGTTTGTTGGGCCATGCACCCCCACTCTCAGCCTTGGGATGAACTGGAGGTCTGGGCTGTGTCATGGGCCGCTTCAGCATCCTGGCTGAAGCCTGGCATAGGATGAGCTCACAGTAACGTTGCATGGAAGCCATAGCCGGGCCAAACAGGCCTTTCTGGTTCACTGCAACATCTAGGAACTGGACTTTTTTACAATTATGAATTTGATTTATCCAGATGCTGGATAAAGTCAGTCAGTGCGCGCTCTCCTGTGTCACCAGAATGCCCATTGCTCGACCCCGAAGTCTGCACGGAATAGCAATATAGGTGGAGGCATTTGTCCGTCACCATGCACATCTCGTCCTATAGCTTTTGGTCTGGCGCTCCCAACATCTCCTCCTGGAGCTCAGCTTGATATGCCATCAGCATGGAGGAGGCATCAAAGGCTCGTACACCGAGGGCCATGGACTCGTATGTCTTGTTGATCATAGAAGATTGGAACCCATCCGTCTTCGATGAAAAGCTCGGCGCAGACGGGGTTGAGAGGGTTTTCTGGCCGGGCTGGAGGTAGTGTGCTACCAGCGGCTCCAACGGGGGCAGCTTGGACAGCCCATTCTCATCCATGGCTACACAATCCAGCGTGGCTCTTCCGTGGAGCGGACTCTTGGAGGAGTATGGCTTTGACCAGGTAGGGGTAGTCTCTTCCAGGCCCTCAGGAAATAAAGGGAGAAGCTGCCTCTCCGCTCTTTTCTCCCATGGTAAAAGCTTGCTTTCGTACCGGGAACCAGACTTTTCAGACAGAGTGTTTGGCCATATAATGTTCAGCTTTTCGACCATGTGTTTGTAAACACTGTGCAGGCTTTTATGGTTAAATCACTCGTGAAATAACCATTGTTACTAAGAAAAGAAAGTAGTACAGCAACTGAACAGGTTTCTTTAAAACTGAGCCGCACGCTTTTGTTTGTGTTTTAAACGCACACCTATTCCTAACACCCATGAGTTGCAAACGGGTGAAAAGCAGGGTAACTGCCTTTGAGGTGTGCTGTTGAACAGAATTAATTAACTTGATGGAGGCAACTCCACTCCACCCTCATGTTGTAGAGTTATTTGCCCTTGCCAAACTCATTGATTCCATGTAACAGCACACCACAAAGGCCGTTATCCCTTAAATAACATCATCACAAAAGGAAGGGAAAGAAGAAGGGACCTCAAGCTTGGCATTTATAATTAAGTTAGAAGACTTGCAGACACACTAACGACCTGTTTTCATGTCAAATGTGGTAAGTCTGAATGAAAAGTAAAGAGCGAAATTGCTACTTTTGTTATTTACGTTCCAGTTCTTTGAGTACAAACTCGATTGAAATATCCAAAAAGGGTTCCATTCAGCAGCCATGTCTCTTGTGACGTAGCAGACCATATGCTACTGGTATTTGTACAGCACAAGGTAGTTGTAGAAGTAATGCTTTTTTGTGTATTAATTTAAAATCCCATTTAATTTGCAAACTGATGTGTTATTGGTCCAGTGTACACCATGTACTCCTGCACTTTGCACAGCTGTTTAGGGAGCTCATTTAGATCTTACATTATGCAAAGTGCAAATCAATTTACTTTGTTTTTTGCTCTATGGCTGTTGTCCATGTTTCTGCAAACAGCTCTGCCAAACTTCAGAGATCATCCTGATCATTGACTAGGCAATCCCCTGAATCATGGGCAAACAGCACACAGAATGCAAAACACGTAGTGAAACACATTGCACAGTAATCTGTCTGAAAATGTTGAGACATTTCCTATACCAAGACAGAACAAAATGAATGAACAACACAGTGTGACACGACAGCCTGAAAGGGACAGTTTACATTACTAACAACTGGCCACGTCTGGACATTTTCCACTTTCAGGCCACCAACTCTATATGCTGCAGCATATGTTCTGTTCTGTAACAATTCAAAGAACCAAAGTTATTTTTACTCATTGCATATGTAAAAGGAGGGCTATACACTGAACTGAACTGTGACTGAACAAACAAGAAACTATAACTTTAACTGTATAACTAAATAAATATGTTAGAAAGACAGACAAGTAAAACAATAGCTGTCTGCATATCTTTCAGATGCATGGACTAGTTTGTAATTTAGAAACAAAAACATTGATTGTTACTTTGACCCCCTTGATTCTCTCTTTGTCACCTGACAAGCATGTTGAACTTATAATTAACTTAATAATAGATTTGTCGACAGGATCTCTATAAAAGCAAGAAAGTGGAAGGATCTTGCGTTGGTGACCTCAAAAGACAAAGAATTAGGCTTTTCAGTAGGTTAGTGCAAAGACTCCAATCACCACTTAAGAAATCAAATCCTTATCAAGTGGAGAAAGCTGCTTTATTCAAACTACTAGAAATGATGTGAATACAGCTTCATTTGCATAGGTTAATTAAAAGTACTGTCCCACTTTCAGATCCAATTGATTGTTATGGTCTGAATACTAATGAGGATACAATTAATTTATATTCTGTTAATAATGCTTTAGGCATTATTAACAGAATCCCACAGGTGTTTTCTCCCATAAGTGTTTCAAGACATCTGTAAGGAGACATTAATGGACTGTACGCCTTTAACATTTTTACTAAAGCTCAACATTTTACCAAGAACCCCTCTTCATTATAGCAGTATCCCCAAAACTGCATTGCACATCTTCACAAGTAAGCTCATTGCAGAAGGACTTCAGTATTGTGGTGGTTTAAATGCTCACCCCCCAAGTAAAGGTGCCGTTTGTTCATTCAGCTTGAGTGGAAATACATTTCATTATTCAGTATCTCAGTGACAGTCAAAACTCTGTAGTAAGTAAGCAATTTGTAGTAAGAAACAATTTACAGGTAAATTGCAGTATAATAGAACCAAAATAAGAACCTCTAGAACCAGAGTGCTCCACTTAAACACTTAAACTTATGTTTGAAATATATAGTAACTCTTTCATAGCCTGATGCAGCAAACGCTTAGCATAGAAATCTAGACGTAACCTAGTGGTAGCAAATAATTTAGCAGGTAGGTCTAGCCATGCACCATAGGACCTCAGTAGGTCTTCTACCAAGGCTTGGTAGGACCAATCACAACGCTCTATCTTGGGACAGTCATTGGCCGGGCTTAACACAATGATAACAGGGCTGTGACGGTGCAAAACAACTAATGGCTGTGGCCAAGGAACAATGGTCATTTAAATCGGCTTTGGCATTGACTTTGGAGGAGTTAGACTTGGGCTTTTCTTTGAAAGCTGAGCAGAAAAAGGCAAGTTATTTGTTTTCGAAGAATGCCTTATTTGTTGTTTTGCCGACATTGCTCTCATTGGTCGTATCGCTATCCTATTGCGTGCAGAAGCAGTTTGAAAGACAACCGCTGATTCCGCCCCTAGGATTGAGCCCAGTCTATCAGTCATGTGCAGACTATATATCTTGATGTTATAGTCTGGTTTGTCAGGCTATCAAGCGCTTTAATTAATTGTTTCACTTTGTGCAAAGCGACTGAAGCCTATTTACTGACATACGTTTGGTCATACTTTCTGCTTCTGATTGTGAGCTATGTTACATTGTGTTGTAGCTTGAATGTTATCCTCTTTTGTAAGTAGCTTAGGATAAAAGCGTCTGCTAAATGCATAAATGTAAATGTAAATGTATGCTCTGGAATGCACCATTTGAATTCAATGTTTTTGCTTTCAGCCCTCCCTCTGTTTGCTGATTGGCCCGCACAGCTCAGAGACATGCAAACCTGATTCCTGACTCAGTAGTGGAGCTAAATGAGAAACTGAGCAGAGCACTTGGTAGCGCTAGCCTGGCTAACACTTTCAGCCTGCTAAAGGTGACCACGTGTAAAATAGTGCACATGTGTTTACCGTCATTTCAAAATTATTGTCCAATTTAAAATAAAATATCCCATGTAAAAAAAGCAGAACATGATGCAAAGTTTTGCTCCCTTTTGACATCCTCAAATCATGTCTCTAATGCATTGCTTTTGTGACTGTCATTTATTAAATCTAGTAGCAATTAAGATCACGCAGCTGCTCGACCAGATGCTTGCACGCCCATGCTCTCTTTCTTGAAAACCCTTTTGCCAAATTAATCCAGTCACTCACTCAAACATCAGCTCAGGAAAATTGACCTTCGCTGTTTAAAATGGATGAGCTTGTGCAATGTGTCTTTAACTGGCCGTAAAGTTATGAGCAAATCACAAATGCGTGAGTTACATACTGTGTAATTTATAACTGTTGTGCATATAATTTTGCATTAGTGGTAGATATTAAAGCCTGCAACCAAATGTGCAATATGACCTAAATAGGCAGTATTCTATGGGGAATAAACTCACTACCCTGTATGTATATCACACACACACATACACACACACACACAAGTAGTAATGCGCTTATTCTGATGTGTATGCTATTAAGTGAACTCTCCACTCCACTGACCTGAAGCAGATAAGCAGATAGGCGCTCCTTATGGGAAGATTTCCTCCTATAAAGGAATCCCCCCCCCCTTAACCTCAAGGAAGGATCAAGTTCAAACTGGGCTCTATAAAGTGCTTTGAGTCATATTTGTATGTTGTGCTGCAATATAAATAAAATTTAATTGTGTTGGAAAGATAGCGAGGCACAGTAAACTACCACTGCTCAATTATTGTTTCCATTGTTTTATGTGGGAAAATTCAGTATCGCCAACTACTGTATACTGTATATCCCAGTGGTAAGTCACCTATATGTACTCAGCTATTGATTTCATGGACATTTCAGATAAAGATATTGGGTTGGAAATGTAAGTAGCAGTAGCCAGTTAAATAAATTGTCAAATCACATACAGATATTTACATGACAGTAAGGTATAATGTGGGCAAAGCTTTCCATTGTCCACTGACCTTTTATATATATATATATATAATATATTTTTTTGACTTCATATATTTTTTTCAATTTCAGCCAAATTCTTATTGACAAGCAGTTGATTGGCACTTGGCAAACCAGTCCACTACAGTCGTGATTGTTTCTTTGGCTTTGGGTGATCCAGAAATGGGTTACAGAGGTTCTGACTCTAGATCGATCTGTAGGAACGAAGGGGTTGGAACTTTGCCTTACAGTCTATTATGCAAGTTAAGAAAAAAAATTATTGATTTGTGACTTGGTTTAGTTTTTTGACCATGAACGTTCACTGTCAAATAGCTTTCCAATGTACTGTACCAAGTACACTTTTGAAATAACAAGAGGATTTATCCTAGGCTTAATACTAGCAGACTCAGGGGTTTCAGAATACATGTCTAACCACCTGAAATGCAGCTGAAAATGAAAGGACTACTGTTAGTTTTGAAAATATAGAGCTTTTTTATATAGTCCATGTTGGCCAGCGCGTGTTTTTCAGCGTCATATCCCAGTGCTCGACTTCAATGAAGCCCTTTGTGTGGAACAAAAATGAGGTAATGATAAGGGTCAAACTTCAATACACTGCCACAAGCTCTCATCAAAAAAAAAAAAACTCAGGATGTTCACTTGAGACACAGCATTCCTGTGTCGACTTGGGATGACAGAATGGAGTGGCCCGTGAGGTTGTGTTTGCACTGAGGCTACATTCATGTGCACTTAGTGTTGTCTCTTTAGTGAAATATTTGAGTTCACCCGTCACATTTCCTTTACTGATGTTGACCACTGAGCTCACTGTTAAATCCAGAGACCTTTTCTGACACAAAATGGATCACAATAACATTTTTACTTTGTCTGGCACATAAACATATGTGTTTGATATGTCAGGAATGCTCGACATGCTGTGTGTATTCATTGTTCAAGTGTGGCAAGCTGTCTTTGGCTTGTTTTCAGAGAAAGGACTGTTGAACTGAAGCGATTTGTGCTCGGCATGGTCGAGTCCACCTTGAGGAATAATGCTTACACTGTTCTACTGCAGAAATTCCAGGCATTTTGATCAAGGCCACTGGGCAAGTTAGTACTGGATTTCAACCCCTGACCCTTTCTGTCCGTACACAACACAAGCACACAAAGCACCAGGACAATGAACTGAACCAAGTTTTTTTCAAAACCCCTTCTTTCTTTCTTTTATGTGGTTGCATCAGTCTTGCTTTAGCAGTCTTTCAAAAGGAAAAAAATGCTCATTCATTTCAGTGAGGAGCAGAATGGCCCTTCTGAAAATGAATGGCCATGTGTTGCAGCAGTGCGGATGGGATTTGTCATCTCCTTATCCCATGATGGCAAAATGGTAACTTTTCAATCCATGCTGTTCAGTTCTGCTACTCCTTCTTTTTTCAGCATCATCCAGTTACACAGCTACAGGCAGTGATGACCATAGTTTCCTTCACCTCAATAAGAGTGTGTGTGTGTGTGTGTGTGTGTGTGTGTGTGTGTGTGTGTGTGTGCATGTGTGTGTTTGCGTGTGTGTGTGTGTGTGTGTGTCTGTGTGCGCGCATTTCATGTTCTCCACAATGAGCTAATCACAATTCAGAAACTGAATAACACTCAGTCTTTTCTAGTCCATCATGGGTTCCTGTTGTGATTTTACTCTGAGCAGGATAATATATATATATATATATATATATATATAAAAAAAATATATATATATATATATTCCTCAGGCCTTTCTATGATGTTATAGATCAAGTCAGCCTTAATAGTGCTTTTGTCAAATTGAAAACTCTTTCAACTGACACATGACAATAAATCTCCCAACCCAACACATCATGGCAGTATTACAATAAAGAACTCCAACAGGGTCAGAATAAATGTAGTGCGGCGATAAGCTCACCTAGACAAATTGTGACTTGAAGGCAAGGTAGAATATAGAGCTTACCCTGTCTTGCAAAGGGGCATTAGCATATTACTTAAGGAACCCATTTGCTTTTATCTATATGTCCCAATGGCTGACTTTAGTTGTAATTTCAAAGTGGCATTTCTATGCCTGTTTATAAATGCATCAATCATTCAGTAAGATGATGGGCAAAATCCACACTATAATTATGAATATAATAAATATTAGTAAAAGGAACATAGTGTCTCTTGATTTTGTGTACTTCTAAAAGTCTTATTTAACGTGAAAGCCAATACAACTGAAAAAAGATAAACATGCAATTTTTACCAAAGTGTCGATGATCAAGCACTTTGATCATTATGGCTTAGAGCAGCTGACAATGCATTTATCTCTCCCAGTATCAAATGACTTACGATTCTTAGAACATTTTTGGTAAACCACACTGGTGCTTCCTTTGTCGAGCACTAAATGTTGTGACCTAGATTTCTCACAGTTCTCTCACAGCACCCTCCTCACTGAAGTTCAAAATAGAAAAGTCAAGAAGAAACTGCTCTGGCAAAATCCTTAACTTCATCTCCATGAAATAAAATTGTAAAATCATACTTTAGTCTAAGTGTAGTGTAAAATCATACTTTACGATTACAGATAAATTCAATCTGTCCAGTTTATGATGCTGTAATTTTGTAGACTGAATCATACTTTACCCTTACTATGGTATGCCAAATCAGTACATCTGTCTTGTGTTGCCATTTGATCTTGATAGACATTCATGTAAATATAAACTGTGTTTTACTTATGTTGTTACTTCAGTTACAGCTGTTACCCAGATTGTAATGGCATTTCATGCTCTCACTGGTTGTCTATAATCCCCGACCCCTTTGGAATAGTATGTAGTCTACAGTCCGCAGTATTGACAGAGGGAGAACATTTCAATTTAAGATCTTTTTTTTTTTTTTTTAGATGACAGTAAAACTGCAGTCTTAGTGAAGATGAAGAGTGGTGTGTCACTTAACTGTCAGCCAAAGCAGACATCAGATTTGTACTGTCTTTGAAAAATATCATTGTCAGATCTGAAGAACAACCAATACAAGTCAAAAGTCTATCTGGTTGTTGCGCAGTCTACAAGAAACATGCACATTAGGCTACAGAGCCAATATTTTCAAAGCTGAAAAAAACACTCCTTCATCAGTGGAAAAGATGAAGGTTATTGCCTTGCAAGTGTGTAATCTAGCCTTCATCCTGCAGGATGCAAAACTATATAGCCAGCATCCATTCATGCCACCATGAACTACAAATCCTCACATGAGTCATGAAAGTTCGTAGTCTACAGGTGACAATGTTTCCGACCCATTAGGAGCCAGTCTGTGACCAAGAACAAAAACACAAAAGAGAACATTCTGTGCTGGACCCAAGTGCTTACGTAAAGGTTAAATCCCCACACAAACCTATAATTATGCACTACCTGCCCCAGTTTCTGATGTTCAAAAATAGCCCCTTTTCAGAGAACAGATGTTTGCATTTTAATAGCAGCTGTCAAGGCGATGTTCTGCACTCACACTGGTTTGCAGCACTCCTTCTTGTAATTGAGAGGTAGTTCTGCTTGTCGAGCGAAGAAATACATCTGTCATAACACACTGCTGCAGCCACCAGTAGAATTTATTGATAAGGGCTTCTAAGGGGGTTTTGGCCATCCTGGAAATAATTTGAACTTTGTCATGGAGCCCTGAGCTCTCGAGATTCCCCGAGCCTCTTTCCGCCCACTATCAGAGGCAGCCTTAAATAGCCATCCTTCAGCAGGCCGTATCAGAAGCCTTCTGTCATGCTCGGGCCTCTGCTGGAACGACAGCGATGAAGAAGCTCTAGTGGACACAGGCTCAAGAAAAGAACACTATTTCTATAGGCATCCTATTCATTTTGAGTTTTTTCATCCATACTGGCAAGAAAAGTAGGCTAACATGTTCTTATTATTTCCCTGGTAATTGAAAGAGCAATATTTGTGTGTGTGTTTGTGTGTCACCAGAAAAACTGCTGTATGCAATACACATGTTTACATATATATATATATATTCTTATCTATTCCAAATTTGAGATAATGAGTTGTGGTGGCTCAAAAAGCAAAAAAAAAAAAAAAAACTAGTTAACACAACAATTTTCATGTCCTGCAGTTATTCTGACAGTTAATTGTAAATGATCACAAATAAAAGGAAGTCTGATTTTTTTACAGTGCAATTACCTATATTTTGATTTAGATTAGATTATATATTCATTACATTATACATTATGTTTTATATCTTGAGGTACTTTTTTATTTATTTGAAGTGTGTGTGTGTGCATAATCTCTCTTGTTCCACTTTAATCTAAATTATACTCATTACTGTTCAGTGGCCATAATAAACTATAACATGCAGAGGAACAGGCCACACTGTTCAATGTGCAGAGCACTAGGAGGTGTTTGCATTCACATGTTGCATGCTCAGACCAAACAGCCATGAATTATTACCTTACATCAAAATGAGCTTGGGACTATCTAAATGATCTTTTCAGTAGTCTTACTGAACTACATAAAATGCTTGAGTCTTTTTGTTTCTTGGTTTTAGAGCCTGCCAAGTCTACTTCAATAAGCACCACTCTGGTGTCTATTCGTTTGCACACACACATACATACACAAAGCTACATAAACAAAAACTCAAACATTTAAAACCAGGCCAAGTTCAAGATGCAACTAGATCATGGCACTGTGAACTCGATCCCCCATCTCCCCTGGGAGGTCAGGCCTATGTGCCAAAAGCCTCTCAAGTTTACAAGGCACAAAGAGCACTGACGCAGGCCACCTGCTGCTGCTCAAACAATGCAGCTAGCGGCAGCTACAGGTCACACACAACACTCAAAGGTCCAAGAGTCTGGCCACTGCAACACACTGCAACGTGAGTCCGGGGACACAGACAAAGAACGACCCTCCCTCCATGATCAATAATTCATATTCATTTAGAACAACACTCCTTTATTAAATGACCAGACATATGTCTGTCACTGACTAATGGGTGTAGTCTCTCTATGATTACAACCCAGGCTGTGATGGGCCTTCAGAAGAAAAATAACATAATAGTGGCATAACAGGCAAACTGGAAAAGTATGACTGATGTCTTTAGAAGTGATGCCCCACCCCATTTATTTTGTTGAAAGATACAAAGAGAGAATAGAGAGATGGCTGGCTGCAGTTCCAGAAATTAATGCTTAGTCAGTAAACAAAGAACTTCTGACCGATAACACAAATCCCATCATACCAAAGAAAAAGAACAAAATCTGCTGTGTATACCAGCACACACGACACAGAAATGAGAAATTAGACAGTCTTTCTCTAATACTTCTCTGTTGAGGTAAAATGGCTCACTTCACTCAAACCAAAATGGATCTACTTGTCGCTACATATGTTTATATGGAACTGCAATGGAAGACAGTACATCAGTATCAAATTATAAATGAATGTCAGATCACTGCTGGGCCACAGTTGATTAAGAGGTTTCAAAGTAAACATCATGGTATCTACCAGTGTTTCAATTATTAAGGGCAAGCATGAGTACATGCTCCGTACTTCACATATATGCCTCTGTTCATATTAGCTCATGTTTAGTTCTGGTCCGATGACGAACATCAAAAATTATTCTTATCATTAGATATTCAGAAAGACAGACATCAAAGAATCAGGAACATTTTAGATGCACAACATTACATACTAGCAGGGCTTCTGAAAAGGGCTTCTGACACTGCAAGTTACTTTCAAATTTTAAAGGACAGACCCAAGCAGGCACTTGACATAAGAGAAGAGAAAAGATCAAACACATGTAATTAAATAGACCGCTGCGGGATCAGTGAGTCTCAAGTTCTTGCCCAGGCCAACAGACACGGAAAGGCGCGTTTGACAGCCAAAACACTTATGCCTTTTTCAGCATAACTTGTTTTAGCAAGCCATACCGTGGAAGTTTAGGAAGAAGCCGGGTCTGTCTCTCCCTCCCACCCCCTCCCCTTGGCGAGCGACTAGGCCGGTGTACTCCGTGTTGCTGACATACCAGAGCTTTACATAATGACTGCTATTTTGGGCACTGCTGACAGGAGATATGATCCCAAATATCAATGCCCCATTCAATGTGCATTCCTCAGCTGCTGAGAGCCAGATTAATGGGGGGGACCGCAGCTCCAAATGTGCATTGCAAACTCACTTGCTAAAATAATCTGCTGTCAAATATCAGACGCCAACTCGCATAGAGAAAAAAAAAAGCCTGGCATGGAGCTATGCTGTTGTTATACTATACTGTACTTTGTCAGCAATGTTAACATACAAAGAATCACATCTCACCCTCATGTTCTCAGACACTGGAATACCACATCATGGTGGATACAGGGTGTCAGTGTTAATGTGCCAATGGCTGAGCAAGACACGCTACAATCCAGCCCCAAATTGCCCACAGATCCCCAATGGACAGCACTCCTTTTTGAACACCAGTGTGTCAGTTTGTTATGGGGAACCAAACTGGCAGATGGGGGAGCAGTCAACATGGCAATGGATTTAACACAGAGCCACTTGTTTGTGTTATCGGCTGTCCTACTCCAGGCGCTGGTCTCCAGGCCTTTTTGCTGGACCCCCTGCGGTTAGCATTAGTGCTCATGTATATAAGACTGGCAAAAGCGTCAGTTTCACATGCGAGTCAATGGGAACAGGAAATTGCACCTGCTTCTTTGTTCTGCAACACCCCCCTCCTCCATCCACATCCCCTCAGCTTCAGGGAGACCTGCATGTTTGTGCTTAAGCACTCGAGGGTGTAGTTAGTCAGTTTAGCCTCCAAGCCATAGAGCCACTGAAAATGAATTAAAGAGGCTTTCCCTTCTCATTTAGGAGGCTAAACATAACAATATGAAACCATCCTATTTTGTTTTGGCAGTGGAGCAAAAAACTAACTCACAGCAGAAGACAATGCTTGCAGGGAGCAGCTTTGTGTATAGTTTTCTCTTGTGCAAAACACACACACACACACACAATCACATACAGTATAAACACAATATGCCCACACACACACACACACACACACAAACACACACGCACACACAAACACACACGCACATACACTACACACACACACAATCACATACAATATAAACACAATATGCCCACACACACACACACACACACACACACATACACACACGTACATACACTACACACACATACATGCACACATAGCCTAGATGTGGAATCCGGCACTCTGCCAGGCTGTTGCCATGCCTTTAAAACGTTACACTGATTACAGACTGAGGGTGCTCTAAAATAGAAATCATTTGAAGGAGCAACTGCAATACAGTGCGAGTGAGGATAATGCAAGTTTGTTGTTTAAAATTCACATAGCATCCTGAACCCCATGCTGGAAAGAGCTCTGTCCCATTCCCTTGAGTTGCTTTCCATAGTCTTGCCAGAGAGCCTGATGTGGAGGAGGCGGGGGGGGGGGGGGGGGGGGGAGTAGCAGAATAAAAGGGTTGTCTGTTCTCTTCCAGGTCAGTCATGCCCTGTTTGGGAAGAGTGGAATTTGAGATCCAAGGATAAACATCACCTCCTTAGACAACGCCTGCTAGCCATGTTTGAATTGTACAAAAGGACCAAGAGGAATGAGCCCTGTCAAAATAAAAAAAGGGAAAAAAATGATATAAGCCTTTATTGACTAATTTGCACCATCTTGCTGGAAGGCAGAGTAAAGTTATACTTGCAAGTGTGTACTACAAATTTGTGCTTCTATCCAGGGCAAGGAACACCTCCAGACATCAATACTCCAGTGCAAAGACTGGAGTATATCCAAACGTTTAAAATGCCTTATCACTTACCTTATCTTGTCCATTATGTTACACAAGACAACATTTACAAGGCTCTGCATGATAACGCTGAATTGCAGTGGATTGCTGATCTGATTGTTCTTGTATGTTTGGATGTAATTCAGAGAATATAAAAGGACTGTGACAGTGGCTTTACAACAAACATGTTTTCCTTCTGTCTTTCTTTAAGGACAGCCATAGAGTGTCTCTCTATCAGCAGAGACATGAGAAAACAGCTGCGGCTTTGTGTTCCAAGGCGGCTGCGGGTAATCAACAACACATCCACTTACTCAGAACCTTCAAAAAGGGAGATTGCCTCCGGCCGCCCTAGATGATTGGACGCATTAGCTGTGAATGACAAACCACTGTTTATGCCATTTTCAGACACTCACATCAAACCATTGTGTCTTTGTGCAGCTGCCTAACGAGAAAGTGGTCTCCTTTGCACTCTAGTATTTACAAACCATACATTCAGTGCGTTGAGCCCCTTACAAGGCTGTGATGTAGACATTATCCTTGTGTTTGTTCAGCGTCTTCTTTTATGTCCACAGTAAAAATGTAGCTGCACTGAACCTATTTTTGAGCAGGAGTCGAGAACAATTAACATCTTTTGACCTCCCTTATTCCTGCAATACTTACTTTTACTTAAGATAGCATATCACACATGATTAGTGTTAAGGTGCATATAAGATGCAATAAATCACACATTTACTCCCTGTAGACCACTTGTTACATTATGCTTGCAAGCATTGCTATTTCCCAACACAAATGTATGAAAGACAAATGTAGTGTGTGTATAGATATGCATTAGTTAATAGTGATTACATAACTATTACTGTTACCCCCAATGATGACTGCACATGATGCAGGACTATCCAGTGCTAACCATCTTTTAAAACCGCTTCAATGCTAAAAACAAAAACAATGCTTTAAGGTTCTATTTCATTCCCAAACTACTTCTGGAATATTCAAACAGAATCCTTGTAAGAACAGTTGACGAACTCTTTTGAAATGGTCTATAGCCAGCTAAAACACTGTCTGCACAGAAAGCTGAAAGCCATGTGGAGTGTTTTTCAACTAGCATCAGCGTTTCTATTAGATGTTTGTGCTGAGACAATGTTGATTGTTTCTGTGGATGCATGTACTTTAGCATTACACTTATGCCATATTGCTTGCTAGACTGAAGGATATCTAGTGTGTTGGAATTATCACCAGAGTAATTATGTCATTAACCGTTGATTGTGGATAATAGCCAGATAGAAATTGTGATGTGAAGTGGTATCTCAGAGCAGGATGACTGCAAGTATCACTCATGGCCATCAAGCTTTGGTTTTACATCACACAACACAAATGTGGTACAGAAATGTTGGCATGCAGTGTCATTTATAAGACTAACAGTAGTGATTCATTCCATAGGTCAGAAGGTAACATTTTAAGCAGATATCAGATCTGTTTGAGACAGAATTGCCATTTTTCTCAAATATTTTAGCACTTACACTGTACTTAAAGGGGTAAAAATGCTTTTAGGCAAATGGAGTCTAGTTTGAATGTACCACATCACCTAGCAAGCAATAACTGTAGCCATAATCAAATCAAATATAAAGCCTGCGCATCACAGCACTCCTGGAGATTGAGTTTCCAACCAAACATTTGACACACAGTATATTCCATTTGTATGCCTAATCTTAGAATGAACACTTGGAAGAGGGCATTCTTAGAATATTGCATACATTGGAATAAATGTATTCTCTTTGGAGATAAGAATTGGCTTTTTATACTGCAGTTATGTATTTAGGTGAGAAATTATCTGGAATGGAAACAGTACTGTGCTCTTTGTGTTAATATCCAATGAGCAATTGCATGTCAGTATATATTTAAGTACCACCCACATCTCAAATTTCACTTTATTAGATTTCTTAGGAGGTTGCCACCAGTTACACATGAACGAGATAATATGCTTTTAAAACAAGATGGGCATTTGTGCATTGGAGAGAAAATCAGCGCATCCAATGCCATAATATATGTCTCTGAGATTCAAGAGTGTAATTTGATGATTAATGCCAAGCTGATTCGATTTGGCCCAATGATCGTCTTCTCAGATGCACAACATAATGGTGCAAGGCACTTCTAATTCCCATCCTGTCCAAATAATTTGTTTGTCAGGCCCCTGCTATCGTTCAGCTCCTGACTTATCTCTCTGTCTCTCTGTCCCAGTGAGATGTCATGGCCATTATGCCTCATGTCAGCTGGAGTTAAGAAAACCAACAACAAAAGTGCCCAGCTCTCAGAGGTGAGCCCACTCTATATCAGCCATGATGTTTTGTCTCCGGGCTACGGCACACCTTTCGGCGATCTGAGCCAGCCCGTTCTCCCCTCCCTCCGCTTTGCTGCTTAAGCACCTGTCAGTGGTGGAGCTTAAGGAACCATTCAGGGATTTCACCCCCAGAATCAGAATCAGAATCGCTCCGTCCTTGCCAAGTGTGCAGGCGGACGCAAAGCTCTCCTCCTGGTGTATGAGGTCAGCGCGCAGACCTCACCAACACGAAACAACCAGAATTTGAAGATTATTAAGTGGATGAATTTGGAACCCTAAAGGTTTAATTTGTGGACTGGAGAACTCATTTGAATAAGAAAATGGCTGAGGATCCTTTTCCTTATCGTCCTTGTGAGAAAGAAATAAAAGGATTTTTGTGTCTAATTTACACAAGAATAATTATGTGCACACAGGGGAGCTGAAAAAGAACAGGCAAGCATGGCACATGAAGAAATTGGAGAGAGCATGAGATAATTATAACATAATTACAGGGCCTGTCTTACCTTGACTCCATTAGGACAGGGTGGGTTTTTCGTGAGGCGAACCTCTTCTGCTTAGCCGGGTTTCTTTTGCAATGGTGCTGTTTATTAGCATGAATCAGCTCCAGGCTATATTTAGAGCGTTATCGTAGCAGAAGAAAAAAAAGGCTTGGCTCCTCGTGACAGAGATGTAATTTGCTCTGTGAATCTCCACATGTTCCCAACAACTAAGTAGCTTTATGTGAACTTAAATGTGAAATGTAGGCTTACAAGCACAACTATTGTGGATTTAAAAAAAAAAAAAAAGAAAGTGGTATTTGACTGTATAATTAAAATGTGTGTTCTTAGCCCCCCAGTGCAAACCCAAACATCTCAAAAGAATGGATATTTAACCTAAAAGAATAGAGAGGACAAGGCTATATATGTGAATGTCAAGAAAGGTCTCAATTACAGTGAGAAAAGGCACAGCCATCCAATGTTTGCTTTTTCCACATTTTTACACTAATTTTTTTCATGGATAATAGGTTCACAGGGGGTTTCTGTGAGCCTATTATCCTGGGGGTTTCACAGGGCCTTTTCAGAAAGGAAGATATCTTTGATTACTGTAGCCAATTTTTTCTTCTTTCCAAAGAACTGCTTCTCCGAAGGAAAAAAAATATGAGTGGCAAAATAGTCAAACCTAATTACCTTCAGCATTACAAACCACACCACATGATGAAACATTCATGTTTGGTTTGCACAGCTTTCAAAATGTGTGCCTCACTCCTCCATCTAAAGCAAGTCCATCATGGATGTATCAAATGTATCAAGCATAATTCAATAATTTTATAATTTTAAGAAGGTAAAATGTAGCATTTATATTACAGATGTATTGCGTGCAGTTGGAGATCAAAAGCTTTTGCATTGAGGGCATTGCACACACATGCACACACACACACATACACGCACGTGCGCACACACACACACACACACACACACACACATACACACACACGCACGCACACACACACAGTCCTCTTCCTACTACTTTGTTATTTACCACTGGCTTGCCTGGAGCTGTATTGCAGCGCTTGCTCCAGTTGTGTTGTGTTACATTGGATTAGAATCACACATGACAGCTCGACAAGTTTGAGGCAGATGGCTCTCAACGTGGCATCAGTTACAGGTCTTACAAGCAAGCCCTTTCATCCTTTTGTTTAACCTTTTCTTCGAGCACAGCAAAAGAGAGGGAGGAGAGAGAGAGAAAGAGAGACAGAGAGAGAAAGAGAGAAAGAGAGAGAATCGCATCATTATACTCATTTTTCACCACTGCCACTGCTCCACTCATGAAGGCAGATGTCCAATAGGCTGTGGAGTCTGTTCTACTCAATAGCTTTGTTTGTTGTTGGTTAACTGGGATGATACTCTCTTAGAGACTGCTCAAGGTCAAGCATAACACCACCACCACTTCCCAGGACCACCACCACCTCCTCCCAGGACCACCACACCCCCTTCCAGATCTACTCGTTTGATGGCTGTGCACTGCCGAAAAGATGCCTTTGTCCTGCCTGACTCCAAACAGGCAAACACGTGCATCTGCACCACAATCATGAAGCCTGTTCTGTGAAAGCAAGCAACCCCCAAACATACAAGCAGGGCCCTGTTTGTGTGCTTGAAGACGAAGAGCAGAGGCTGGCTGCTGACATCTTCAGCTTCCACTGTAGCTGCAGCTGTGGCCGGTGTTTGTATTAAATCACCAGGCGACTACTGAGCCTGAGAAATGTGTCCTGCTGATGATCTTGTGTTTAAGCAAACACATGGCCTCTCAGTTTCACTGTATACCAATGAATTACAATAGAGTAAATATTGCTGTTCACCACAAGCAACCAAGGCTTTGTCAACCTCCTTTCCTAGCTTTCAATATACCAGATCTTTAGTATTAGTCCTCAACATTCTTAGCTTGCACTTGGATGTGTGTGTGCATGTGTGCGTGTTTGTGTGTGTGTGCATGTTTGTGTGTATGTGTGTGTGTGTGTGTGTGTGTGTGTGTGTGTTGTGTGTGTGTGTGTGTTTGTTTGCAACAAATGGAACAAAACTGCAGGTGTCATCATCAGCGTTTTAGTGCCAGCATTGAGGACACAAATCTGCAGCATCTCACTAATATTACCCTCTTCACAATTCTCAATTTGACTAAACTGCTCCCGGGAGGAAAGGCTGGTCTTGGAGTTCATTGCTCCACTGGGTCAGAGTGTGTTTGTTATGGATTCAGTATGCATGCCGTTTCTGTGCCGCTAAATGTGAGATGAAAACAGATTTTTTTATTTTTCATAGATTCTTGGGATATAAAACCTTTTTGGTTTGTTTTGCTATCCATATTGTGCAACAACCTCAAGCATTTGGCTCATCATGTGGGCTTATAGACTGCCGAGATGTTTGTCTCAATAGCTGTGTGGTATTTACATAATTTGTGTATAACAAAAATGGCAAAACAGCTTGTGTTAAACTGCTCAACTGATAGAACAGTGGATTTAAATGGGGGGCTTCCATAGAATGGTATCTAAATCTAGGCAGAGGACAGATCTTACGGGAGTATTGAAGACATCCAAATGCAGTGTACAACATGTTTCGGATGAATTTTCCTCCCCAAGCAAAGCATGTTGCAAAACTGGAGCTAAAATAGCAAACACAGGTCATCAAAAAACTTTCCCAAATGCTGGACACTGCAACAAGTTACAATGTTGAATAGTCTGCTTTTTTTCCCATTTGTACAGCTGCAGTGACTCACTCTGTCCACCCTGCCTGGAAATGAAAGAGAAAAATAAATAAATTAAAAATGAGAATTAAAAAATAAATAAATAAGTAATGGGTGATGTGGGTGATGCAACCAACCTGATGGACTACATTTGCTGCCCACAATAATTGACATTCAGAAAGAGGACGCTCATCAAACCAAGTCTGGTCTTGGTGCCTGTCAACTGGTTTCTACCAAACTCTGATGGCTTACCCCTATAGGATATTTCTGGCCTCTCTTGAAAGTGGTTTCTGTGAAGCCACACTCCTAAATAGGCATAGGACTGGAAAGATGTTATCTCGAAACAGTGTCTCTTGTTTCAGCCAATGGTCCCTACAACTCTGTGTCATACTTGGCTTTGCTGGAAATGGCCTATCTTGTCCTGTTGGTCTGTCTCGTAATATGGACATATTTCTGTAGTGTCTTGGTGATATCTTGGCCTCTCTTGGTTTGTTAATGTGGAGTTCACATAGGCCTCTGGGGGGAGTTCAAAGCTGCTGGACTACTTTATCTTGTCCAGCATGTTTCCTCTTCAGCATTTGAAATTTCATGGGTAGTTTCAAGGTCTTTATTACCATCAGGGGCAAGTATGTGCAAGGTTTTCAGAAAATGATGAGACTCGGGGACCAAAAAGATTTCACTGCACCATTTAAAGATAGCGCTGTTCACCCAGAGGCAGTCCACAACATGGCACACTAAACTTGGAGGATCACTTAATTTTGATAACTAGCTGATGAATCGTCCGAATAAGGGGTAAATCAAGAGGAGTTTTGGAATGGGCTTTTTGTTTTCAGCCCACTGACTTTACTTTTGCTGTCATTCACGGTTCTGCAGCTCCTACATAAGACATTTTCCCATTTTATTTATTGGCTTATAGTTGACCACCCACCAAACCCTAGTTCTAAAATGACAATGCTTTTTCAAAATGATATTTCATGCTGCTTAAGAAGCTGCCACAAAACAGGCCTTTGTCATGGTGACAATGTAGAACACGGAATTGTAACTGGCCATTTTTACTTCAGTGCATGACACGTTATTGACACCTCAGTTAACAGCTGTTTGTTGGCCTGCTAGCTTATGCTAGTTTATTTTGTGTTGGGACAACATAAAAGTATCTGTACTGCTGACGGCAGCATATGACCGTGTCCTAGTTTCTAAGAAAGGCTGACTTTATTTTTGTGTCAGATTGTTTTAGACACGCCTTGTGCATCTGCAAACTGGAATTTAAGTAAATAAATCCCTAACATGAATCATGAATATTTAAGTACTTGAAAATAAATAGTCAACATTGAATGCATTCAGCCTCATCTGCTCATCTATAGAGGCTGTAGAGTCGATGTTATGTTATTCAGAATAGCATATGGTTGCGCAGAGACTGCATGTGTTAGTTTTGGCAAAATAGCTTAATTAATGTTGTCATAATGTTTAAAATATTTATTTGCTAGGGACTACGTCTTATTCAAACCTGGCTAAAATCCAGGTTGAACTCTGTGCTTCAGGGCACAAAGAAAGTCTTACTGAATAAACCAAACCGAATGAACCAAATCCCCCATTATAAAAGAATTCAGCAACAGTAACACTTCTCTCTTACAGAACAAACACAAGAAGCAATCTGCTGAGCTGTGTCACACTATTGAAAAAAAGGAAAACAATAACGTCTTTATCAAAGCACAATGAAGCCAGCTGAATGTACAGCTTCCCTCTTTTTTCGCTGTGAATAAAACTGTAACAAGTGTGGGTTTAAAAGGGGGCAAATGGTGTCTTGGTTACGTGTGTGAATCAGATAACAGAATGGGCCTGATAATTAAGCCCATGCTGAGTCAGTATGAAAAGAGAAAATTCAGCAGCTGCTCCCTTCATGAATAAGCCGGAGTTGCCAGCAGAGAGCATTTAGCAGAGCTATATGGAGGCCCTCAGCGAGGCTGTATCACTTTACCCTGAGTAGACAGCCACAGAAATGTTGTTGAAGGAATTTGGGTGAGAGGAAAAAAAAAGAGGACTCCTACTACCTCCGTATTCAGTACAAGCTCTGTTTGCAGGTTCTCCTTTCGTTCTCAGTGTTTGGATGTGCATTAAGGGTTCATGTGTGTAAAAATAGTCGACAGAGTAATAATGCGATTTTTAACAGAGATTAAGATGTTATTGCTCAGGTAGAAAAAAATCAATAGGAGTCTTTGTTGAGCAGATGAACCCGCACTTCCTGTGCCAGTAACAACTACGTAGTTATGGAGTGTCTTTTACACTAACCCATAACGAAGCAAGCCAAAATGTAAAGAGGACTACACTTATGTTCCATCATTCATCACCGGGAGCAAGAGGGCTACCATCAATCTCCACATCAGCTTGTATACAACAGAGTCTATAGATCACTTGAAAGGGTGTGTTTGGGGGGAGGCGCTGCCTGACAGTAACCTTACCAATGAATCTGGCACACACGAGTATTGTGTGGATGTCTGTAACTAATTGGAACGCTGTTGTATAGGAAATAATTGGCTCATTTCTGGTGGCTGAGCGATGTCAGAAGAATGTGTGCGGTGAAAGGGTAGATTTTTTTTTTCTGTTCTGCAGGGAGTAATCTATGAAGTGTTCATATTTATTCTCTCGGCTCAGATAAACGTAGATTTCCTTGTCTCATATGTCAAGGCTCTGAAAGAAAGCGATGATTAATGAACTGGGTTCCTCCTTCAAGTGCCATTATGGATGTGCTCCCAATATATCTGCAGCTCTGGTCCCTTTTGTTAGGAATGATGCTCTCTTATTAGAATGCACAGAGAAAAATACAGACTCCCTCTTGTTTACATAGATGATTGCACTTTTGAAATATACAAATTTGCCCTGCCATTTCCTCATAAATGCCTTATTTCAAAAATGATCTTCAAATGAAGGCCTGGTATTGAACTTGACAAAACATAATGCAATCTGCATCGCAGGAACGATAAATATATGACAAAAGGTTGCTAAATGTATCTGATCAAACGCTTAATGGAAAGTGAGAGTTTGTCCTTGTAAACCATATAGTGCAGAATGCAATGATAAACACTAGTTTGCGTTTGCGTAAATCATGTAATGTGTGAATGATCCAGAGGACATGCACTTGCAACATGGTTGTTTGATAGCAGTGTGATATCTGTTTGCTACAATAACCCATCCTGAGGAATGCATTGCATGCTTTATAAACAAGACAGCAAACAAAAAAAACAATAAGCTATGACTTAAGAAAGAACAAAGAACATTAGGAGAGATATAGCATTAGGAGAGGTATAGCCTTTGTAAAATACTGAGTACTGTATCTACATCTCTGGTTGAACATTGACGGGGAATGGTTAAACTATCCTCAGAAAAGTATGTGGGGGGTGGGGGTCAGAAATTAAAATGTGTAGGTTCCATATTTGGAGTGCAGAAGTCACAATACAAAACTAAACATCAAAAACCTGTAATTAGTTTGGTCATACACACCTGTCAATCATGGGCCTGACAGAACCATGCAAAATTCATCCTATTAAACAACGGAAATCTTCTTTCTCTCTCTGCCGTCCCAAAAACAGTAGCAGGAGGTTTTATGGAAATCAAATCAAATCACCACAGGGATTTGGTGCCACTGACAGCCTCTGCAGAGACTATGTGTTTAAACGTAAAAGGACAACATGATCAACCCCATTCTGTACTTAGGTTTGTCTTAATTAAACGTAGTGAAACCTAATAGTTCTGTGCCGAGATGTACATTCTGACAACGTTAAGATTAAATTGCCCTTACAGCTGCCATTAAATCACTGAAAGATCACTAATGTACTTGGGGGGAAAAAGAGAAAGAAATGACAGTCTTGCCGAATATAAGAGATGAAGGATCCATTATGAAACTCGTGTCTCATCACACCACTTCCAGCTACATTAAAAGCACACATCCACTGTGGCAATATATTTCGCTGCTATGTGCAGTACTTTATTGTTGCAAGAGATCTAAATCATGTTGTGCCAACATTTCACATTGTTGCATAGCAACTGTGGGGAGAAATAAGCTTAACACGGTGGAAACGGCTGTGTCTCACTCTGCATTTGGCTCTCTGGATAAAAACGCCTGTGACATCTCCTGAGGAAGAGAAGAGGGTAAAATCATGAGTAATGATCTCGCAGTGCACAAAGAACCCTTTATACCACGAGCCAGACGGAAAATTCAATTCAGAAAGATACATAAATAATGGAATGCAATAATGTAAAATTGCTTATGAGCTACACGCACCTGGCAGTTGGGAATATCGTTATTTGGGTAAAACCACTTTGTAGGCAGAATGACTACATTTAGGTTTATTTCAAATCTGCCAGTGAACTGCACAGTGTGTGTGTGTATGTGTGCGTATGTGTGTGTTTGTCTGTGTGTGTCTGTATCTGTGACTGTGTCTGTGAGTCTGAGTTTGTGTACGTGTCTATGTCTGCTTATGAGCAATGCATATTTTTTTGGTGTCTTTACTTGCCCGTTCATTGCAAATGGTTGCAAAAGGGGATTAGCCGCATAGCAAAACCCCACAGCCTCATTCACATAATATCTGCGCTTGTTAAGACTCAAAAGCCAGTAATCAGGAGAGATCTACAGCTGAATATTGTGTCATGGAGGCCACAGCCATATTGAGCCACAGTTAATCTGATCTCAAGACTGAAACTGAGACCATTTACTGTGGATGGGATGTCCTGCAGTAAGTAGGCCAGCGGCATCATGGAAGCTAATAATGAATGTTCCTCCTGCCGCTTCAGGGGCCTGGCCTGGGGTACAGTGTGCTCTTACAACTGACAATGGATTAGGAGGCAGTACCTGGGGAGAGATGAAGGGCCAGGCTTTTTCCTTTTTTTGGGACACTAGGATGAGCTTATTGCTGCAGTATCTGTGATACCTACCTAGCCCTTTTGTACAGTTTCTGCGAGATCTGTGACTGTGCCTCTGATGAGTTCAATTACAGAGCAGACAGAGGCCGTCCAGGTTTGGACCTGATCTACTGACTCAGTCACCGCCACAGCTCGTCACTGAGACATTGGCTGCCACTGACCTTACACCTAGGGCTGGGGAAACTGTTGGGGAAACTCACTGCAAGCCTCTTCAGTTAGTTCCAAACCGGAATGGGATGGCAGTAATGGAAAACAACAAAACGCAGATGCACATGCAAGCAACAAACTGCTGTATACTGTAAATATCACATCTCATATCTGTGGCAGGAGAACAAGTAAACATTGGCTGATTATGGAGTTAGCAGACTAAAGTTCATTTTACCTAATTTTAACTAATCTACCTTTCAAGCCCAACCTACGTACTAAGAAACGCTATGAAGAAACTGTGATGTGGGGACAGCAGAATCAGTGAGTAGGGGGTGGCTGTGGACTAGTAGTTATGGCTTGAAACCAAAGGGTTGCCGGTTCGAACCCCAACCAAAGACCATGGTTGTAGTGCCCTTGAGCAATGCATATACTAGTAGACAATGGAACCTGATCACAATTATTTTTATAAGGGTTGACCTGTCACTTTCAGAGCATTAACTTATCAAAAGGGCCATTGAGCGCGGCTGCCTTAATTATCTTCAGAGATTTGTTACGGTACAAGAAGTTCATTGACCCAGATCCATAGTAGGCACCTCTCGCTACCTTGCTGCTGATTCAGCAGGCTCGGAGAAAGAGATCTGATGGCACTCAATTCACCTCACTGCATTTTAATCACAATATAGTCCCGGTAATACACACACGCACACATGCACATACGACACACACACATACACACACAAAGAACAGGCCATCTAGAGAAAATATTGCCATCCCAAATCATCAAATATTGGGAGAAAAGATGGAATAGAGGTTTGGGGTTTGGTTAAGAGCTATCTCAGCAAGGAACCAAAATGCAAGTTGCGTTATTTTGAACAGTTCATTATGCTGAGAGCATAAGCTCTTGTGCAGTATCTTTTCTCTCAAAAGTATGTCTAGAAAATGCAACACCAAGTGACTGTGAAATGTGACCACTGCATTTTGGTTTCTTTTGGGTTGATGAGCAGAGGCCATTACATTTGCTCCTGTAGTTATTGGCCATGACTGGTATATTCACTGGACTGTTAACAGTTTTTTTGTCTGTTGTCAAGCACCAGTCCCATGAACAGCTACAAAAGTCATCTCTTTGTGGAAAATATACAAATACGCTTTCAGAGGGAATAGTGTCAGCTCTCACAGGTTTTTTTTTTCCCACAGATTTGCAATCTTTACTATTTTCCTCCAGTCACATGTCTCTGATACAGGATTTCTGTCCAAGACTGCTGAGTTCGAGGGAAAGATAAGGGGGATGACCACAGAGGGGACGCAGCCAATCCAGCTCTTGGTCACATTACATCAACCCCAACTAAAGGTCTGACTCATGTCCATGGCTCTTGTATTCTTGGAGGCAAAAGTTTAGAGGCTGGTGCAGTCAGTGAGACCTGTGATCCCTTCCCAATCGCCGTCTGTTATGTTCCCTTGTCCTGGCAGAGGCGTCCAGGATAACAGGACTAACACCCTGTGCCGCCAATCTTTCCCATAAGCAGATGGACCAGCGTAGTCAGGTGCGAGCGACCAGACACTGTGCACACACTCCCTTGGTCAGTAAGTGGGCAGAAACGTATTATTACTGCATGAAATAATAGAGACTGAGAAGTGTCTGCGAACACTGAGCCCACGTTGGAAAATACAACTAACAAAACACAACTAAAATATAATAATAATGTTATGAACAGGGCCGTTGTTTCAGGCCTGGCGCAGTGGAACGTTGTGGCCAAGCCTTTGAACTTGTTCCTGAACAACTGCAGCCCTGAGTTGTTTTTCCAGTCATAGTACATTACAGACCTAAGCATGTCGACATCCAGAAGGCATCTTAGATGAAGCATACTGATACGGATTGGTTGTTCCCTCCAGCTCGTAATGAGGACCACCTGTGCTCTTATAAGGCTTGAGTCTCACAAGGATATTAGCCTGCAATCGATATCCTTGAGGGGTTTCTACCTGTTTTTGGCTGAACTCCCTTTGCTTTATTTGACAAGTGCTTTGATAAAAACCATACAATTAGCATTTACTTGGGAATCGTGTTAAGGCAATTAGCTGCATGCGGTACCTGGGGAGGACTGCGAGTAAACACGATTGGAGCCGATTTCATCCAGAAATGCCTCAGTAAAATTACCTAATGATATGAGTCATCAAAGAGGGCGCCATCAGCCTTGTACTAAAGCCTGAAATAAACAGTCAAGGGTTAACCTTCCTATAAGCAGAGCTCCAGGCTCTGGGATAGTGCATAACAGAAAAGCAGATGTGGGTGGATAGAGACCCTGATCTGTTGTTTACATTCAGAGCAAAGTTTTGTATTGATAAAGAATTGATAAATAAGCCTGCTCAGAAAATTCTGGAAATTCCCTGGTTTAGTTTATTTGAAAGAAAAATGAAACATTTATTACATCTGTGAATACATTACAATACACTATGCTGGTGATATGTCATCTGCAGTGCCTTCTGATTCTTTGTACATATTGTGGCCATTTTGATTCAGTCTGCTCACACATTCAGCTGAGGTACATGTGTTCAGTGGTACATGGGAGATTTGCCTGTGCTCGTTTGTCAGACAATGTGGGAGCGTGTTTGCACGCTGCCTGTTTATGCGGCTGTGTTAATTAAACGCCTGTAAAGGCCCACAGAGCCATGCTCAGTGTTTATCAAACAAATGCGATCACAGCAGGGTTATTTTTTCCCTCAGTGGAACACTAGAGAAAAGCTAGATGAGGAGAGAGAGAGAGAGAGAGAGAGAGAGAAAAGAAAACAGGACTCCAATAAACAAGTTCTCCATCCTTTGTTGTGCCTGATGACTGATTGTTGTGAAGTGACAACAGGGAGAAGGCTAAGCAGGTTTCTGTGCCTCAGCTGTTCTTCTGTACAAACACCAGATAACTACTGCAAGCTTCGCTTTCAAAGCAGGAATTAATGTTTGACACTATTGAAAAAGAAATTCCAAGAAGGGATTTCTCAGGCCTCAAACTGTGTGAAATCAAAAGATAAAACATTGGAACAATGATTGAATGCATTCAATACAGCATCATGTCCTTGAGGATCCACAGAACAAGGCAGGAACATGTAAAGTGAACCAATGTGAACTCTGTGATGGAAAACTTTCGACAGAAGCTCCACATACTAGAACAGACATTTGATTGGTCAATGGAAGGCCATGACATTATTAACTGTGTCGGTCTTGCTCACATGTTGGAATAATTTGCTCAAAGTGTATTTGACGTTCCACAGCCTGAGATGTATAGCTTGTCATCACATCACATAAGCACATCCTGGGTTGTGTTGCTTTTGGCACAAAACTGATCCTGTTTATGAGGTATTTACTGTCTGTGTTCATGGTGCTGGCAATGAGGTATGTGACTCAGAACAACAGCCACATGAAATGGCAACAACATGTATTCAATTATTCATTCGGAAGAAAAGGTCAACTAATGTGTAAATGAACTAAACTGTGTGTTGGATGGGCAATTAGGTAGGAGCTTGTAGTTTGGGTGCGGGGACTGAATAATGGAAAATATGACACATGCTTGTAAAGTAGAGGAAAAGCTGTGTGATGATGCTCAGGCTTTATTGAAAGTGAGGAGGCATACCGCTTTTCAAAACAAGCTGTCTAGCTTTTTAATAATGAAATAAATAACATGAGTCAGAGTTTTTGCTATTATTTATTATGTGTTTTTTTATATATATTCTTTCATTGACCTTTTTTTATTTTTTTTTTAATTGCTCTTTTTAACATTACATCATCAGAACTTTTGAATTGCCTTTCCTATCCTTACAATATTCTGGTATGATAGTTAGGTCCAGTTGAACTACTTATTAATATCTGAATGAATGAGATTGCATTAAGTTGTGTATGTACTGTATGATTTTCCAATCCAAACTGTCCAAGTAAATTGCAGGGGTTGGAAGCCCTCACGCTCATACGATTTGATGTTAAGCTACAACTTAACTGCTCACACTGTGAGTGAAATAAACACATTTTGAACCCCAAACCATGAACTCGGTGGCTATTTTGGTGAAGAATTCACTTCGACATGGTGTTGATATATCAGATAACAATGCACGTTTAAGGTGGTAATAAGGCCACAAAACAAAGTTGAGTTTATACTTTGGAGGGCTCTTTTGCAGAGCTACTTCTTCCCGCCACACATCGACTCATTCATAACTTACCTGGATAAACTGCCGTTACTAGTTCTAAATGGATGGTTGCTATGGTCAAAAGCAGCTAATTAGTTCCATCTCTTGTTGTCAAGCATCATATCCATGGATTCTATCCCGTCTTGTAAGATCACTGTTTCCCAAACTCCCAAATGCAGTGCAACAGAGTTAAAACCATCAAACCAAGTTACATCGTTGCTGTGTCGTGAACGTCAGTCAGACCACTAAATTGTAACTCTGTGTTAAATTGACTTATTTAAGCTTCACAACAAACTGGGTGAATTAATATACAAGTGTAATATGGTATGGTATGTGGTACATTTGTACTATCACACAAGATCACAGAAGAAAGTGTATTTGGCTGCATGTGCTGCCCTGTGTGCCAAGAAAGAAAGATGCATCAACGTCTGGACGTGCAGATGACTTGGATGATGTGAGCTTGTTTCATCTTGCACAGACACTGAAGGTGGTATTATATGAAATGGTTAGCTGAATTACACAGCTACTTGTTAGCTTACTAATAAGAACTCTTTAAGGACTCTTTTTTTTCTTTCTTGCAGAATTAAACTTCAGATCACACTTGTCGCCATGTTTCAGCTTCCACTTTCCCAAACTTTCTGTGCAGCCTCATAGGGAATTAGTAAACTGAGTGCACAATTTAGTTAAGTGTATGCAACATTTTCTTAGTGCCCAAAATCTTGTTGTTACACCTCCAGGGCTCCTTAATCAGAACTGGTCATGAGGGACTAATTGGGGTTCAATACCCTATGTACAGTGTACTACACGATGCACAATTCAGCTGAAACTGGCCTAATCCCAACAAAAATGGGCAGAAAGTTGCACAGTGTAAGCTTTTCACCACGTCTTTCACTGCACAGACCGATGTCAACACTGCACACATTCGAGTGATGTGTAGTATGGCTGATATGTTCTTGTGATATGGCAGAGAAAATAAATTATTGAAACTATCTTGGGGAGCAGAATTCACAGAATAAAGATAAATGACACAATATGTTGTTGTCACTAGTGAGTAGTTAATATGGAAGTATTACGTATAGGCACTTGTGATCTCGTTGGTAAAAGATATATATACATACTGTAGGTGTGGTTAAGATATAGACATTTTCACTTGTGCCATCTTATATATTCCAGAAATGAACAGTCAAAAGGTTACCAAGAACATATTCAGGCATATAGATTAAGTTCACATAACATGACATTATTCCAAACCATACAGAAAAGCACAAGAATACAGGTTACTTTGTTCACTGGTGGGATACTCCAGTAAAGTTGCCCTTGAAGTTAAACCACAGAGTTTTCAAAACTACCTCTAAGGATCACATGCCCTTGAAGTTAAACCATAGAGTTTTAAACCATAGAGTTTTCAAAACTACCTCTAAGGATCACATGCCCTTGAAGTTAAACCCAGAGTTTTCAAAACTACCTTTAAGGATCACATGCCCAGTGTTGCGCAATGTTTAGAAAATGTCATGGCTGAAACTAATATAGTGCAGTGCACATGGGAAATGGAGCGGTATTTGTACAATGCATTCTCTCTAGTACAGTGTATCTGACATCAGCTGCCATATTGATGAGGTCAAGATCTGCTAAATGTTTTCATGACTGACAATGACTATGAATATGACAATATGCTGTGTCCACTGGTGATCACCATTTTGTTGAGTTTTAGATCTGCTAAACAAAATAAAAAATCTAAATGTATAGTCTGGCCATGACCGATAGACCGAGCTCAATTCTCGGGGTGAAATCAGTGGTTGTCTTTCAAACTGCCTCTGCATGCAATAGGATAGCGCTACGACCAATCACAGCCAAATTTGTTGTTTTTTGTACCGTTCCAGCTCTGTTGTCATCGTGCTCAGCCTGCCCAACGACTCTCTGCAAAGATAGAACGTTGTTCTTGGTCCGACGAAGCTTTGGTAGAAGATCTACTGACACCTTATGTTTGTGGCTAGACGTACCGGCTGAGTAAAACTATTAGCTACCACTAGGGTACGTCTAGATTTCTAGGCTACTAAACAACACTTGACATTGCTCACACTTAGGCCTAAACACTCACCAAATACAAAGTCAGTGGGATTAAACGCACACACAGACACACACACACACACATACATACTTTTTTGTAGCCAGACATTTGTATCTGAACTGACAACTTACCCTGCAGAATAAAAGTTTATACTGGTAGCTAGTTAAAGATAGTTAAACCAACCAAACCATCACAAATCATGTGAAAACACCCTAAGTTGGCCAGCCAGGCTTTATGTATCCTTCAACTCTGTAAACTCTTGATCTATCACAACTAAGAAAATAATTTTTTCAGAGATATTCATGTTTTCAGATAAATCCAGTGCACTCAAAAATGTAAGCAATTAGGCACTACTTCAAATTTCAAAGCAGATTGGGCCATTAACAGTTTCAGCATTACGGTCTAAAACTAACAAGCTATGTGCCTAAAATCATGCCAGACTCAAAGACCATCAACAGCCCATTTGGGTAAGCCAAAAAACTTGCTTACAAGTTAACTGCTATCTTTTGATGGGGATGTTGTGGCTTTTAATGTAAATACATAAATACATACATAGGCCTACATACAAACATACAGAAATGCATATAAACCTACATACAGTACACACATGCACACATACATACTTACATGCATACATACATACATACACACACATAGCCTAGTTTGTTTTCCTCTTGTACTATTTATGTTGGTAATTTGATTTCAGATATTCTGTATATATTTTGAAAGTTAATGTTCTGATGGATCATGAAAAATTGTAATCATGGAAAATCATGTGATTAATTAGTAATCTCTTTTAATGAATTGACATCTCTTTTCTTTATAATTAAATTATGCTCACGTCGTCGCATGACTGATGATCATTTCATGACAAACTCTAATGAAATTCTCATCATCAAAATCTCATCAACATTTATCATCACACAATGTTTTGTTTCACCCCTGATGCCTATTATGCCTCAGATTAGTAGATATCTGATTTGTTCTCTCCTCTCAGGTTCAAAGTTTTGCAAACACATCCAGCCAAGCACAACAGCATTTCAGAAACAGTATGTGTATAATCACAAATACACAGTACAGACACCTCATTTCCTGTTTATATGGGCCGGCAAGGGGCTAAATGTTGCTTATGTGTAAATATACAACATAGTCCTCTGGAGGTAGAGTTCGTATTGGATGTGAAATCAATTTATATAGAGTCAAAAAGGAAAACATATTGCACACTGACTAATAACATGCACACACACACAGACAGAGAGAGAGAGATGCACACAAACATATATATTCGCCCTTATATGCTCACAAATCCAACAATCAAATAAATGCTTGATTATTATGAATAAAATGTTTCTGATCAGTCAGCTGAAAAACTAATTTCATTTTCTCATTAGAGGTCTCTGCCCGAGGCCCTACTCTCATGTCAGTGTTTATTACTCTGAAAACAGAAAATTAAAACCATCAGCTTGTTCAGAACTAGAGCAGTGAATCACCATGTTTATGAGAGAGAGAGAGAGAGAGAGATGAAAACATACATGAATGGAAATGATAATAGGTCTCTATCTCATTTTAAGTGATGCAATGAATTTATGGCCCCCATGACCTTTATGTTCCTTGGAGATTTGTTGTCATGCACGGCAAGATCACAGTCTTGACATGGAATGAAGTATTGACTGTATTTGCAGGAGAATCTGATCCCTATTTTTAACTGCAGGAGAAAAAAAGACGCTGGAGCTGGGTCTCTCTGAATTTAAATCGCTTGTCTCAGAAAGCCCTATTCTACCTTCATGCTTTTGTTTTAAATCTAACAACTTGCAGGCACTTGAAGCTGAAATCCCTCCTGAGGTTCATCAGTGGGATATTTACTGTTCACTTCCACAAAAGTTCTTCAAGTCCAAGGCCAGATACGTAATTTATTATCCAGAAGAAAAAGAAAAAAAACTCTTCAAAGCATTTTGAAATGCCAAGGTACTTTATTAAGCCTGACAGCAACACAAACGTTTTCCTTACTCCGCTGCAGATTTATACCACTGGGGTAGCATTATTTCAACAAGTATCCCAAAGCCATTTTTGTACTTTCTAGTAAAACATTACTCATTCCATTGTTTTTTTTTTGTTGTTGTTTTTGTTTTTAGGATAATAGATTGCAACATAATGGATGCACAACATACTGGCAATGGTTGTGAAAATCTATAGATAGGCATCAGTCCTCATATTCACCAAGGTCAATATCATCCAAAAGAAACGAAAATGAAAGAATACAATCTGCCAATGTACTCTTTGTGGTTATCAATGTCCTCTATCGCCAGTATATGATTTCTGCAATGCAAGTGTCTTGTTTTCTTTTTTTTTCCATGAGCTGTATTGATGTGCTGCATCCCATCCAGCCAACATCAAAACACTAGAGTTTTATTACCTTTCAATCGAAAGAAATAGGAGCCGAGCATCTTCTAAGTATGAGCAACATAGCCTCAACTCAATCATTTCATCCTGATAGCCATGTCAGACACACAACATATGTTCACATTTCTGTGAATGCTGCAGTGGGTAGCCCTTTCCTGAAAACAGCAATTTCACATGGGAAGCCTTTGTTATATTTGCTAGTTCAGACCTATTCATCTTGTCCAGAAGACAAGGAGAGATTATTTTCAATGAGAGCAATTCTGAATCGGTAGTCATCTTACATATTTCACTGTAAAGCCTGCAATTCGATAAAAGTCCTGTCTGAATGCATAAATTACAATCATGTTACCTTATCCACAAATGTAATAAAAAGTAAAACCCATAGGGAAAACTCTGTGACGTATATATCTTGCTGAACAAATAAGCAAAGAAGTCATGTGTTCACTCAGTTTCAATTACATAATTGAAACCCATAGGAGTCTGCAAACCTAATTCAAATTCCAGGCAACGTTGTTTTTGTACAGGGCATAGAAACAATCACATACTATAAAAAACAGCTTAAGCTGAAAAGCCAATTGCATGCCTTGTCCAATAAAGCCTCATGATTTCAAATTACCCACATGAAAAAAAGGGGAGTAAGAAAGAAGGCTTGGCTCTATAGAGGAGAACAATAGAGAAAGTTCATCATGGCTTGGTCAGTTCATTTGCCAGACTGTGAACAGTGCAGCTGTTAGAATGCCCCCCCCTCCCATTGTGTCAGCGCACTGCCCTGCCGCAGTGGCCCAAACCATCGCCAGAGCCACTGACCCATGGTCGCACGTGATGACCCCTAAATGAAATGTGGCGTAAGTGTTGCATAGCACAGCCAAAAGAAGCAGAGACTTTAAGTGCAAAACCCTTACTTACTAGCCTCATGACTGGCAATGACTGTGCTTTTGTTGTTTGTGTTTCTCTGGCCCACACCACTGTTTTGTGTTTGCAGGTAAATCAATGGTAAGAAGGCCCTCCGAAAGGTTACACTGAATTATTGTCAAACTGTGTAGTTTATTATCTAAGTGACTATTTGAAGAATATTTAGCCACACTTAAAAGTAGTCTGAATGTTTAGTATTCAGTCTAGCAAACCAGTGCATAAATACTGAATATCTAAACAGAACTGTCACTATAAAACAAAGACAATGGGGTGTGAATGAATGGAAAGTTGCTGTTTTATGCTCCCCTGGATATTCAGTCTGATTTCCCCACTATCTCATATAACTATCATGAAAAAGTCATACAGTCTTTGCTAAAAGGCTAATGCTAGACATCTCTGAAACATGTGTCCTGACCTTTCCAAAAGCCCATCCATTTACTTTTTAATATAGTTGCTTTTGTGAGGTGCCCTGTTCTCATAGGCAGTGAAAAGGTCAGAGCAAGAACTCATGTTTTGGGCCGTCCATCTGCCGAATTAGCTTTGTCACCTTTAATCTCCAAAAACCCTCTGCTGCCACGGCTACGACTGTAGCCGTCTAAAAGAAGTGTGGTTTCATCTGCTTCTGCTGCTGCTGCTGCAGGCGCATGTGTGACTGTGCTCAGGTTCTATGACAGTCAATGGCGGAGCCAAACATTGTTAGCAAAAGAGTGTGAGAGCTAAATAATTCAGAGAGTCTGGAACTGTTTGTCACAGAAGAAATAATTTACAGTTGAACCCCTGAGGGAAGAACTGGGGGAAGGAGGAGGCTGAGAAGAATACAGTGTGCTGTCAATTTCCACCATCTCCTGGACACTTTTTCCACAATGTAATGGTCATCCAGAATAAATGCATGCTCTCTCTCTCTCTCTCTCTCTCTCTTTCTGTGTGTGTGTGTGTATGTGTATTTCTATCAACATGTGAATCTTCCCTTATAAATATTATTACTTGTGTAAGCAGAGCCTTCAGCTGGTGGACCTGTGCTGAGATAATAAGAATCCTCTATCTTTTCATTTCCCCAGAGGAAAGCATTGTGGAACACATATACCTGGATAACAATGTGTGGCTTGCACACATTTAAGTTATTCTGATATATTCTTATTTTTTATTATTTGTACATGTCTAGAAAGTCTGGGTGAGTCAATAGAAGCCTTCCGAGATATAACGTATTCATGGTGGAAGCTGAGTGATGTTTTGAAATTATGGACATGCTAAAGTACCCTCCCTTTTTAGGTTATGCAAATAGCTTTTTGAAAAGGACATAGGGGGGCTGGGAGCATGATTGGGGGGGTGGGGGTGGGGGGTCTGTCAACTTGACGTTGATCGATGAAACCACTGAAGCTCATGAACACAGAATTAACACACAAGAAATAACATGATAAATAGACCCACCACCGCTTACTAATACAAATTGACTGTAACCAATCAGCTGAACCCTCAAACATAGTAGGTACAATGTTGTGGGTCGAATTTTTAAATAATGGGATTCAGATCAATAGATTGAGGAGTAAACAAGTTGGGAATACTTTGCAAGTAAACACTATATTATATATTATGATTATGATTAAATAAAATTAGTGGTTTGCCGGGGCCATGCCTTTTGGTTCATGCCAACAGAGCTTACAATAAGACAGAGTTGAAAGCCTACTGCCATAGTGAAAATGCAGGCCTTCGTGGCTCTTTAGGACAGGCTAAAAGCATACATCTTGTACCTCTGACTACTTGCCATCAAAATTATGTTTGTTTAATTGTTTTACATATAACCTTGTTTTTATAAGAAGGCAGACACATATATATTCCATCACATTTTATATATATACATAATAAAAATGCTAAATTGACCGTATCAGAATAAAAGCTGACCTGGTCGCACTAAGAGTATAATTACATTGTTGCTGGACATAGTCAGAGGTGTGCACATCCTCAGTTGGCAGCCTCTGTGCAAAGCATTTAATAGTGTTGACCTAAAAATGCCTCCATCCAAGTCCAAACTCCACATATAAAATGGAAAGGTTAGGATAAAAACACAGACCACGGACTACTGGACTCATTCTAAACAGATGTGCCTATGCTGGATGTGTTTGGATTAAGGCGCAGACAAAGATGTAAACAAGTGATAGAATAACTAGAGGAAATTTGATGCTTAGAGTTGCTTTCCTGCTGGTCAATTGGGAGAATTAAACAGAGTCCAAGGAGTTACAAACCGGAGAGGTGCAAATTCGATCATCATCAATCAAGTCAAGTCAGCGTTATTGTCAATTTCTCCACATATACTAGACATACAGACATACAGAATGTTTCTTGCTAACTCACAGTGAAGAAGAGATACACAACAGATAAGACATTTTCTAACACTGAAGAAAAAAAGTGCATAGCAGATAAGGACATTTACCTAACACTAAATAAGACAAGATCACAAGAGAAAAACACAAGAATTTCACAAGCAGCAAAATTTTCTGTATAATGTGTAGTAATTGTGCAAATGATGTGTTGTAATAGTGTAAAAAGAAATACTATATACAAAAACAGTAGCAACTTCAGTCTAAAGTTTTTCAAAAAACATACACATTACATGTAAATATAGCCCAGTCATCGTCACTGCACGGCAACTACAAGAGGTTTTAATCGCTAATGAAAATGAACCAGCACTTGGAAATTTGAAAGTGCAATAAGTGCTTGGCATTAATGAAATACAGATTAAGCGACTGCGGGACAAAAAGCTTGTGCATGTTTTCTTGTTCATATTTCTTCTCAAATGCTCAGGGTCAGGATGCTAAATATAGTGTGTTGTGACTTGTAAGCGGCCTGGCTTTGGTTGGAGGACAGAGGGTCGGCCCTTCAGGGAGATTAATAAACATATGCAACTAAGAAACTGAAATTTTGATGGATACCTTGAGTGAAATTGTATTTTCAGAGCTTAAGAAAGGTTCAGAAAACCTTATAATTTATAGACAGTATATTGACATGTGTAATTGACATGTATCTGCCTATATAGTGTGCTTGTATGTTTGTGTGTGTTTGTGAGTGTGCCTGACCATGTGTGTATGTGTGTGTGTTGAATGTGTGTGCTGCACGCCCAGAGGCCCCCCGAGTTCCTTATCCCCCTGTAGGGCCTCTCTCTCTCTCTTTCTCCCTCTCTCTCTCTTTCTCTCTCTCTCTTTCTCTCTGCAAAGTCCAAACAAAGAAGGGACACAAACAATGGCTCACTCTGAGTGCTGAATGGCTACGCAGGTCAAGCACTGAAACCCCCCCTTTTGACAGAAACACTACCCACACTTGTTCAGCTCAAGAGAGGCCAACCCGCTCAGCAAAGACATAATGAACATTGCCTGTGCATTAAACTGATAAAAACTACGCAGGACTCAAAATCAGTGCCACAGACAAATCACTTCAAATGGCAGCAGAGAGTATAAGGCTGTCCCCTGTGCTCACTCACTTTGTCCTTCCTCAGAGGCACAGTACACTGCACAGATGAATATTTATGATGAAAGGAAGCGGAAGACTGATTGACCTCAAATGTTTTCTAAGGCAGGTAACAAACAGCCTCCATCTCTGAATTCAGCTTGTCCTTCACATGTTTTTGCTCTCATGTGGACCTCTATCCTCTCTGAGTCTCCTCTACCTAGCATTTAAGATGTAGGCAAGTGGGTGTGCCTGTTACAAGGGCCTTGCCAAAATGGCTTACCTAAATAACATAAACAGTAACATAACAGTGGTTTTGTGAGCTGAATAATATTTTATGTGTTAATAATGTATTTGTAAAGGATCTGATTTATTCATTTCTCCCATATAGTATTCCATTTGAACTGTGCATTGTAGCACAACACAACCATTTCATAGCAATAGCAAATGGGTCCTTAGACAGCATCCTTAGGTAGCATGGTGGCATCATCCTTAAGCAGCACGGTGGCATCATGAATGCCCCATTAGTGGTGCATTAGCTGTGCAGTGACTATAGCTCCACCAGTGGGCTCAGGGACTCCGCACTGCAAAAAAATCCGCCAGACTGAAGGTCTGAAGGCACGCAAGCTGTTCGCAGTCTTTCACATCCTGCTCTGGCCTCCGCCTGCTCCTCCCCCAGGTCAACAGCCATGCGTTATTAAACCAGAGGCTTCCTTCCGCGCCCAGGCTCCGGCTAGTGCCAGTCACACCACAGCACAACACAGAGCATTCATAGAGAGAATGGGGGCTTCATTAGGTACACAGACAGATGCCTTTGCCCCTGTTGAGCTCTCTGATACAGGTCTGGGGATCCACACTGAGGAAGAGTAAGTTGCATGGTCTGGTGTGTGTAAAATATTGCTTTGGAGGCTGGTGTCAAATCTCATATTTGTTGCCTCAGTATTAACTTTAAACATGTCCATACTTTAAATTGGGTGTTCCAATCTGCTATTTGGATATGTGCCACATGACGATCATTTTCACATTTTGTCTAGTACAGCATGGCACCCAAATGAAACACTAAGAGCATACTGATGATCCATTCACTTTTCAGGTAGAACATTTGGTTTTGTTCCAGCAAATAATGGACTGACAGTAATTGAGTGAAGGCTTTTTACTGGTGAATATATTTTTTTGTCCCTCTGAAAAAAATGTTGTGTTTGTTTTGTTTTCACCCACGTCAGTCTTTTATTCCTCTGATAAATGGAATAATTCTACTGTGCTCTCTTCATCTTAGACTTTTCCCCATCAGGTGATTTTGACTGACTGGATTACCAAGCCTATGGTTTCTGTCGCATTTTCATCTCATCCCTCTTTCTCAATCTCTCTCTCTCTTTTTTTCTTTCTCTCTATCTCTGTCTCTCTTCTCTCTCTCTATCTTTTTCTCTCTTCTCTCTCTTTTTTCTTTCTTTTCTCTCTCTCTCTTTCTCTTTCTCTCTTTCTCTGTTTCGAACTTGTGTCTAACCTTTCCCTGCCCCCTTTGTTTGGCTTTTGTTTGGCAACAGCTGTTATCATGGTTTTTTTGGTCAGCTGTGATTGCTTCAGGCAAAACAGGAGCAGATGGCGTTTAGCAATGCATGAATGGAGCGTTAGAGGAGTTTGGACTGAATAGGCCAAGTTTTGAATGGTGTCTACACAGCACCTGCCTCTTGTAGCAGCGGAGAGACATCCTCGTGGCATGATCCGTCTCTGCCTCCCTGTAGCGGCGCTGAATAGAAGGAGGAGGAAGAAAAAAGGAAGGGAGTAAATAAATAAATAAATAAAAAGACAAGAGGGAACCTTGTTGGGCTCTGTCCATATTTATTGATTTTTCTTGGAGGAGTGGCATTATATGGTGTACAGTCAGTTTGAGTTAATTGGATATGACACAGCATGCACATGTAATCTATCACTTTGGTCTCCCGGTACACTTTATCAGTTTTGTTGCTATAGAAACCTGGGCGCCCGGTAATAGCTTACATTAACAGGCTAAGTAAGTCGCAATAAAAGGCAATTTCAGAGCTGGGTCCTCTGTCGAGCACAAAGCCCATAAAATACTGATGAAGGGAATTGGAAAGTGACAATGGGGCCGAATAAGCATGGTTTTTATATTCCACTACTGAACGTGACAGAATAAAGTGAAACCAGTCCCTCTTTAATCAAGTCTGAGGACATCCGTCAACCTCTGGGGCTTCATGGTCTGTCACAACAAAGCAAGTGTTCTAGAATCACTGACAGCCTGCAGAGCAATTTTCAATTTGAGTCTCTAACCCAACGCAAAACAAATACCACACTGACACTGGTGCAGTGCATTAGTTCAAATGCTAACTACATGCAGGCAGACTTCCAAGTGTCTGTGCTATCATTGTCATATGGCCCAGAGCGAAGATAAACCATTGTCAGCTATCACTGAAATGATTCCCTGCTATTGTTTATCACAGAGTCTATTACTTGAATCAGGGCAATACTGTTATGAGATAGTCTGTCATGGCTGTCAGACTGATGTTTTGCGTGAAATTATGCTATGAAGAAAGAGTAAGACACATTAGAATGAAAAGAATACAGTCTCTAGGATCAGGTGCCCGTCTTGACATGATATAATTGAACTTTTAAATCACGAATGAATAAATTGTGATTGGAGCGTTCAACCAAAGCAGGGTTAGTCAGTAGATTTTGAGACAATGTTTGAAATGGTTGAGCATATGCTTTAGTGTGCTTGTGTGAACAGTGATTCTATTTTTGAGTTAAATGAATAATTCCTGCACACTTTGTATGCAGCACAGAAAAAAAAACAGCAGCTTGAAGTGAAGCTAGGACCATAATCTCTCTTGACATTAACAAAACCACAAACGTATCCTGCAATCATAAGAACCCCTTTTTAAGGATTATTTTACTTTGCTTCATTCCAAGTGTGCTTCACAGAGCACTACTTACACTGACAAACACGGGTTACGTCTTGAAAGAGGACACCTCGTATGCCTTGGTTTTTAACAAATTGTGTGACAAAATGATGAATTCTTAGGAACGTATCTACCATGTGATATTGTTAGCTTGTCTTGCAAATATCATCCATAAACAACAGAGAAGCCCAGTCTCTTAACCCTGGGATAATGTGCATTCACCGAGGAACTATAACCATATTTGGATGAGCAATATAATATAGAATTCCCTATGAAGTCAAAAGCAAGAGGCAGCTGTCAGACAGGTCTGTGAGAGCTAATGTTTAGGCAACCAAATGCTATCATGGCAATTGCAATCCTCCTACATAACTGTTGCCCTCATATACACCAAAATAATTTATAACATTATTGGGAACTTTATGTTTTTCACACTCATTAGCCTAGTTTATCAACTAGCCACTCTGTAAGTCAAGTTTTTCCATGCAAAGGTTACCAACAGCCTGGTTCAAGTAGACAAACACAACACACACACACACACACACACACAGAGAGAGAGAGAGAGAGAGAGAGAGAGCAAAGAGAATTCCCCACACAAAGTTCACAGCTGAAGTTAAAGGTCAGCAGTTCTGTAAACAATGGGATCCACTGCGCTAAGCTCAACAGGCCACTACACAAAGCCTGCCATTGAACATAGGACTGGTGGACAGCTCTTCCAAGAACCAGGTGTCTCTAGTTAGGTCAAAGGCTACATGTGCCTTTTTATTTGGGGGGGGGGGCACATTTCTAATGAACAATATGGAAAATGCACAATATAGCCGATGCACACATCCCTGACGCTGCCCCAAGCAGAGTGATGAGCGGCTGTGGTCTGAGCTTGTAGGTCAGTGGCAGCAGGCCGATTGTTACACTTGCATTGTGTCTGTGCAATGAGCAGGAAAACACAAGAGCAAATCAATCATTTCAGTGGAGTTCAATACAGCTTCCACATCTGGCATCTATAGCCATACAAAAGAAGCACTTGATCTTCATCGGATGCCAGACAATAATATCTACCCTTAGTGTACTCCCTATCATTCTGCACCATTATAATTATAGCTTGACGTGTATAGAGTATCATACATGGCTTTCTATTTCATATGTGCTTATGTGTGTATATATTTATATGTGGAAGCTGTTAACATTTAGCTTGTACCAAATAGTCTGGGCAAAATGGATTTGTGAGTGCGGTTGATGATGTGAAAAGCATGAATGGCAGAGAATAGATTAGACTGCGGAGAGGCAAATACTCCATTTTTCCCCCTTTGAAACATGCTGGCAGAAATCATTAACATCACAGTGTTACCACAACTGGAGGTCACAGTAACGTTCATTGCAAATGTCTCTGTGTTTAGTGAAAATATCAGTAACCTTTTTTATTGAAGTGCACCAGAACCCGAGCTACGGCCCTTGCTGTGAGATATTTGTACACTTGGTGACCACCGTGCTAAAGGGTTATGGAATAACAAGGTGCTCCATGCATTATTGATGTCTTCCTCCGTGAATCTGTTCGGAATAATAACAGCCATCTCCCAGAGCCTCATTACTGTGTGTTTTTAAAGCATGTGTTTGGTCGCCATGGACACCACTCTCAGATTCTCTCCCCATTCCTCCTCCACCCCCACCCCCAAACCCCAACCCCCTCCTCCATTGAGATTCAGGTCATGCACAGCACTTGCTGTTTTTAATTTTCATTTCATCATAAGCGCTTTAAGATGTGTTGCCAGCGTTTATTTTCAGTTTTTCCTGTGGACCTCTTCAGCAGCACTCCTGACAGGACAGATGCCGCAATTAATCACGGAGAGAAGAGAATTGGGCATGGCTGCCACATTGAGCTGAACAGCCAATCACTTCATGCCGGACTGACCCTCATCCGAAATTACAAACGAATTTGGAGGCTAACTAATTGAGAACAAAATTCAGTTGAAATATTCTCTCAAGCGACAGTGAAATATGTGATGGCACATTTGTGTGTGTGTGTGTGCGTGTGTTTGTGTGGCTATGTCTGTGTCTATGTCTGAAAAAACATACTGCCACTGCATGCTTTTGATGTTTTTTTTTCAGTGTCTTCATTTCACAACTGTTCCAAACACCCCCACCCCCCCAACCACATACACACACACACACACACACACGCCCCTCATCATCCCCCCACACCATCCTTTCCAAGTCCACTCGTTCCAAATGCTTATTGTGGATTTATGATAATTAGTGTTTGCTATCCTCCCCTCCCCCCTCTCAGCATTTCCCAGAGCACACAACCCTAACGCCCCCCAACCCAAACCCAACCCACTCTCCTCCGCCCCTCAACCCTCTCCCCCTCCTGGGGCCATCTTAGAAATGTAGCAATTCAAAACGGAGCAAGAAAGAAGAGTCAGATTCAGAGTCACTGGTCAGTGAGAATGGGACTGTTATTGAGACAAGTAGCAGTTACATGCTGACCCTGTCCAGTCTCTACACTGTTTTTTAAACACACACAGTTACAAGGGTACTCAATTGTAATCACTGAGAAAAAAACAGTACACACTATCATAATGGCAACATGAACCCTCTGCAGAGTACTGCTCTATAGAAAACATACAGATGTCTCCTCTGGTTTGCTCTGAAGTGATTTTGGTGCTAAGCATTGACATTTCTTTAATATTTTATTTTTCAAATGGCCAACATGGAAACAGGATGAGATGTTTCGTACAAAATTATGGCTGATATCATCTTAGAAATGAACTGATTCTTTGAAATAAATATTTGTGATTGTTTTGTTTTTTTTAATTGCAAACAAAGAGACACAAAGAAATATATAATACTCCATACAAAATTATGGCTAATTTCACATTAGTTACGGAATGTCTCTTGTTTCCAAGTAAAAGTGAAATAAATTTGCCTATTGAGAGCTCAAAAATATCAGATTCCATACTGAAATGTGTTTATTCTATGGATAGATTTTTAAAAGCAAGTGATTTTTTTTTAAAACCTGTAAGCAAAATACAAACAAATGACTTGCCGCTAATGTAACTCATAAAAAAGTACAAAAGAGCAGAAATGCACTATGTGATATAGCAATCCACAGATCAGTTTACCAATGTTTTAATTAAAGCCTCACATATTAAAACTTTACACAAGATGATATGAAAAATGTACATCTTTTTTCTCTTTTATTTTTACAGAACCCATTACAGCTGGCACAAAATACCTCCAATGCCTTTTTCTGTTGGCTTTGACAGTGCAACGAAATGTCTCAGCTAAGTATCTCTATCTTCTTCTGCCATAAGATAAGTTTGCGGTATCAAGGAATAGTGTAAAAATACATTAATCATGAAACCATCATCAACTTAGAACTGGAATTTTGTTTCCCCCACCCCCATAAAATATGCACTTTATTTCACAAACTGAAAACAAATAGAAACATAATTTAAGTTCATTAAACATCTGAGGTAAAGACAAATACATAAAAGGAGGATTTCTTTCTCTTTTTGGAGTGTCATTTACACACCTTTGAGTGAACGTGCTTAGACCAGCTCAGGTTTGTCTTTCTACCTTCCATACTCCAATCAGTACAGCAGGTATTTGGTACAGTCTGCCGATGAACAATGACTGAAGCGATCTATGGCAGCCTGTGGACCTATGTCCACTTCTCTGAACCGGCAAGACACCATATACACTGTTCCTCAGGTCCCTTTGAGTCCTCAACACTTGATAACAGAGGATGAATGTGCTCATACGTCACTTGGTTTGAAAAGCGTTGTGAATTGATCGTTCCCCCTCAGGCAACTCTTGAGCAGTTCAGATCTACAGGAATGTGGGGGTTGGGGGTGGGGAGGGTGGTTAAGAGAGAAACTATCGGCAGAGAGGGAGGTAAAGTCTGATGAAACATACTGGCCAAGGAGGCAACAACTGTTTGAAAAATAAAACAAACAAACAAACAAACAAACAAACGTGTCGACCACTAGGTTTTGTACCTGTGTTGTTTCACTCAGTTCTGGTGTTCCCCTTATTTATGTAAAAATGTCTCTTTCAGGATATGTCATCCAACGAGGTCAAACCTGTGCAGTTTTCGTTTCGAGATTCCTTTGCTTTGCCAAGAGCTGGGCAAAGCGCCGGCAGCAACGTTGACCTCATAAATAAAGCTTTGTTAAATAAAACCGGGGCATGTGTCTGTCATGGATATCACTGTCTGTCTCACCAAGGTTTGCCCCTAAAGTTCATTTTGAAAATCAACGACTGAGGGAAAAATAAAAAAAAAGCAGAGCAAGACTAACATTACATACAAACAATAATCGGGCACTCATCAACCAGCTTTCTCAATAGTACAGCCTATTTTATAGACATAGTCCAGTTTAAGATATTTCCCCATCCTCCCCAACCCTCAATTTTTTTTTTACACATCTTGAATATCCGTCTAGAACAATGGACAGTTCTTTGTAAAACATTCTAATTCTTACACACTTCTTAAGTGCAACTTAGAAAAGCAACTTGGAATGATGCTTTTATTTTTCCTCCTCTATTCCTTCTCTCTGAAATAGGACTGACCGCACATGTGTGTGTGTGTGTGTGTGTGTGTGCATTTTGGCTCAGTAAATGCTGACTTGGGAGAGGGCATGGGCCTGGATCTGCGAGGGATGGTGCTGAGGGGGAGCTGAGCCCTGGGCCGGGGCTGGGCTCCCCAGTGTGGACGAATGGGGGGTCCCAGGGGAGTGTTGGGCAGGGGAGCACTGTGACTGATGCTGCTGCTGCTGCTGCTGCTGTTGTTGCTGCTGTTGCTGTTGTTGCTGCTGCTGCTGTTGCTGCAGATGCTGCATCTGATGCTGGTGCAGCTGATGCATCTGCATGTGCTGGAGCTGCATGTGCTGCTGATGTTGCTGCTGCAGGTGTTGTTGCTGCTGCTGCTGCTGTTGCTGCTGCTGCTGCTGCATGTGATGCTGCTGCAGTTGCTGCTGGAGGTGATGCTGGAAATGCTGATGTTGCATCTGCTGCTGAATCTGCTGGTGGTGCATCTGCTGCTGCTGCATCTGGTGGTGCTGCAGGTGCTGCTGCATCTGCTGCTGCTGCTGGAGCTGCTGCAGAGCCGCGTGCTGCTGCTGCTGCTGTTGCTGCTGCTGAGGCGGTGGCTGCTGTTGCACCCCTGGCATGGGCGGGCTCATCTGAGACACCGGGCCAGACACCTGTGGCGGGCCGCCGTTGCCTCCTGCCATGGCCCTGCCGCCCGGGCCCATCTGGCCAAGCAGCTGCGAAGGGATGCCGCCGGGCATGTTCTGGTGGGCCACAGTCACCGAGGTGACGATCTGGTTGCCGCCGACCTGCATCTGCAGCGGCTTGGGGGCAATGGCTCGAGGCAGAGCCTGCTGGAGAGCCTGGGCAGCAGCCGACATGGAGGGGTGCTGGTTGAGTGGCGAGGGCAGCACCAGGGCCGGGGACAGGGTGGTAGAGGCCAACGTCTGCTGGACAGAGCGAATGGTCTGGGCCTCAGCCGACTCAGCCGCCGCCTAAAAGTGAAGCAAGAGACCACTTCAGTTGGGTATTTCTTGACGTAATTCACACACACTTTATAGCTGATATACACACAATGTTCAGTCCAGCAGAATCCCAGTAGCTATCACCATTGTATGTACCCCAAAAGATAGCACCATTGTACGTCACTGAACCCAAAGTTGCCCAAAGGGAGACTTTTACGCTACAGAAAGTTTGATATTATTAGATTATATTAGATAAGTTTGACATTATTTATACTCATATATATCCGTACAGCAATGGTGAAAATGACTGGATGTGAAAACTATTCTTAAATATATATGCTCATGAAATGTATTGTATGCATTTTTTTATTAAATTGTTTGTGGCTCAAGTATGGATAATACAAGCAAATGATGTAAAGTCTACGGATTGATTTAGAATATGTAAATATCAGTGAAGACATTAAAGATACCAGCGGGCATGGAAACACTGGCGAATACCTCGCAGATGCAGCGGGTTAATGAGGCATGTGGCAGAATGTGAATCTATAATTTAGGTTCATTAAATGCACTCGCTACTCGCTATTATTGCACTTCCTCTGTGGGAGGAAAGAAAACGGAAAGAAAGGATCTCACCTTTGAGACCAGACTGGCACGGTAGGCTGCAAGGGCTTTTAAATATTCCTTTTTGGCAGCTTCTGTTTTGCTTTTGTAGACCTGAGAAGACAAGAAAGAAATTGGTGTGAAAAACAGGCAATTAACAGCACATCATCTTGTGCTGTGCGTGTGTGTGCACGTGCACGTGCTTGTGTCTGGTGTACCTGGAGGCTGTGGCAATACAAAATGATTTAAACAGGAACACAATTGTGAGGATCTGACACTCACAGTGCGTGGCCATGCTAAACGGTTTTATACAGCAAATGAGAACACCGTTAGAAACCTCATCCAAATTGTTTTTTTTTTGTTGTTTTTTTTTTGGTGGTGGTGGTAACAACTACAGAATTAGGGGCATTTTTTTCAAAGAAAAAAAGAAACGAGACAGTGCTTTCAATTTACTTTTTGTTGAGGAATCAGCACCCAGGAATCAGATTATTGAGAACTGAGCACATTTTTTTGAACAGAGAGAAGATAGTACCAATAGACAGATATGCTTTTAGGCTAACTGGGGAACAACAGGGTCACAGTAAGCACCTGTTTCTGTTCCTCTGCCAGACCATCCCACATGGAGGCCACAATTTTGGACACTTCTCCAAAGGTGGCGTTGGGGTTCTGTCCCTTTATGGCGGCTTGGGTGTCTCTGAAGAAGAGGGCGTAGGCTGAGACAGGTTTCTGGGGCTCATTGGGGTCCTTCTTCTTCTTTTTCTTGGGAGTCTTGGGCTTTTTCCCTGCATCGGGGGCTGGACGCTTCTCCCCAGTCATCTGCTGTAGAGTAGAGCACACAATATGTCAGATGTTAATGATTTCCTTGGGCAAATATTATCCAGAGAAACTTCACCAGCAAATGCATGACTGGTTCAAGCGACATGATCTACAAAAACAGTTCCATTTAAATGTCCTTTTTAAACCCAACACAGTGACTTGGGCAATCCAGAGAATAACACAGTCTATTTGACCTTTCCTGTATGCTCTAAAATATCACTGGCAGTGTACCAAGGTCATAAGGTATCCCTTAAGTGTGGCGAGGAACCGCTTTAAGCAAAATGGCTATGAAATATGCATGTGTTCATCTGAAGGAAACTGTGCTGACATCAGTCAGGGAATTCTGTGTTTGACTATGTGCAGTCATAAATGCAGAGACAAGCTGTCACTTACTCTGGCTCCTTCATCTCCTTCGTCCTCATTGATGGAGCTGGAAGGAGAGGGCGTGGCCGACTTGCTGGCGGGCGGGGACGGGGAAGTGTGAGCGATGTTGGGCCCGGTCATGTTCATGCCCAGCTGAGCGTTGAGCTGGGACTGGTTGATGGTGGTCAGCTGATTCCGTGACATCATGCCATTGGGATTATTCATACTGATGATAGACCTCATCACCATGGCAGGGTTGGGGGGGTACTGGCGAAGGTGAGGCTGCCCAATGTTCTGCAACACAAAAGAAGATGGACGCAAACACATGAGCATAAATCATATCTGATAAATGGCTGCTTGCCATCATCTTCACAGATCTGCTTTTTCATACGGTATCACTCCTCTTATTGATTTCACAGAGCCGAAAGCTCCTAAAGAGAGCGACTCCTCCAAGTGTTCTATTGCTACTGGAGTACCAAACCTTACATTATAACACTAACAAAATTCCAAGTAATAGCTTTTCGCAGAAGTCTGGCCATAGCTCTGGGTTATTCTTTGCCACACCCGAGGGACACAGACTGAAACACAGTCCTGTCTGCCAAGGGCTTGGACACGTAGAAGAACACACAAAAAGCAGACGCACTAAGTACAAGGAAGGCCTTTTTGGATTTGTGTTTTACAAACAGAAATCACAAAGCATGCCTCATTTTTGTGAATTTTGCCTAGAGTCTTGCTCTGAATTGGTGACAAAGGAACAAGATGAAATCTCAAATATGACTGAGGACGACATTCTTTTGGCACCATTCGTAAATCATGCTGTCACGACTACAAATTCATCCATACTCATCCAAGAATAAGATATGAAAAAGCTACTCACTTTTCTTTTTCACACAAGAGCAATGGTGGAATATAATATTTAGCCTTTTGCTAGTGTCTTTTACGCCCCCGTTCTCCTCCTCCTCTGATTTTTAACTGATTTCTACTAAATCTTTTTGGTGGAGGAAAGCTCTCCATGGAGTGCGGAGGTGAAGTGTTTGCATTGATTGCACTGTGAGTGAAATTACAGAACCTGTCACTCTGGCTCAGCTTAGACAGATCAGGAGGGCAGTGGTACTGACAAAGAACCGCACAAAATACCCCAGCCCAACAGCACCACCACCACCTCCAACAACAACAACAACAACAAGCAACAGCACTGAGAATGAGAGGGGGGAAAAGAAGTGATTTGTTCTCTCTCGGCACATCCATCTGGCATTCAGCAGTGCAAACTCAATCTCCCCCAATGTCAACACATCATAAAGCTACGCACCTGGCGATATTGAAAAGACCTCATGAACTCAGTCTTTTCTGACACACACACACACACACACACAAACACACACAAAGACAATATTTCACACCTTTTCACACACACACATATAAAAAAAACATTAGATTTGGAGTTGCTCCCTCTCTCTCTCCCTTCTCTTGTCTTACATGCCAAATCCACGACTTATTGTGATCGCAATCTACAAAGGCAAATATGGCTCTGATGGCGTCACAGGAAAGATTCTTCACCGCAAGATGAACTGCCATGTTGCCACCAAAATTTTCCACAACAATGCCGAACCCATTGATGACTTTGATTAGAGTGGAGCGAGGCCATTAGCGTGAGTGACCGAGATTGACTTCTCTCCAGTTTTTAAAGTGCCATGCTTGATCTGATAGTATCATTGTCATTCCCATTAGCAGGGAGCACTGGAGGGCTCGCCGAGGTCTCGGCTCATAGAGAACATCAAAGATGGGTGCTAACTGTTCTCATTAGCAGTGGCCATCTGTAGTCAAGCACTTGTGCATAGCCCCTCTGGTGCCATTCTACTAAGAGCAATGACACATTGTGCAAATGAGGTAAAATGCACTGTTTGGGGTTTGTTTTGTTTTTTGTTTTGTTTTTTAAAAAAAAGGAGGAAAAAAGAAAGACAAGAGGAAGGATAAGATGGATAAAAAGCTGCCTAGATAATCTCTTATCTTGGTTTTAACATGAGCAGTCTCACACTTAACTTATGAGCGTGTGTGTGTGTGTGTGTGTGTGTGTGTGTGTGTGTATGAGTGTGTGTGGCTCTCTGGTATACTAACAGTTTAATTATCCTAAATGGGCCATGCTTGTTTTATAGACTACCGTCACTGATGGGTTTCCTCAGTATGATCGACTAAGGGGGGAAAAATGCCCACTCTGTCAAGTGAGTCAAATCATTAGAGTAATTAATATTATGATTAAAGCTTCTGCACACTGGCTGCGTTGGCTGTGGTTGAAATGGAAATGAGAAACGGCAGAGCTGGAGAAATTGCCGCTCGTTGACATGGGTGCTAACTGTGACTCTGAGTGAGGCGTGGGGTGGGGTGGGGTGGGGTGGCGTGGGGTGGGGTGGGATGAGGTGGGGTTGAAGCGGAACATTTTCTTTAGCCACAGTGTTTTTCTGAGTGTGTGAGGTGTGAGCCTGTAACACATCTGTTTGTTTACGTCCTCCCGCCTCGGTCCCATTTGCATTTTGATTGGAACACAGGAGTCACAGCAGACATCTAAATAGATACTTTGATAGTCATCATAAATCTGAAAATAAGTCCTTATCTTGAGTGTAAAGGGGCCAGATGTGTCCGACCCCTCCTCTGCAGTTCTTTTGTGCATGCGTGTGTGTGTGTGTGTGTGTGTGTGTGTGTGTCTGTGAATGTGTGCAAGTATGTGTCAAGGAAGGTGCACATGTGTATATGTGTGTGTTCATGTGTGCACATCTCTCTCTCTCTCTCTTTCTGTCTCTGTGTGTAACAGAGGGTTTTTTTGTAATGGAAATACTGAAGATGGATGCACACACAGCATACACTCGCTTTTAAATCGTCTGAGTCTGAGGCTGCCATAGAAACCTGCAAGCTCAGAGGCAACAACAGCAACAATCGCCTGTCAACTGGCCAAGCCATGACAAACACACTGGCATGTTTGATAGATGACTGCTCGCCCCCAAACTTCAAATATTATCCACTGCCCCTATATCAAAGGCAGACGGAACAGCAGTAAAGCCAGCTACAATGGTCACAGCTCCAGTTCACAACACACTGGCTAATAAACATAACAGCTGGAATGAAGAATGTAATATTAGTCACTCCAAAGTACGCGGATAAAAATCTAAAGAACGATGTCAATAAAAAGGGGAGCCGTGGGTCTGTTCTAAAAGATTTGGGGAGGTGGAGAATTTTTATTAAAAGCAGCACTGTGAGAGCTGTAACAGGCTGAAAAGAATGTTAACAAGTTCAATTTCCATTCAATCAGGCGCAGTGCTCTTGGAAATGTTCCTTTGCAGGAGAGGGGTAAAATCATCTATATGGTAATTATAAGGATGAATCCCCCAGTAACTTTTGCCAGCATGAAAGGTCAGTCCTATTAAAGATAGTTTATCAGTCCCCTGCACATATTCCTTTACTGTGCTTTTTAAACTACAAAACGATTTTATTTTTTCTTTCGCTCTCTCTCTGTCTTTCTTTCCCTCTCTCTCCCCATTTATGGCTACCTGCAGAAGTCGGTGGTTAAGCCAAATAAGAAAAATGGAATTTTGAATGCTGGCTATGAAGGCTATAATAGCGTAAAGATAAATTGTTTTTTCTCTCTCTGCTCCCCTGTTTCATACGCAACACACCTCACACGCTCTGCTCTGCATACACACTTTGATTCCAGCTTTTTCCCTTTTCAAGCATTTCCATCTCCTCTGTTTAGACAGACGGTTTCCAGCCTCTCCATTGCTTTTCTCTGGTTGACCATTGGGGTAGCAACAACAACCTCCTCCACCCCCATGCCTTTCCACAAGCAACCCCCACACTCCCTTTACCCCGCTCTCCTCAAACCAGCTCTCTCTCTCTTTATTCCCTTCCCCCTCCATCTCTCTACCCCCCCCCCCCCTCTCCCGGTGCACTGTGGGTATTTAAAACTTGTTCAACATGATTTCATTTCATTTCAAGCACTGCCTGAGAAAACTAAATTACAGAATCAATCACACAGAAGGTCAGCCTGAGACTTCATTACGAGTATTGCATGCCTGCATGAATATCTCTCATTTCTGACTGACCCAATATGTCACAATAGCTGTCTGCTAGAGCAAGAGGAGGGGAGATGGAGAGGGAGGGAGAGAGAGAGAGAGAGAGAGATGGAGGGAGAGAGGGAGAAAGAGAGAAGAGAGAGGGGGAGTGGGGGAAAAAATCCACTTTCTGAAATTGATGTACAACTGATGTCAGTGCTAGTCAGCTTGGAAGGAAGATAACAGAGGTGTTAAAAAAAAACATGGTTTCTGCAACACCGGTCATATTTTCCATTTTATTTGAGATAGAACAGCCTGTGACCTGTCGCTTTCTACTCTGGGTTTTTTTTTTGTGAGGGAATTGTATTTGCAGTCAAACTGGACAAAAATCAGAGTATTTATTTGTATACTCTGACAGGCAAGGATAGCCCATTAGGTAGGAAACACTGAGAAAATCACTATGTACTGCAAGTCTGCAAACAACTACAAATCAGATGACATAAATCTACAACAGCCCTGCTGGGTTGTTATGATGGCAATTGCTGCATGTCGACAAACATTTCACAAGCCAGCACGCTAATACTGGGATTGTTTTGGAGAAATAAAAACAAGATGTCCGTGTTTGATTTGGGCTTGCACAAACACTGCATCTGAATACACTTATGGTTACACTTACTGGTGGGGAGCAGAGTTTCAAGGCCAGTCCAAGACAATGTTTTTATAATCTGTAATCCCATAGAGAGGAAGCCATATTGTGTATAAAACAATGCCATGGGCTTTAAAATAAATTAACAGGTCTAGTTCCACAGAACGAGCAGCATGAGTGAGAGAGTGAGTGGGTGAGAGAGAGAGAGAGAGAGGGAGCAAAACAGAGAGGGAGAAAGAGAGAGAGAGAGAGTGAGTCCTGTCCACACCAATCTTGGCAGCGTTACCACCAATGGCAAAAGCAACGGGGGCACAACTGAAACCGAATCAAAAAAACAGAGGGACTCATGCTGGGAGACAAAAATGAGAGTCAGGAGCTTGTTAGGGCAGCAGATTAAATAAATAATGACTTCAGATTCGGGCCTTGCCAGACGTCTCCGCAGCTGAGAAGTGTATTTTGCTTTGTAGGGGCCTCAGCATCTGTGGCCAATTTGCAAGACATACGCGGGGCATTAGGGATCGCAGAATTAGCGGAACACTTGGCAGCGCTGCTCCTCAGAAGGGCAAGTGAAAGTAGCACAGGTACACTGTTTATTTTTTCCCTGTTACAATGTGGCCTGTATCACAGCCCGGCGCGCTCACAAAGCCACAAGAATGTCGCTTTGAAGCTATAATGAAATGAGGCTGGTCCCTCTATAAAGAGAAATCTCATGGCAAAACTCACAGCAAAATGGCTGTCGTGTTTCCCTTCCTGCCTGCTTTTTTTAATGTGAGAAACACAAAATTCAACATATGATTCAAATATGAGCTATATAAGACTTAATATAGCATTCAAAAGTGAGCAATATAAGATTGCTTGCATACTGTTGTCCTTGGCTGCTACAGGGCTGGTTTAGCGAACCCACTGGATAGCACATGAAAGCCCTTGCTCTTGGGCAATGGAGTGCATTACTTGCTCAAATCTTTCTCTTTTCATGAGTGTGACAATGAGGAAAATCGTCAGGATTTCAATGCATTGTCTTTTCGTCGGAAGGGTTTTTGGAGGGAATCAATCCCATTTTTCTCGTTTGAATGAATACCAGCGAAGAAGAAACAGAAGAAGGAAAAGAAATGGAGGGCCTTTTGGTGGCTTATTTTTCCCAATGTGCGATGGGCGATAAAAATGGCAGCCCCGAGTCCTGCGATGGACTCCATACCACCAGGCAAAAGAGAAGAAGAACCCCGCTCCTCTCATTCTCCTCCTGCACTTTTTAATAGAGTCTCCATACAATCAGAGACATGAGCCATGCAAATGGCTTTAAAGAAGGAATAATGTTTGAGAATCAAATCTAATCCTGCACCAAGTTGTGAGAACAGACAGCACCCGTAATTGTGTCAAGGTTCCGTTTCTTCCAGATGTAGAAAGCTTAACTGACCATGAAATGAAAATTCTTTAGGCAAAAGCCTTCAGGGACTCACTTATGCAGGGCAGATATTTTAAAAGCTGCAATTATTTTTACACGCCAGCAGCATGGAAGGTGTGGGGGGGGGGAGCTGTAAAATTTTATAGTGCTTGCCCATTTTGGAATGTAAATAAATATGCCTAATATCAGGCACAATTTGCCATATGTGTGGAATTGCAAGTTTTTGAGAGCCATTTAAATAAATGAATACGGTGATCATAAGGCTAGTCAGAAATGTCAGAGTCTGCCTTTACCCACAAAACCTCCACAACATCAAAAGCACAACACAGCTACCAAACCATGGCTGAGCTCAAACTATTTCATTCCTTCTGACAGAGCCTGCCTTTCTGAAACAGTGCTTTTCATGCAACTAGACAGACTGTGACATTTTCTCCTTTTTCCTTTTCACCGTCTTACCCAGTCTGTGGCATTTGGAGAAAATTCTCTCTATTTTAAAAATCGATAGCCCCTCAAAGCCCCCAAATACATTACATGTTATGGTTACTATGTAAGTGATTATTTGGACTGTTATTATGAAACCTCTCTCAGTGTCAACATCATTGCTATAAACAGCTGTGAATCTGACCCCTGTATCTCGCCGGGCTAGTAGTACCTCGTGTTCTAGCCGCGGAGAGGCCACACTCGCTATTGGCTCTGGAAAATGCTGGAGGTCTAATTCCTGTGCCCAGACAATGCCCTGCCACTCATGCCAGCACCCAGCTGCAAAAACAAGCCCTGGTAGCGCTTCACGTGGCTGCAGAAATGAACTCTGTGTCAGCACTCAGCAGTTGCTTCCAGAAATCCCCGCAAATAATGTATGAGCAGAGTGTACAGTACACGGTAGCTAGGGCTAAGGCGCAACACTCACTTCTCACTTCTAAAACTCTGGCTGAGGTCTGTCATGAATACAGCACTATGTTTGCATCAGCTGTTTTGATTTATTGTTTTTACTGTTATTTATTGTATTTTAGCTTTTACTAGGAACACCCAATGATATCTCTGGTTCCCAGGCTGTCAGGATGATATCTGCTATGAATGTGTCTGTATGTGTGTCTGCATCTGTTTGGCTTTAGCTCGAGCTGATGTGTCAGGTCTGTTTGTGTTGTGTTGAGGGCTCACCACGGGCAACGGGCCTCCGTCCTGGTTCATCATGTTGCGGGAGATGGTGATAGAGGGCAGCTCCAGACTCTGAGGAGGAAACTGGGGGGTGAAGTTGCCCCTCTGTGGAGGCGGGGGCTCGGGCAGGTTGGGGAAGGGCGTGTCGCCCTCTGACAGACCCATGCCAGGCTCCGTCTCTGGGGGAGGGGTGATAGGGGGGATCTCAAACTCCTCGTCGCCCAAGCTGGGGGTGTGAAACGTCTGCAAGGGGGTAGAAAAGATGGGGGATAAATGGGAGGTGTGCGGAAGGGGGGTGAGAGAGAAAGAGAGGATAGGGTATAAATTAAACAAGAGTTTAATTAAAGCACAAATGCATACAATGACATACAAAAATACACTCAACATCCCCAACAACACCAAGTTCAAATGTATGCTGGCAAGACTAAACTGCAATGCACTGGACAAAAATAAAACTTAAACATGAATTTCTGTCTGTTTTGGGAGATATTAAAAGCAGACATGTCAAGCTGTAAAATATCGGCCAGCCATCGTGGGAGAGAGAGAAACATGATAAAAGCCTTTAATCTAAGAGCTGGGAGATGCTCGGCAAGAAGTGTAGAGAAAGCTACATGTCACAGAGAGATGGGCTTAAAGAACATTTCTCCAGATTATTATGCTTGGCCAGACGTGTTTTGCTTTGTTCCCATCGCTTGCACTCTTAAATCTGCTCATCAAACACACTAATCCCTCTGCCTTCGAATTAAAGCTGTTGGTCACACTTAATTTGCTTAGTTTGGATTCTCCAAGGCGGTACTTGCTCACCTTCTCCTCTGCTCTGTGTTCTACAACTTCCTACAGCCTCTGTCTCACTATGTCTATTGATCTGCTAGCCAGAGTATTCTAATACAGTGTCTGGTAAGTCCCCTCTTGCCGTAGGTTTTTACCCGGCATACATAGACTCAAGTAATGGTGAAGAGGTTTAGCTGCATCTCAGTTAGTCTCAAACCCAAATGCAAACCCAACATCATAATCTCCATCCAAGTTTGCCAAGAACCAGTGTTCAGTCGTTGTTTTGTTGGGCAACACACATCACCAAAATGCCCCCCTCCACACACACACACACACTCTTTCTCTCACTTAACTCACTTTCTCCATACCTCTCTTTCCTGCTGTCTGTTTGCTTTTTCAGTTGTCAATTACAGGTGCAGATACGGCTTAGAGATAGAGGCTTTCTCTGTTTCTCTGTGTCTGTCTCTTTCTCTCTCTAGCCTAAGTTGTTAAAAGAGAAAAACACACATAATGTAGGCAGCAGTGGGAATATGCCAGCCTAGCCCTTGATTAGAGTGTATTAATGTTCCCCTTGCTTGCTTTAGCACACAGACACTTGAACCTAATTCACAGCCTCCTCACAAATGCTGTCTTGACGAGCCTGATGAATTCCAGAGGTGGCAGCTAATAGAGTGAAGTGTCTTTCTTCTCTCTCTCTCTCCCTCTTTATCTCTCTCTCTCCCTCTCTTTCTCACTCCCTCCCTCCCTCTCTCTCTCTCTCTCTCTCTGTCTTTCTCTCACTCCCTCACTCTCTTGCAGTTCCTCTCTCTGTTTCATACTTGTTACATCTCCAAAAGTGTTTCAACTTCTTTCTTGATATTTTATTTCCCAGTTATTTGTTTGTCACTGGTTTCTGCGCTGACATCAAGCAGAGCAGAGAGTGGAAAATGGACAGTGGCATGGCATGGCAGGCATGGTGTGGTGGGCATGGCGGGCATGGTGTGGTGTGGCGTGGCGTAATACATGTTCATCTCCGCCACACCCGCAGACTCACAGCAGACGCTGTAGCCGCACTAGAAACTGAAACCATTGCCACTCACTCTCCCCTGCACTCCCACCCACCTTCTTCTCGCCATTAAACCAGTTTTGCTCTTGTGTCCTCAAACACATTTCCTCTCCCCTCCCCATCACACTGCCTTAGCCCCAATTAAAGAGTCAGCTAATCCAAACTGGGATAGTGTACAAGCTGTGCATGTAAAAAAAAAACTGCCAAAAAATTGAAAACGGGCAGAAAAATCTAGAATCCATGACTCAAGAGTGGGAAGGCGGTGGTGGCAGCGGCAGCAGCAGCAGCAGCACAGGCACATGGAAGTGATCAGGGATCAGATCATAGCAGGCCCGCCGCCAAGTGTTGAACCTGTCATTAGAAAAGAATGACGTGTTGGGGAAACACTCGGCTGTTTGTTTGGCCCCGTCCCACAAGCCGCCAAGGGGATTGATTCAAAAGAGAGGGGAGCGAAAGGGAGGAGGTGGTGGAGGAGGAGAAGGAGGAGGAGGGGGTCATATTCATTTGCTTTACTCCGTGACCTTTTCCTTCTCTGCGAGAGATGGAGGCTTGCTCTGAAAAGCAGGTTTTCTTCTTCAGCAGCCGACTGGCGAGATGGGTGTGGAGCGAGAGGGAACAGTAGCCCGTGACCTGGTTCAGAGGGCCTCCGAATAAAAGCCATAAACAAAAGATCTGATACAACATGCAGAGATAACAAGGTGAGGTTAGGTGAGTTTCTTTCTTTCCTTCTTTTTTTCCTTTCTTGCTTTCCTTTCTTGCAGACTCTTTTCTTCCACCCATCCCCCCTTTTTCTTCTGCTACTTCAGTACTAAAACATAACAAATGTGACTCTGACCTTTCAGACAAACAAAGACTTGCCTCTGCAAGAACAAAATGGAGGCGAGGCGGGGTGGGGTGGGGTGGGGTGCTGAGGAGATGGTTCCACAGCCCAGATCAGAGTCAGAGGCAAAAGAAAAAAGAAGGACTCGTAGGATGGGTAGAGGTAAGCACATTAAAGTTTTTTTTTTTAAAAAGTAGAAGTGAAGAAAAATGAGTGATATCACTATTAGAGGCCCCTAGTGGTTTCTCCATCTCCGGGTTTTCATGATGATCTAAATTAACATCTGTACAGGCAAAAGAGGGGGAGGAGGAGGTTTAGGTGGAGGTGGGGTATGGGGGAGGCTAAAGATGAAGATGTGAACTTTGGGCTTGTCTGCAGTGTGTGGAAGGTGTCAGCTGTCAGCGCTAGTTGCCCTCCGTGGGGATGAGGTGCCAGAATAGGATCGCTTGAGACAGAGTTGTACCATACTGCCTGCCTAGTGTCACTTCACATAAAGCCTGCCTAGCTCTAACACTGGGAGCAGCTTAGGGACGCTGTTGCTGCTATTGCATATTGTGTGTGTGTGTGTGTGTGTGTGTGTGTGTGTGTGTGTGTGTGCTCATGAGGTGGTTGTATGTTAGTGATGGGGGCATGGGGACTGATCTGAGATTAAGTGATGCACAATCCAGTTTCTTCACGTCAGCGGCTTGATTATCCATTTAAATTGTTCAGAAAGCTCAGTGCAGGCATGCAGCAGGGCCAGATGCTGGCTGGCTCGCATGTATGTGTGTGTGTGTGAGTGTGTGTGTGTGTGTGTGTGTGTGTGTGTGTGTGTGTGTAAGCATGTGTTTTCGCTCTTGCTTATTTGTGTGGTGTGTGTCAAATGGCAATGTTTCTGTTTGTATTTAATTGTTGGTTGTGTGTGTGTGTGTGTGTGTGTGTGCGAAAGCTAATGTGATGGGTATCTGTGTTTTTGGAGTGTTTGCTGACAGTGGCTAGCTCAGCTGGCACGCGGCGCTCGGATGGCGAGGGAAACAGCATGGCACAATGGCAGCCATGAGAGACGCGGCCAGCAGTGCCAGCAAAACCCTTGCATAGCTCAACAGCCACCATGAGCATCCCCAAATAATCCTCTTTACATCTGCTCAAGACGCAAGGCAACACTGCTGTCCCAGACAGGTAGCTGTGCACCTAAAGAGATGGGCACAGAGGAAATTACAAAAACCAGGGTTGAGCTATACGCTGGTTGTCTCAATCTCTGATTTATACATCTTTTAGAGTTTTAGACCAGAGTAATGAGTATTCTTGTAAGTTTCCACAGAATGTAAAGTGGGGGTTGGGTAATAAGCAGACGTTTCATAAGTAGTCTCTTCCAGACCTGGGGAAGTGGTGGGAATAGATCTTTTTGAAGCAATACCCTCACTTTCTCAATAAAGTTTGTAATCCAATTCAACGATGCAATAACTGGGACTTGTTAGAAGGAGCAGCAGGCAATTACAGCCAATAATAGGCTGGGGATCAATAGAGGAGGGACCGAAGTTGAGTTTCCAATATCGGTGGGGTGGAGTGCTGTGCCGCTCGAATGACATCATCACAGTGCCCTGACGATGAGCATACCTCTGTTTTTTGCCATCGCGAAATCCATTTCAGCATATTTATAAGTAATTACATGTGTCTAATTTGATTGCCTGAGACAAGCGATACTGCAGGACGGAACTCAATCTGCGTGTATCAGTTTCCGTTTTGGAACGAGTCCCTGCTAAAATGTACACTCTCAGGCAGGGGAGCCAAGGTCATCTTATCAACCATGCCCAAGTGCATAAGACAGTGATACATGATCCCTCACAAATGCCCACGCACTTTCCCTCTAGAAGCAAAACATTTCATTTAAGCTTGCTGTTATTTTTTTCCTGCAGATGTATTTTGAAACAGATTAACATTAAGTAAACAAATAAGGCTGGTGAAGTAAACAAACCAATGTTGTTAAGGAAATGGCTCATTGCCATTAGACTGAATAAGGACAATAAAAATGGAAACACATATTTTTAAGCACTTTTATCAGTGTGTGTGTGTGTGTGTATGTTTGTTTGTGTGTTGGGGGGTTAAACAATGTCTACATGAACATTTTTTGGGATGTCACTTCTGGCAGATTCATGCATTTGTCACTGAGTCAGATACATTTGGGCTTGGACTGGTGTACAGGCTTGTAGTCCCCCCTCCTCCCACACACACACACACACACCCTGTCCTCAGTCCGCTGCACCCACGACCAAGAGGCTGACACATTAAGTAGATTAATATAGCGTTACAGTGGAGAGAAAACTCATTTCAGTGTGAAATTACACAACGCTGAGTGGAAAGTCTCTTTTAATACCACTTCAGCTCAGGTTACAAGAAACAATGCTTTGCAAACACACACACACACACATACACAATCTCCCAGCATTTTATTAGAAAGCACAACAACAAGAGAAAAAAAGGGGAAAGAAACAGAAATTAAAACCTTTCCCTGATGCCGTTGCACTTTTAATTTTTAAAATGTGTGCTACAGTGCAACACCATCTGCACCATGACAGAGGAAACAGTTGTTCCTTTTGATAAAATGTAAATGAGCACAAGGGGGGGAGGGGAGCGGGTGGTGTGTGTGTGTCGGGGGGGGTTGCTGCTGATGCTGTTCTATCGACTACTCCCCACCCTCACTGCTTTCACAAGAGGTCTTCACAGCTGGGGCTGCCTGCCTCGACTCCCAGCAACAGCTCCGAGTCCGGCTGGCCGAGACTCAGCACAGTAGAAGCACTCCGATCCAGGGGGATGCAGCCAGTTGGATCCAACGCGGGGGTAAAATTATACTTCCCCCGGCAGGTCCTGTTTCATGGCTTGAGCTGGGAGCTTGAGTCGGAGCGGATCTCTCCGCCTTAGCTACTGAGAGGCTCGGCTACTGGGGCTATTCTGCTTATAGATGCTATATAGCATATAGATGCTATAGCATATAGACGCTATACGGTCCCATCGGGCCCACCTGGGATTTGCATTGAAAATGCATTGACGGGGAAGGAAGCATGTATGTCCACTCCCTGGGCCTGTTAACAATGGTTGCTATGTGAACGTGGAATACAGAAACACAAAAGGGAGCTGAATCACTGTATCAAAAAAAAGAAAAAAAAAAACAAGCTCCCCTCTCTCTTGTGTAGGATCATTTCTTTCTGTTAAAAGACGAGACAGTATAGGCCAGGGCTGCTGAAGTGCAGATGAGACAGGATGATGAGATGATGCTGGCGTTTCTGTCACTATTCCAGCGTCAATGAAAGAGCTGAGATGCGGGCCAAGGGGGAGCAAAAAGTCTATTTTGAACACAGCTGGATCATAATTCACTCCAGCCTCCGGAGGACACGAACCCAGTGAGACAGGGACACAAGAGGGAGAGGAAGGATGAATCAAAAAAACAACAGAGAGAGAGAGAGAGAGAGAAAGACATAGATAGACAGTGAGAGAGAGACAGAGAGTGAGAGTCAGTGAGAGAGGGAGAGAAAACTTAGCCAACCCTGTGTTTATCACGATTGAATCCAAACGTTAGCTCCCTGATTTACAGTAGCACACATATATTATTCAGTCTTATCTCTAATGACAGGAGATGGCAATTGAGGCAACACTCTCATGACAGAAAAATGCAAAAATGAGATTTTTTGGGAGTGGGGTAGGGGGTGAGCAGTGACACTCGCGTCAGCACAGCGTCCTTGATCACGTCTCCCAGCGAGCTTGGGAACAGGTGTTTACAGATGAACTCTGTAGCGTTAGCGTCAGACGCCCCCCTCTCTCTCTCTCTGATGGTTGAGTTCTGTCAAGGCAGATGCATCACTCTCTCTCACACACACACACACACACACACACACACACTCTCACTCACTCACTCCAAAATCCATGATATTACACCAACTCAAATTGAACACGAACCCCCCCATAATCCCATCCCGGCATGCCTCCCGGGCTGCAGAGCCGCCACATCACGAAAAATAGCTGTTAAGATACTGCACCGCCATGATGGAGGCTATATGAAGTGATGGGGTCAGACGAGGGGACAACACATTCCACAGAACACACACACACACACACACAAACACAAAGCCCTACAAGAACGGGATCAGTGCATCTTCCACTCATCGTTGCTTTATTTGAACACTTCACGCCACCAAGCTTTTGAGCAGACGGAGACAGTGGTTGGGGGGGTGGGGATCATTTATCATTACAAGCCCAGGCCTTACATCTCCCAATGACAACACGACCAGACCACATGTCGCTGTGTCGGCGTGGCGAGCAGATGGCCGCACATTGCGACACACCTTATGTTTCTTCCCCTGACAAAGGCTGCGTCTGCCACAGCTCACATTCCTACTCAGCGCATTTCCATACACCCACCGCCCGACCAGATCAGGCCAGGCCAGAGCGCAGAGCGTAGAGCAGCGCCTGCTGGCCACATCTGACCTCTCCACATGCGGGGGGCCTGCCACTTCTGCCCCTTCCACTGGCCAATCTGGAGCAATGTTTTTAAAGAGGAGCCCGAGGTCCCTCTCCTTTTCAGGGTTGAGACAGAGGGTGGGGGAGAGAGAGAGAGAGATGGAGAGAAGTTGTACTGGGATGATGTTTGTGTGTATGTGTGTGTCTGTGTGTGTGTGTGTGTGAGAGAGAGCAAGATAGAGAGAAAGAGAAAGAGAGGGAATTTGATGGTCTTTCATTTCATGTAACCGGTGAGTGATTTCTGCTGGCCGAGGGGCATGCTGAGTTGGAGGTGTTGCGTCAGGTTAATGAGGTAAGTGTGTTTGAATGAAGTGTGAAATGAAGTGCTTTGCTAAGGAGGAATGAGATAAATACTCACATCACCACCCGGCAGCAGGCCTCCGTTGGCTTCTGCCATGTTCATGTAGTTGTTGTTGTTTGCAAACTGTGTGAGGGGAAAAACAAAACAAAACAAAACACATGTTAGCAGTCGCCCTTTAAGAATGGTGTTTACACAGCGACACACACTTCAAGACATTCATTTTCTTCGGAGGGACTGCGGTTACGAGCAATTAAGCTCCAGCTGAAGGAGCACTCCCGAAAATCCGTGCGGACAATCCTAGTAACCAGCTTCTCCATGTTTACATGCCACGTTCATCCCTGGCTCTGCTCATACACACACACACACACACACACACACACACACACACACATATACACAGGCAAAACAAGCCACTGAGATACACCACTGTGGCCCGCGAGACACATGAGAGGATCGGCCAATTCACAGCAAGGTAATGAGAATCAGGGCTCACCATTCATGCCTTATGGGATGCCAATTAAGGATGGGTTTGCATCACAAAGCAAGGGACCAAGATGCACCGGCAGGTTATTAACTTCAAGTAACCCAAGAGGTGGGGGGTGGTGGTAGCGGAGTATGTGTGTGGGTGACTCGGCCGAGGAACAAAAACAGTGATGGGGGTGTGTTGACTGGAGAAGAGTCTTGAGAACATGGAGCTCCTTGGGTTCTGGACTGTAGTGGCTGCAGAGGGGGTTACGAATGGAGGTGCTCGCAGAACAGGGTTCACTTAAGTGGGGGACTCGAGGGATGGCATGGTCCTCTCACAGGCTGTTCATCCCCACCCCCTGCTTTAACCCCATCCCCCAACCCAAAACACACACACAAACACACACACACCCTTCGTCCCCAGGCCTCTGTTCCCTCTTAAACCCACACACACACACACACACACACACACACACACACACATACACAACCCCCTGGCAGAATGGCAGCCACTTCCTTTCTTCTGAGACACAAATGCACTGACAGGTAGGAACAATGGGACACAGAATGAAGAATTATGGGACGGCAGCTGGCCTCTGGAGCACAATGGGCCTCTCTGTGACCGCGCAGCACACACCCCAGCCTACGCCAGGGGAGCGCAGGAAAGAGAACAGGGACACAACCAGAACTTTGGTAGGGTTGCATCTTCATGACGAGATTGGAGAGACAGCAGAAGAACAAGGGAAAGAAAACATACAGTGAAATGGAGAGAGATAGAGAGAAAGAAAGAGAATGAGAATTGTCTTTCCACACTTTCTTGAGGCTGTCCAAACTGAGCTAAACTAAGCTAATCGTCCTTTGTGTATTCATTACAAAGACATGCTGGCAGATATAATGAATGGAATGTAACTGCAAAGAGGCCTGTATACACACACATGACGGGAAGAAAAAATGGATGTCTTATCTTTCCGAGTCCAAACAATAGCAGAAACAAATTAAGATCAGAGCAAAATGAGAAGTGCATTCATTTATTTTTCCACCCCACACCTCCCCCACATCCTATTTTTTTCCTCCCCTTTTCTTCAGAGTGGTTAGTATGCCAATGTAATTACCGAAGGAACTGCGGCTAATCAACTACGAATGGTATCCATTAATTAGTATATGCCCTGGAGAGGGAGAGGGGAGAATCGGCAGCAATGTTAACAGCGTAACGCAAGGCTGAGCCCGGACCAGTAGTGCTGATGGCAGCTGGCAAAGCAGGTGGTTCCAGCCGCCGCTTACCTGAAGCGGTCTCCTCTCTAAACTGTAGCTCAAGGCTCCATCGCTCAGGGTCTTTATACACACACACACACACCAAACAGGACTGATAACCTCTGCAGAGAAAACATCTGTCTGGGAGTAAACCTGACAACGTCCCTCACAGCAACTCCCCCCCCCCCCCCCGCCCCCAACCCTTTCTACTACCCCCTCTCTCTTGCTCTCTCTCTCTCTCTCTGCCATCTTGGTGAGGCTAAGTCAGTCATTCTGAGAAGTACTCGGGTAGTAATTAACCTTACGAGAGGCTTATCGCTGGAGTGCTAGCCCGTACTCCTTCGTCTTTTTAGATTACAAATTGAAGCCGCGGAGATATCCCTCTCTATTCAAACGCAGGGAACATTGTGCCGATGTGGGAAGAGATAGCGAGGCTACGCTCGACTCTTCTACTCTGCACTCTCCTGTTCTCCCCTCTCTCTCTCTCTCTCTCTCTCTGTTTCCCGGGATGTGAATAAGACTTTAGTAAGACGAACAAACAATAGCTCCCAAGCCGTAGATAGAAAGATCTCTCTCTTCTTTCTCTCTATCTCTCTCTATCTCCCTGAGAATTCTGGGAAGGACAGCGGAGCCCGTGAGATTGTGAATGCTTCATTTCATCCCCAATGTGGGCACTGCATAGGGCTAACAGCGTGAAGAGAAACAGATGCATATTTCTTTTCTCTTTCGCTGCAGGATGGGGTGGTAGACGGTGTGGTGGAGGGGTGCTTTCGAGTGGGCTAAGGTGCCACCGTCACTCCGAGGGTTTAAGTTATTCATTAACACCATCAACATCCTCCCCCTTTTTCCCACAATCCAATTACCTGCCATGTTTGGCCTCTTCGCCCCTGCGCTCGAAACACATGGCAATCCTCAACCCTCATGAATATTAACTTCAGCCTGTCTGCGAACAAATGCGCGCCAATGAACAAAAGCTCTAATAGAGTGGCGAGACACAGGAGAGAATGAGAGAGAGAGAGAGTAATAGTGCCTGCTCTAATTCCTTGTGCAGTGTCAGCCTTAGATAAATGACTCGGGAGGGAAGTACACAACGGGGACACTAGCGCCTTCCATCGATGGCGCGGAGGGCCTCTGAGGAGGACGCATCTCGGCATAAAGTGGGTTGCCGTTCAGCTGGAGAGGAGGTAAATGTGGGCCTTTACATTACCCAGACGATCCAAAGTAATTCTTACAGTAACTCTGCCGATCGCCACTGGCGTCCCTTCTGATGATCTCGCTAATGAGAGTGATCAGGAGAACCTCATGGACAGAATAAAGGTTGAGTGAATACAGAAAAGTAGGAGGAGAAACTAAAGGGTCTTATGATAACTCCTCCTGTTGAAGTTGACTTTTTTCGAGTGAGTGTGTGTGTGTGTGTGTGTGTGTGTGTGTGCGCATGCGTCAGAAATAGTCATGTTGATGATCGGCCCGACCGGAGCCAAATGCCAAATGAAATTAAGAGTGATTGGAGAGTCTCAACAGCTAATGGCAGCTACTGCCTTAAAATGGGTCAGCACAGACAATGAACTCTCTGTAATTAAACAGAGAGGAGCTACAGAGCTGCAGAAGGCCTTGCTGACTGATCAGTTCTCCGGCCTGGTTAGCACACACAACACAAAAATACAGAACAGAGAAGAGTCTGGTGAGAGGAAAGTCTCTGTCCACTGACCAGGGTGACCATTCTGAGACCATTCAAGATAACCATAAGGTTACAATGGGTTGCCAAAGAGATATGTTATGAGGCTTCAGGAGGAGGCTTTGCTTTGGTGCAATACTGATAGGGAACACAAGCCACAAAGGGAGAATGAAAGCATATCCACCAACAGAGACAAGTTATGGCTTAGTCAGCCCCAAACACCTAAGCTCAGCATTCCTGGGAAGATGATTGGTATATGTACTAACTGTCCCTTTCTTCCCCTCCCCCTCTCTCTCCCCCTCGCTCTCTCTTCAGGAGGGCTTAGGCTCCGAGTGAAACTGTCTTAAGTACAGATACAGAGAGAAAGCGAGCTTTAATGAAAAGACCCTCTCTCTCCATGGCTACAATTACACAGTGCGCGGTGGAACAGGAGAAGACAAGTACGCAGACTACAAATACATGACCAACACGTACAGGCAACAGGAGCCTTGTGTCCTTTTATCTAGGCTACAATGCTAACAACATATTTCCTTAGCATCTACATTTTTTCCATGTTGTGTGTACACTGCGTCCCTCTCTGAGGCATTTGCTGTTACATGCTGTGAATAATTTTCATACAATATACACAAATGCAGAGAGGGTCATGGTTGCCATTTCATTATTTGGTACTGTAATCCATGGGCTGACTGATATCAGTTTTCATTTGAATGTTTATACCTCGACTGGACAGGACTTCATAACCTTAACAACACAGGAATATTCTTATGAGAATTGGCCCAGCGGGAAATAAGCAGGTTTTGGCAGCTATTACAACATACAAAATTATTTCAACCCTGGGGCAGAAACAATATTACACCAGTGTGACCTCAGCTCACCACCAATATGAGGGAGAGGCCAACCTGATCCTATCAGTAAATAGGCTACGGACACAGGAAGCTTGAATAAAGCATGGTTCAGAGGTAGCAACTCAAGAAACAGCTTCTGGAGAGGTGGTTATGTATTTCTAGTCCAAATAAAGCACCTTGTACTGTGTGCAACATGGGTTGGGTGCTGTTACTGAACTCTGTTTTATTATATTCTCATCAGATGCTATTTCTGTTTAGGGTGGAAGGGGAAAGTTAACTGGGAAACACAAGGCACACTAAGATTCAACCCTTCGAGCAATCTGTACCACATACAAATACAGCAAAACAGCATATAATTGCAGACTGTGTTCAGTGCTTCAGTGGAACAGTGAACATGGATTGTGTGAACGGGGACTCTCAATGCAAAAATACAAATATGAGGACAGCACAATTTGCCAATCAAAATATATATTACAAAGTTCAACATCCAACCCATATATGATGTGAACAACTGGTTGTAAGTGAGAGATGACTCCTTCAACTAAAGCTGAATCTGTGCAACTGCTTCTTCTCAGCATGTCAGAAAACACAACACTGAAAACCCTAGCCCACAAACATGTCTGACAAATAGGTTAGAGAGGATTTTAAAATAAACTTCATGTTAATGCTCTTCTATTTTGAGTATCAGCGGTACTTGGCCACTGAAAGCCCTGCACTGTGTGTGTTGAGATAAAGCATTAAAGGCTTTGGATGACAAAGACGAGAGAGAGACTGTGGAGATTGTAATATGAATGCTGGGGGGAACGAGGACTATTTTAACTCTGTGCGGCTTATAAAAAAAGACACTCCCTTCACACAGGCAATATTTCTGAGGTTCAAGCCGCCTTTGCACAATGGGTCATCTTCTAATCCACAACATTCACAAACTCTTTGGCCTCAATACTAGAAAAGGCTTTATTTCTTTAAGAGCAAACACATGGAGTGGTGAGGGGATTCTTCTTTGAGGGCACAAAACATTGACAGACCCAGACAAAGCAGGGGAGAAAGGGGGGAGGGGGTCATAATATAGATGTTTATTTTTAAATCTGTCAGTGTGGACCCCTCTGGCTATGACTCCTATTTTGTGACATACAATATCTGGCCTTCGAGTCCCACAAATGGTTCCTGAGGGCGAACGTCTAGTCGACTAAAATAAATCGTCTGAACAAAAGTGCCCTACATGTTACATGTGTACTGACTTGAATATGTGGTCAATACCCAGGGAGAAAAGGAAAAAAAGAAAACATCCACAAATCTGGCCTCTACAGAGCTCAGGTTAGACATCCCCCGTGACAGGAGATCATTAATTATGAGATCTGCCCATCATGGTGAGAGATAGTTAAGCACCATGGGCATCTCACCCCTGGCAAAAAAACCTAATTCAATCAAGGCTGTGTTTCTGGCAGAAAGCTATCAGCTGCTGACAAGCAATTTTACAGTTCAGCTTCAGCCCTGCAATCACAGGGAGGCCTCTGTTTTCTGAAACCCAAGTCTGAGGCCACTGATGTGTTCTCCAGTCCTCACTACGGAGCATAAATAGAACGCTTACAGCTAAAACCCGCGGTTTCGCGCTAACCAGAGGTAATTTGGGTGGTGGTAGCGTAGTGGTTAAGGAACCTGACTAGCGTGTAAGTAGCTGAAAGTTGTGGGTTCGAATCCGGCTGCCACCGTTGTGCCCTTGAGCAAGGCACTTAATCCAAGTTGCTCTAGGGAGACTGGCCTGAAAATTGATAGGTGATGAGTTGTAGTCGCTTGGATAAAGCGTCTGCTAATGCATAAATGTAAATGTAAAAATGTAATGTAATTTGCTTTGTTTCATTTTTTTCTCCCCCTTCCTGCCTGCTTCAGTTTCCCTTTTATATTTGGCAGGACTCCATCTTAAATTGCCTGAGTGACTGCCGAGGAGATGGGCACAGAGGCGCTCTGAGGCGCGTTGCCTTTGACTTCCACGGGTTCCCCTCCAAATATACACTCATTTACAACCCTGCTTGGCAGGTTGTGCTCCTGTATGATCACAGAAGCAAAAAAAAACAAAACAGATCCACCACCCTTTGCACACACACACACACACACACATTAGGTCATGTTATAGTTAATTTGTAAACGGTCTCTGCTGCTCAGTGTGTCTACCCAGCCGGTTCCAGAGCTGGAGTGTGATCTGCAGGCTCAATCGATCGGTAATATTCAGTTTAAAGCCAAAATCATTACACCCCTGTACTGCGCAGTCAGATCCCCCTCTCCCACAGCTGCTCTGGGAGACTACAGAAAAGCAAATATTAAAACTGACTTGCTCTCTCTCTCTCTCTCACTCTTTCACTCTCTCTCACTCCCCTCCTCCCTATCTCTGCAACAGTCAAAAACCAACAGATTAAAACCCTCAAGTAGGATGGACCAAAGAGCGCAGAGAGGGAGAGAGAGAGAAAGAGAGGGAGAGAGAGAGAGATAGAAAGTGAGAGAACAAAAGAGGGAGAAGGCAGCGAATGCTCTTATCTGGAACCTGGATCTGGTGAGATGACAGTTTCATTCAGCGCTCTGTCCTGATAGTCTCCTTCTGTACCTGCAGTCTGCCGTGGCTCTGCATTGTGTGCTAGGAGGCCCTGTTTGCTTTCGCAGGGGCTCAAGCTCAAGGAATTGCTTAACCCTTTGCAGGACTATTTTTTTAAAAGAGAGAGAAAGACAGAAAAAAAAATCTATATGGTGATGAAAGAACACCTGTCCCCCTCCCCCTCTTCACACAGTGCTTAGTAAAAAGTTAGAGTGTATTCAGCAGTGATATGGTATCTGGTTTCCATGTTTAGTGATAGACTAGGCTGGATTTAAAGGACATGTTTACATGGGTACACCTGAGCAAGCTCGTTATGAAATATGAGAGTGTTTATGTGTTTTGGGAAAAAAGGGACTTTTCCCCGATGGTAAAGACAAAGTGCGTGACTTAAGATGTTTTCTTGCGATATTTCAACATGTGTGCGATTTGTACGTGATTTTAGAGAGATATGTGTGTGACTTAAGACGTCTTTGCTTTCCAGACGTTCTCATTTACAGAGAGCTGCGTTTCAAAGAGGCTTTTGTGTTCGCCAGCTTTTAGGGGTTAAATAAATGTGCTCCACTGAAAAGTTGAAAAGAGTCTGGAGATTGTTTGGAAAATGTACTCTGAAACCAATTCCAGTGATGAAATTCAATTTCCTTGTTTCCTTGGTTATATTAATTAAATCAGATGTTATGTCCTGGCAAAACATGGACTAGACTTTGTTTATTTCTGGAATGCATGGAATGTTCTATAAACAAACAAAACCTCACTGAAAAAATAACCAAGCTAACAACAGCATTATTATATAACAAAACATCAAAATTCCATCCAAACAATACTTGTTGTCATACCCATTTTCATTCCAAGAAACTGTATTCAGAGCATAACTTTAATTGCAAACATATGTATACAATAAAAATACGATTTAGTTTAAGAAGAAGTATCACAGTTTGAAATGCTGTATGTCTAAGCCTGTAGCAAGAGTAAGTTTCACCCTCAGGAACACCTAACGAATGGCACTTTTATGGTCTCTGATGAAACCATAGAGTAGACTGACAAAACACCACAGGAAAAAAGTATGAAGCCTCTGCTACCATTGCCTGATTGGGTTGGCCTTTACATGGGCCCACGATATCCTGTCTAACCATCGCAGATTTAAGGACAACCTTCCTGGCTCTTCATCTAACCCCGACTGAAGGCTAAAGTCAGGGGCTGTGCCCTCTCCGAGCAAATCCTGAAAGAAAGTGCTAGCTGATTGCAGCTTCATCTTTGATCTAGCAGGGTGAAAAGCTATTGGACCTCGACCACAAAGGGACTTACACATGAGAGCAGGCTTCAGAAACATGAAGCGCAGTTCCCACAATGAGTATAGGCGCAAGGCCATCATGACCCCATCAGCAAATGGCGCAATTTTTTTAACAGAATGAGATGAGCGAACTCAGAAAAAGTGGGACAGTCACCATGACGTGCTCGGCATTTTCTTATCTTGCTCTAGAAGATTCTTTCGCTCATGTAAATTTTTCCCCTTGGATCACCAGAATGTTTTGACACAAAGTACATTTTAGTAGGGTACGCTAATGCTATTTTGGGGCGCTTGTGTGTGTGTGTGTGTGTGTGTGTTCCCAGTGGAGTGAGAGAAAGAACACAGTCCTTGCAGTATGGAGATAAAGAGTCGAGTTCAATGAGACACGCAAGTCAAGCTCAGGAAAAGTAAAACAGTTTTGCCGGCGTGTGGTGTTAAACGCAGTGCTAATGCACTTTGTTTGACAGTCACGATCAGGCACAGTCACTTAAGAGCAAAATGAAACCACATCAAAAAAAAAAAAAAAAAAAAAAGAATGTGGCCTCTCGTTTGTCCGAGGCCCGAGAGTGAAAGGCACGCTTCTTCTCCTCTCTCTCAGTACATTATGACTAGCTAATGCAGCCATCAGAGGAAATGTCAACGGATAAGAAAGACAGGGCACCGAGGAGGTCACAGTGCAGGATGTAATCATCTAATCCCCGACAGTGCATCAGAAGAATGGGTGTAGGGGGACATGCATAGGAGTAACACACATGTGTGCACACAGACACACACACATACGCACACACACATTTACACACAAAGCTACATTATACTGTGGTACTATACTTCACAGTTTGTGTTGCCAAGCGAAAAGATATCTTTATATTCACTAAGCTAGCATACTGGGCGAGTTAAATGTTACTGTGAATGGCATGCATTCACGACCTTTCTTTTCATTTCAAATTGTTGCCACATTCTTTTAACAGTCTATGTTGTTGTTGTTGTTTTTTTTTCTTCCTTATTTTCTTCACAAACTGCTTCCTTTGAAATGTCCTTCTTTGTGCGCCTCTCATTGATCTGCATGTCCATGTTTCCATGTGCATTTGTTAAATGGCATCTGTCAGTGCTGACCGCTTTCACCATGCCAGCACTCTGCGGCATCGCTATAATTGTCCGTGCACTCATTTGTCGTGAAATAAACACACATCCCGTAAATGAGCTTCAAATTAAATATACATGCCATATGTTTACGATGTGGAAAGATATGCAGCATATGGTTGGAGGCTGGCGAGGGGTGGCTATACTCCTCACAAAAGGAGATGTGTCTTCTGCCATGTATGTTTTCTTGATAAGGCTCTGGTTTGTACAAACCTGACCAGTTGTTGAGTCTTTATAAATCTCGGGAACACAAACTGCTGAGTGGTGACTCATATATCAGTCTATTACACACTGCAGGGCTGACTGTATTAAACAAATGGATGTGCCTACAGCTAGAAGAGGAGAGGCAGAGAAAAGGAGCAGAGGTTATTGTCTAATTTAAATTTTGGCTCTCTTCCCGGAGCCGTACCACATTCCAATTTGTGGCTGTGTTGCTTGGCGCTTCTGACAGGGGTCCTGCTGCAAATACTGTTGGGCGCCCCTCCAGAAATGTGTCTGGAAACTAACGATCAACAGGTCGCACAAAGATTAACGGTGTGAGTGGAGCAAATTAGCTTAAATTATGAAAATGTAAGGATAAGGATGTTGTCTTTAGTTTAATGGTCTTTTTTTTGTCTCTGGATTTTTACCTGTATTTTGCTGCTTTGTACAGGCAGCCAAGCTACAAATGGTTGGGGGTGCAAAAATGTATATGCCCATACAAACACACACACACACATACACACACAAATCCTTTGAGATGCTTTATGTAACACTTTGTTTTATTTTTACCTTACTCGAATCAAGGGACAGCTGTGAAGGCGGTTCTGTGGTTAAAAGTCAGACAGCTTCTGATCTCCTGCCCAAACATTAGAGACAATTAACTATTTCAAGCACTGACTTTTCACCAATTACCTACAATTCATCAGTTTGACTGGCACCCTAACAACAGGACTGTGGGGCTTGATAATAGATACACTTATATCTTCCTTTCAACACATGCAAGGGTTGTTGTTCTTTTTTTTTTTTTTTTGACAAGATCTACCCCCCGCTCCATGTGCTGCTGGTATATTCTTTTTGTGTTTACACCCAAAAATGTCATTTTGAAACATTTTACATTTCAAATGAAGAAGAAGATTATGATACTAGTGTAGAATAATTATAATAACTAATCTGAGACATTCATTTCCCATCATTATGGTGACATTTAGAAATCTGGCGAACAAAGGCGTACTAAGGATTTATTCAGATACACGGTGAAATTATTCCATTCCTTCAATGTAGGGAGACAGCTCAGAGATCAAAGGCACCTGCAAAAAATTACAGCCCTTAAGAATTACTGGAGTTGGTCCATGTTTTAGGAGATTTTTCCTTTTCATGAAGAAGGAAAAAAAAACACTGTTTAAAGACCAATGCATCTGCTAGAAACTACACAGAAATTGCATTTTTACTGTTATTTTTTCTCCCCCCACAATTTTACTCCTTTTTTGATGATGCAAATGTTCAAGCTAGCTTTAACCAGTTGGAATGTTTCCCTGTGTGGATTTCCTGCAGGATAACAACACGCTGCGCGTACATTTTCCACCACTTTTTTGCACTGAGGTATGTGTCAATCACATTAAGTCATAAAGCCAGTATTTCAAATACATCTTACAACCACAGGCCAGGGTATGGATATGTAACGGAAAAACCAGAGTCATGATTTTTCCCACTTAAATTGCCTAGGTGCAATAAAACTGGCTCCAGTGACTCCTCCCAATAAGATGGTTTTGGGCCTCAAATAGGACTCCTGTCAGGTTTATCTATGGTGGGAATAAAATGACTTTGACAGAGGGACAATATCCTCTGAAGGGAAAAGCAATGAACCATATGTGGTGTCTGAATGTTTAATCTAGTGCTCATTATAATCCTCCCATGTCACATCAGTGTGTGATTTATTTACATATGCAGACATATTTCAGGCATATCCTGCTTATTACACAGAGCCAGTTGTCTAAAACTCCAAATGTTTACTTTAAAAAAATATTCTTTTTTTATAACAGATGGACATGTTCGTCTAGCAGATTTTCATCCCATTTTAAGAAGCCAGAACATGAAACGAGGTCAGTGACACATCCTGTACATGAGTCTTGACCTCTATTTTAGGGGCAAATGGGAACTGGACTGTGAGTCTGTGCATTAGAAATAAATGGGTTTCAAGCCGAGTCCACATACATTGGACGGGCCAGATCTTACCAAGCCAACACCCCTGCCCCTCTCCCCCAGCCCAGGCAGACACGTGAGAGCCACTCGGCTCCATTCGTCTTCATTAGACTAGCGTTTGACCCGCTTCTCCACATCTCCGTCATGCCTGGGGTCTTCGGGGAGTCGCGCGTGTGTATCCTTACCACTGTTAGCCTAGATACCCAAGCTCCGGCTAGCACCAAACCGCAACTGCGGGGTAAGCAATCACGACTGGGGAGTTGGTGAGTTAAGACTGAAACACAGCTAGCGTAGTGGTCAACACTGGATAACAGGAACGCTGGATAACGGGAAAACCTTCAAGTTAAGTTCCGTTGAGGAGTGGGAAGAGAAAAAAAAAAGAAAAGAAGAGATCGCACATGTCATTCTGCCATCAGTCAATTTATAGTAAGATAGATAGTGCTACATTTACTGGACACATAGGAAGAATTAATCTCTCCATTCATCGCTGCTGAAGAGACCGACCCAATTAGCTTGCAGGACTGCCTGTCAGCTCTTGAGGTTTTGCATTCCTCTAATCAGGAGTAGCTGTGAGACATGTTTCCCGCTGGCCGTGATCGAAAAAGAGCAGATGGAAACAACGCAGGTTTCGCCCGGCGTAATCATCATGTCTTTTACCTAAATCTGCAACGTCTGGATATCTATCCTCACAATTCTGTGTGCCTTGATTGACTACAGCACAGAGGCTGTCCTTGACAGTTTCTCCTGCACTCAGTAATTGAGCGGTTGGGGGGGTTATTTCTGTGCCGATTTTCTGCTGATAACTACAAGTGTCTCCTTTAATGCGTGATTCTTCTTTATGGGTTTCACACAAGAGCCAGTTGTTCAGTGGTCGAAAAGAAGAGGAAAAAAAAAAAGCAAAAGATTCCACAACATTCATCATTGCTCAAAGGTACTGCTCAAGGTATTCCACTGAGGAAGGTATTCATCATTGCTCAAAGGCATTTCAATCCCAGTGATTTCAGATGATCTCCTATAATCATCTTGGTAACCAGGGGAAGGTTAGATGAGGAGATACTCATAGTGGTCAATGAAGAGCTGTCATAGACAAAACTAGATAACACATCAGATCAGATAGTCCATGCTTGGCAGCGTCTTCTTCCCAGGGTTCACAGCGTATGACTGTCCATCAATCTGTCGACTTATTTGAGTAATCAGTCAGTCACATCAACAAGGGCTTGAGTCCAATCAGCGTCAATCTAATTGAAGCAGTCATTAGCCTTTGGAAATGGGCTAAGAAATTAGGGGCTAATGTTTTCTCTCATGCCCCCTGTCCACACGTGTAAACGTACAGCAACAGTTCAAAATGGCAGGCCTGTCTTCGAGGGACATTCCATCACCGGTGATGACAGATCATTCTTGTGTCAAATGAAGAAAAATACAGAATCAGAAATCAGAACTGGTTTCATATGTGCTGGAAGTAGAAACAAGCAGGAATTACCCAATTTAATAGTCATTTACTACTAGTCAGACATCCCCCTTTCCATTTTTGGCATGATCATCGCATTATAACCTATTTTAATCCAGGTTGTTTGCATTAACTTGTATGAGTAGGATAAAATACAGTGCTATAACCTCCACTGCACAAAGATAAACATCATAAATGCACTCATAAAGTCCAACCCATGCTATGAAATCCCAAACGGGTAATTTTGAAATGAACATTCTGGCTTTTGGGGGTGGGTCCTTTGCCAATAACAGCAATAGTAGCATCAACGAAAAAACCACAGAGGTCTCCATGCACTGCAGAGATTTTGGAAATGCTTCTACTCAGATCTCATTTGACTTCTTAAGAAATAAGATAGGGGTCCTTTTCATGTTCCAAAATGTTCAACTAATGCTTTGGGGCACGGTTTGTCATTGTTATGCAGCATGGTCACCTAACACTTAAAACAAGATCCTTCTAGATTTTAATTAAGTACCAAGGCACCTCCCAGGGGGGGGCAGTTTGGCAAAGAAAGACACTTTGATTTATGCACTGTTTTTGCTTTGTTGTTGCTGCTTGAGGCTTGCCTGTTGCCTCTAATGTTGAAAATATGGATGAAGCAATTGTTCTTATTTGTTAATTACCTCCCGTAATATTTCCCCAAAGTAAGAAAGTGGCAGTCCTGTTGTTACCAATCTCCTGTACAGTTAAACAGAAAAGTGCTTTACATCACTGTTGGGAAATTACTCATAGGCGTGCAAGTCAATGCTGTTCGAAAGACAGTAGCAGCAATCATACGGAACTGATTGGCTTTTAAAACACTAATTAGCTCTCAACCTTTGTAGCCACCCGACTGAATCTGACTACTGTGAGAGCTCAGACTAATGAATTAGTCAAAACATCATGTACACTTTAGACTCCCAGTGCCCGGTGTCATGATCCCACAAAACAAACACATTCGACCAAATTACGATAAGGGAACTGAAGCATTCTGTTGTGTGTTCAGATCAAGCAGAGAGACGATGCTCAATAGAACATTCATTAGGCCAAAACAGCTCAAATACTCTGAACATGATAACACTGTAGCAACGATGACTGCGAGCTGACTTCTGTGTTACATTCATTCCCCTGTTTACATGTTGGTGACGAACAACAGCCTGCGACAACAACCTCCCACTATTCCCAATACACAACAAATTGCACAGAGCCACAGAAAATCCGACTGGACAAGCAATGTATCAAGGCTAATGCTTGCTATTCTTCACTGTTCTGGCAAGTGCACAAACTTGATAGCCTTTCTTGCCCCACAGAAGAACTATGTCTTCATTTCATTTGTCTTAACTACTTCCAAGACTAAAAAAAAAATGCACAAAGATAGAGTGCAGATAATAACTTAATTGACTCCATCATTACAGGGTGTACAGATGAATACGCTTTATTCTAATTTATGAGATGAGCCAGAATGGAGCATCACTGAGGCAATTATGAAAATAAGACACCAAGAGTTAGCATCCCCCACCACACACAGATGCTCTCTCTCTCTCTCTCCCTCTCTCTCACACTCTGTCATCTCTGTTTGACAGCTCATCAACACTAAGCTTACTCCTAATAAGATCGAAAGTATTAGTATTAAGATTAGTTTCAGTTTATGACAATTACATGGGCTGGCTAGGGCTGTTTGAGGAGAGATTTAGACCTTGGCGAATGCCTGAATAAACAGTGTTGTTTCACTCTCTCTGCGACTGAACATCTGGGCCAAGAAAACAAGAGGGGATGAATGCCTTCATGACTGTAGTTTATTAGGGCGGACATGCCGCGTAATGGCTCTGAAACAATACCCCATTGAGCTGCAGGAGCCTTGGAACTAACGTCAAGCACACATCCAAGCTACTGTCTAAGGATTACAGACGGACTGCTGTGTGCAGCGTTACTACACAGGCGGTGACCTCTGCAGCATGGAGCAAGAGATCTCCATGCACAGCGAAGATGTTTGTCTGACATTGAGCAGGGCTTTCACCTTTGGCTCTGACTTTGAGGAGTATTAAGGCAATGCAGCACAAGCAAGGATATATATCCAACCATCAGAAGGGGAAGGGGGGAAAGAGCGAGAGAGAGAGAGATGCACTGAGAAATGGATCAGGGGAAGATATACTAAAATAAATATTTCCCTGTTCAAAGATGCACACTTCCAATTCTAAAAGAGGCAGAGGAGGTGACTGATCTTCCTACAAAGGGAAAGCATAAGACACTTCAAAGGCCAGTCTAAACTTTACCACCACACCCCCATCCCCAACTCCACCTCCACCCCCCAAAGCCAAGGGGTTGTCTCTGTACACACACACACACACACACACACACACTGTCCCCCAACACCTGCGAAACTAAAACGCACTGCAGCATCCAAAGCCTTTACAGTCCTCCTCACCTCATGCCAGGGGCTGAGGGAATCTTCCTGAAAACATGGCTGTGATAAGGGGTCTCGTTCCGATTAGCTCATGTGACTTGTGAAGGTCAGAGCAGCCTGGCTGAATGGCCACAAGCTTTCATAAAATCATGCAGCGTATCATTATTTTCACAGTCTTTCATTATGGACGGTTAACCTTGGATAACTCTGAAGTAATGCTTTAATCAACTGCCTGTAATGTCTTTGATACAATGTAATCATTCTACCTCCCTCCTTCAGGAGAGGTCTCAGGGTGGGGAAAAAAAGGGATGTATTTATATAAGAGCTACGTTTCTGTGTCTTGTGAGAATATCAAAAGATAAAATGTGCAACAAGGAGAGCCAGAGGTCACTGTCGTTTGACAGGGACTTTACGTCAATTTTATAGAAAGGGAAATCAAAGCACTTGTCACAAGAAATCTCCCACCAAACATCCTATAAAAGCATATCCATCTCCATCTGTAGTGGACCATTGCCACAAAAGACGCTGTAATGCAACACAATGCACTTGAGATATAGGTCAGTCAGAATCCTGCACTTAACTATGGATCTTGCAAAAGACTCTTCATGGAGAATTACTGAAGCTCCTGGTGTCACCAACAAATCGGTGCCACATCCAGAATACCAACAGAGCAAAAATGACAGGGACCTGATAATTCACTTGGACACTCTGACAATTGTATGGGGAAAGTGGGCCGCCAGCAACCTCACCACCTCCAAATCAACACGTTGCTTGCTCTTGTTACTTTCATCATTTTAGCAAACAATAGAGGGGCGGTCACCTCCGAAGCCCACCTGAATGGCTTCAAATCAAGAGAGGAGGAATGAAAGAGGAGTGGAGCCAACTACAGGGTGACTTTCCACGTTTCCTCCCACGACATCAATACAGCATTGAAAAAGAAAGAGAGAGAGAGAGAGAGAGAGAGCAGATGGAAGCCAGCTGCAATGTGGCTCTAATTGGGCCTTTATTAGAACATCCTAAACGTAACATTCAATTACATCCAGAGGGAAAGGGCGGGCTCACTCACTTTTTTTTTTTTTTTGTTAAAGATACTTTTGAGGCCAGTAAAAATCACATCAGCAATGAAGCAATCACTGGACAATTTTTGGAAACTGTCTACAAAGCAACCACTCCACGGTTTTAATGCGCATATGAAATAAATATCAGAGCCGGGCTCACTATGAGAGAAACCATATGTCTCAAGACCAAGAGACAAGAGCTGTGTAACATTTTTTTCTCTCTCTCTCTCTCTTTCCCTCTGTTGATTTTATGCCTTTTGAATGGCTTGTCTGTGTTTTTGCTCACTAATTAAAATAATCTATAAATGTACCCCAAAACAATGTGCTATCAGAGCCAAAATTACTGGCAGTGGGCTGAAAATGTATACTCCGAATATTTTTCACTGGGACAGATGGAAAATGTCATTCAATGCTACATGCACATTCAATATTAGGGCTGCGGTACCCTTGAGGACATGCTTTGGTCATTCAGTTCCACCACTTTAATATCACAGCTTCCCATATACAATGTTTACCTACGTGAACTAGAGTTGATTTAGAGAACTTGATCTTGTTCTTGCCAGCACTTGAGACCAAGCAAGGCTTAAAGTGAACAATGCCCATACTGTTTACTGTTTAAAAAGATCAAACTTTAAGTCTCTCTGATAGATCAACACTTCTGCCTTAAACGAATGGACAAGGGAGAGCATGTTGTAAACAAAATAAAGTATAAGTCCAAACATCAACATACAACAAGGCATAAAGCGGAAGGCTTTCCTAATGACACCGTATTATAGCTACAAGCTGGGGAGCCGAGAGCTGCAGCAGCTGCCTCACTGAGAAAGATCTACCACTTAATTTAACATAAATTATGTCGAATTACAATCCTGGGGAAAACAAAAGGCCTGAGTCTTATCAGCCTAATGCACTTCTATAAAAGATCCAATTAAAATCTGGCACAGTGTGATGGTGCCTTTCCCATTTATATTAGCTTTTGTGAAGACTATTAAACTTTATTTATTGGACGAAGATGACTTTGAACGCTACAATGTTAATACTTCAGTGACAGGACAGGATTAGCAGATTTTTTGAACCATGCGCTACGCTGTTGCCATGGAGAATATTATGATCTTTGAGGTAGGGGTGGGGGTTGCAAATCTATAATATCTTTAGGCTGTGACCTTTCAAGCCAATGGCAAGCAGACATGAATGTCCAATTTCCATAACACTGACTCCAGCTGAAATGGCGTGGAATGGTGTGATGGGCTAGGGAAGAGAGAATAAATATGAAACAGGAGCTGTTCACAAATGGCCAAGAGCCTTTAAATAATGAGCTTTTATTTTATTTTTTCTGGGTCTGGTCCACAAACAGCGAGGTGATTTAGCCATAAAATAGCATTGTTATTGTGGAACAGTATGGTGTTGTTGCGGTGGTTCATTTCAATATGCCCTCTATTTGAACATTCAAATAAGCCTTGTATTTACCCCCATTATCAGGGCTCTTTGCTCAGTGAGCCTTATGAATATTTGCACACCTGCTGCCATTGTCACTCCCTAAAGGACAACCTGGTGGCACAAAGCATTATGGGAATGTGTACCTCTGCTACAGCCAGCCCCGACAAAGAACTAATGAAATAATCGCCATATTATGATTCTCTTGCATCTGACATGTAATATGAGAGACCTCAGTATTTCCCTGCTGAATGCTGCACACTAATGAGCTGATTTTGTACTCAGGTCAGTGGTTTGGTAATTTGCAAATGAACACCAAAACAGTGAGTAATGCACAGCCGGGGGAACGAAAAGGCTGTTCACCACAGCAGTATGGGTCACAAGCATAACCAAGGTGAGAAAAAAATCATGGATGCCAACATCGACAAGGCAACATTTGGCTCTTCGGTTTCAAAAGGAAAATCTTTGTGCTGAGTGAGTGGGTTGAGGCAAATTTGGGTTTGTAACCTCGGGGCTGGGAAGGGTTTCCATTATCATGGCTTTGTCTTAACGAAAGCTCTTAAATCTCAGGTTACTTCCTGTTGAGAACAATAAAATTCTACTTTCTCAGGCCATTAAGACTCTAATGAAAGCAGAGCCTGGTGTGACGGAGTTGCCAAAAAAGAATGACTAACCATTTCAGTTAACCATTTTGGTGTAGAGTTCAATTAAGTCAATGTGTCTTTAGAAATATGGGCAGGTCCCAGCCTAACATATGGTAGTAATGTGACTGCTATGCCATGTGTAACTATTTTAAACACAAAAGTCAATTATGAAAGAGAGAGAGAGAGAGAGAGAGAGAGAGAGAGAGAGAGAATCCAATTGTAATTTAATATCTTTATGGAGACCAGGGCAGTAGTTTAGTCAATAGAAATCACAGAAATCACTAGGTTTAAGTGTTTTTCGGTATGTGGGGAAAGAATACCTTTGATGTCAAATACAATTTATCACCAGATATGACATCACCAAATGAGAAAGGGCCAGTTTAATAAGACTGATACTATTGTTGTTAGTAGTAGAAGTCAGTCTATTTTTGTTTGACATGTTCTCAACAAGAGATTGGTGACTTTTTCAGCTGTTCCAGATGAATGTCTCTTGTCTTACATGCTCTTGTCTCTAACACACACACACACACACACACACACAGATGTGCTAGAGTGGACTAAAAAATAGTGGACAGAAGAAGTGATGGCATGTCATGATAAATGGCTGTAATCCGACACTAATTCTTCAGCACTACACCCCTCTTATCTAAACTGCAGTCACATGGGTTGGCACCATGTACTGTAGGAGGGCCTGTCAGAAGACTCCAGAAGATATCAAAACATGGGTTTCCAAAGATCTCCAAATTCTCTTTGACTAAAAGGCTTCTGGGATGTTGCTTGAGGAAAATGCCTTGTCAATTTATGGCCTGCCATGAGATTAAACATGCTCTTCATGAGATCTGATCAAGCTAATGGACTGTGTCAGCCAAAGATTTACATATTCAACAACAACCCTGAACCACATTATCAAGATTACACCGAGGGGCCATAATACCGCTTCTTAATTGTTTGGCAAAAGCATTTACACGTGCCACTATATTTAGTGGCAAAGACATTTTGTATCACTTTTTACAGGTAACATTCTAAAAATGGTCATTCAGACCACAGTTTGACAGCTCCTCTTTGGGATGGGTTGTTGAGTTGTTAATTTTATAAATACAACTTCTGCATACAGAGTGCCGTTGGTCATCTACAATCAAGAGGGGATTACGTATCATCAACCAATTTGTTCAGCATTACATCTCTCATACCCTGTCAGTAAAATAAGCCTGTTTGGCTTCAGCTGTTCAAGGGAAGACTGAGTCCTTTGTCCAGAGAGACAAAATCACATTACAACACAAGTTGATCTTAGACGACAAAAAGAAACGGATCAATAGAAACAATGGCAGAAGCGACTTCATTGGATTTTATTTCAGTGCTTTTTTGCACAGATGTGGCAGGCTGCAACAGTATCATGTCTGTGTTTATCAGTGTGTGATGTGATATGAAGGTCAGCTTAGTGGACTGTGTGTACTGCAGAACCAGTGAAAACAGACTCCACTGCGGGTGTCACGGCCACAAGTCTTGATGTCAACAATTTCTATATCTGTTCATCTTTATGGAACACGATACAGCTGATGACATGAAGGCTGAAAAACATTATACAATAGCTAGGCTTTCAGAAGAAGAAAAAAAAAAGTGCCGTCAGCTCAAAAATAGGAACCCATTTCATGATTAATCATCCTCTGCATCTGGTGTACTCTCTTGCTGTTTAAAAAAGCCTGAAATGTCATTTTAGTCCTGCAAGTATGCTATTGTTCCTTTGATTCAGAGCCACCAATGTCTTTGCACCATTATACAGTCAAATATACACTATCACTGGAGTGTCTGAGCGTGGCTCCCATGGCAACATCACTGCTGTTGTTGTCAAGGGTTGTCAAGGAAGCTCTTCCTTCACAGGAGTTAAAAAGAAGCTAAGGGGTGTGGTCAAAAATGTGGGGAGAAAACAATAATGAATGTTAAAAAAAAAAAAAAAAAACACACTCGTGACACCATATACACACATCTGAGTTTCATAAGTTCAGTTTGACTAGAAGCATAACATTACATGGTCAGAAGTCTGGAAAAGTTGAAAAACCTGTAAGTTCACATTTTCACATTTCATAAATATGATAAAACAGTACACTTACAAGGGGTGATTAAAATGGTTTAGACCATACAAAACAGGTATTCAGTTCCACAGTGAGGGAAAAAACACTTCAGCAAGGAGCTTTGGTTACATCAATCAGACCTCAAAAATAACTAAGTAAGCAGCTTCTCAAGGTACCTCCATTTAAAGTTGTGTTTGGATATGTTTAGAATGTGTGTGATGAAACGGCACCAGCTGCGTACACTGTCGGCAATGCACATGCAGCTCAGTGTTTGGAGAGGACTTTAACCCTTTCAGTCCTTATCTCACAAAAAGAATGAGACGACCAAGTAGGCCCAGAACAAGGGATGAATGGGGGGTAGGTGGAAGAAGAAGAGAACTGGGGAGTTTGGATGGAGGGGGTGTACACACTGAGTTTTGCCTTGGGGGGGGGATTATAGTGGATGAGGCTGTAATTTAGCATCTCTGATGTCTCCTCCGCATTTCCTTTAGCTTTGTTTTCCATGCTGAGGCGACAAACAATGCCAACCAAAGTCCTCACAATCAAGCTTTTGTCCCTGCCACCACAGCGTTTACAGGGGGCCCCTCTGACATCTCTTGATAACCACAGCTGCTTGCTCCATCCTTGCATGTTACACTATCCACAAATCTCCCAACAATGGAAGGGGGCTGGATTGTTTTACTATAACAGTTGGTGCAACTCCACATTGACATCAAGTGCATTTTTTAATATCTTTTTTTTCCCTCCTCCTTTATTTATCTGGTCTACTCTAATCCCGAGAAAGCAGGGGAAATTAGTGCATGCACTGTGCAGAATTTCAGAGGCAATTTGTCATATTTTTACAGGCACCATCTGCTATGATAAATCCTCCATGGTACACACTTCCTGACACAAAGTCCAAAGAGGTTGTCATGGAGAAAACTCCACAAAGAGAGTCATCTTTGCTTGTGTAACTAAAGGATGGTGAACACTACAGAGAAAAAGCAGGAGAAAACTAAGACCTGCTAATTTGGCTCTTGCTGAATCCTCTGACTTAAACTAAGCTGAACTGAAGTTCAAAAAAATAGCTATCAAAATATTGACGGGTTTACAGATATTTCTTTTAATAGTCTACCACACATATGCTTCATGAGCTAGCAGAGTGCACTGCAGTTCACTAACTAAAGACACAAGCAAGTGCCTGAGTAAACTAATGGAGTCTTTAATAGCTCTTGGACAACTGTCTTGATTGAATCCTGCCTTGACTGATTCAGCAGCGCAGCACTTAAGAGTGTCTCAAACTGAAGAAAATAAATGTACCTCTTATGGACAGCTCATGTGGAATGGTTTTGTGCTGCAGCATGAAACGTCTAACCATTTCCAAACCTTTCAATAGGACTTAAACTGAACTGTTTCAGGAAAATATACAAGTGCCACACGGTGGATCCAAACACTACATCTTTACAAAAGTAATGTAACATTATTTTATCCTAGTGAGGTCATGCAAAATCAGCCCACAGCATGTTCAAGATAATATGGGCTAGTATTCCTTTAAGTATCTCAGAAGTGAAGCTATTCTCTTGTAAATTTCACTGACTACAACCACATGTTCTCTGTATAAACCAAAGAGCCAGTAAAAACCACAGCCATTACCCAGATAAATTGAGTTCTCGTAGAATGTAAGACTGCACACAATTTAGAAAAACACCAAACTAATCACTGAATGAAAGGGGTTTTCTGTGTGAATGCTCCTGAACATTGCTCTTTTTGTGTTGTAGCCTGCAAAGCGAATAATCTAGAAGGACAGACCTTTCTTACCTGAAATATAATTAGCTTTCATGTATCAGAATTGATGGCCTTGGCTTGCCTGGAAGTTATAAAAATGGAGCTAAACTAACATTTATTCAATCACTGAATCCAAACTGTAACAATATCTACACAAAACAAAGTAGTTTTGGATCTACAACCACGAATGCTTATTTGCAGTTGGTATCCTTGGATATAGAACCTCATTAAGTCTGAATCAATCACTGTGACTAGATTTAGTGCAAAATTTCAAATATTTTGAAACACTGTACAGCTGCTTTCATTTATTTTGCTACCACTGACATCACTGTCCTTTGGGAATGATTGTCTGTGATTAACACCACTGTTGGCATCCCAGGATTAGCAGATATGATCAACTGAATCAAACATGGAAAAGTCACACACACACACACACACACACACACAATGCTAACTGGCCACATAATGCAAATGACTAATTACTTTGGTTTGACTACCTCCCTGTCTTCAGCCCTTACAAAACCCCTCACCCCTTATGAGGCAGTAAGATTGATTAGACAGTTTGGGGTAATTAATGTAGTGGTCTTTGGTAGGTATGCTGATGATGTGATGACTCAACAAGGCCTTTTGATCAGTTTCAGCTCTGTTATGATTGAATTCTACAACCCCCCACCCCCATGCACCCCGACACACACACACACCATTTGTATGTGCTAACTCAACACATACCCTGAGAGAATCTGTAGCTATTACTTTCACATTTCTCTCAAGACACATTGTGGACAGATTTTTAGATCACTTGGTAGGCTAATAGTATGGGCACAATGCTTGTTTGACACATGAGGTCAGACATATGTACAGTATATGATGAGGTCATCAAGACACATCAATTAATGACCATCAGTTCTTGCATGCGTGTCAATATGAGCGAAACATGGTTCACACTGAGATATTTGAAGAGAAAAAAAACTTGTTTATGACTCACAAAAGCTTTACACAAGGGTTAATTATGCAAGCTTATTAAAGCCATTATAACTTCCACATTGCCACATTGCTGAATAATCTTTACAGACACGTGATGGATATGACTAATACATAATACAATAGGTAACAAAGAACTGTACAAACAAGAATGACAGATATGATAAACTGCACTTCTAATTCGGTACAAATACTGATAGCCATTTGTATGCTTCTAATAACACTTTTTCACAATGTTTGACATTTTATAGTGCTAACCTAGATATCTTCCTGCAGGTTCTAGAGGAAAAATCCTGTAAAGGTAACTCTCATTCTCGCATTTATGCCTAGGCTACTACAATTTCACATTTAAAATGGCATGTGACGCTGCAGACAAGTGCAAGCGAATACAAAGTATCAGTGCTCGAGTGAAGTTACTGCATTTTCAACATCTTTAAAGTTTATCGAGGACTTAGACTGAGCTAATATCGTCTGGTAACAATCACTTTCTTATTTATAGTAAGCTGTTTATTATTGATGGTGATAAGTAACGTCGAACATCCTTATTTAACCGACACAACTCTTATTGTCTTGTAATATGAGCTCTCATGACAAGTCTTTGTGTTTAGGTCTTTTCAAACTATCGATTTCGAGCACATACAACCCGCTCGAAGTTGGGAGGACCTTGATCTTTACGGTCTACAGCTAAACTGCCTAATGGCTATGCATCACAATATATGCTATAGCCATCTCCTAATAAGTTTCAAATGCGCCGCCTCGCCATTCCTAACAACATTAAAATTTGGTTTATAGGTTTTACATTGATAGAACATAGGCTACTCCCGTGCCACTTGTTTAAACCACTTGCATGTTATCATAATTACAGTCCGTTTGTAACACTGCATCCGAGCATGTTATAATAGTAACATCTTAAGCTAATTCTTACTCTTCCAGTTATCCTAACAAAGTCCCTGCGTCCTATGATGAAGTGATAATGAAGTTTCTACGGTCAAAAGATAGCTAACAAGCAGAGCTTCCAGGTCATCGGACATTTACGTAGGGTACTCTAAAACGGAATTGTTGTAGCTCTACAAGGGCGAACTAAGCCTAACCAAAGGAGAAACTAAAGTGGGCTACATGTCAAACACCAAACCTTTTGCCAGCATCTGCGAGCATATCGGTTCATTGGATGGAATACGACACAACTTCAGTGCACTAAAGGTGCGTTGTGCGACTAACCAAATGCTCCGTCTGCACCGTGCAAACTGGAAATATAACTACAATCTCACCTTATTATAGTTGTAGTATCCCAAGCAGTGGGAAAAATCCAGGTTCGCTGGATCTCCAGGAATAGAATTCCCTCCGGCAGCCGGGTAAAAGCGTACATCCATGATGTTTCAGTGTAGAGAGCAGCTGTACAATGAACTGAGCTCTATTTGTTTTCTCTTTTTACAATCCACGCGCAGTAAGCACTGGAGAGAGACGAGCAAGCTGTAGTCGGGCCGGTGCGGGACAGCTCGGGGAAAGGGAAAGGGACGAAGTGTGAAGTTTAGGTAATCCTCTTTCACTAGCGTTAGTTGGTGCTCCTGATTTAAAGCCTATAAACTGTTGTGTGATGTTAGACCTTTTCCGCGAGGATTGGGAATTCTGTTCCAGGCCACGGTGTTTCAGCATGCACACATAGGCAGCAGCTGTACACAAAGAAGCCACGCGACCGGCAAAAGAGCCTCCACAGTCCTGTCCGCTGGTGTATCACAAAGCGAAATGGAAAAATACACGATGGCTATTAGGAACCTACAAAACGAACACTTTTCGCTGAAACGTAGACTCATTCAAACTATTCCCATAGTGATAACGCAGTCTTCTGCCCAGTGTGGCCCATGCCTATTTTGTATTTTAAAGTTTTTTTTAAACTTGGAGAAGTTTGTCCTACTGTACACCAGTTTAAATAAAAATCATTCCCTGTGAGGAATCCTACGGAACGGACTGTTGTTATCCCGCCAATTTTTTTTCTCTTGTCCCTTCTTTCAAATACAGTTGAACACTGAACTGACTTGAGTTAACGTTAACCTTCACTATCAGCCCCGTATCACTTCTTGACGCGCTCAGTTTGTAAGCATAATGAACAAGGGAAGCATGCGGAGAACTACGACCACTCCCCGGGCACCGCTCGCCACTCCCCGTTCTGGGAGATACACAACTGTGACACTTCGTGTAATACCACTGTGCTGTGATACAGAGGATTCCGAGTTTGGTACACTCGTTTTAACTGCATTGGCATGTAATCACAAACGGGATCATAATCTATCACATCAACTTTTGGTCTTCTGGAAAAACAGCCAAATGCGTAAAACACGTAACCACGCAAAGGAAGAAACTTGGAACAAAAATGGGTCACTGCTTTTTTTAAGTTAATTTAGTCTCTTACTTGAGGCGAGTGTTCAAATACATAAGTAGTAGGGGTCGTTAATACAGCAGGCGTTGATACCTTATGTACTGATGAATACTAATTTATGACTGGTGTCACCAGACCCCAGGACAGCAGGTAAATTTACATGTGAAGGTTAACTTCCTTTTCCCAAGTGCGCAATAGGCTACACTGGTAGCCTGTTACAAATCATGTATAGGAGAACAACAACAACAACAAAATTCCTTCTTAGTTCATAGTGGACTTCTTTGTTTTGCTGTCATTAGTAAGCTTTGTTCAATTCTAAATGCACCTTCACAAAAGCACACCGAGCCACTTCTGATGACTGAACAACCTAGGTCATGGGCCTGTATTTGATTTGTGTGCTCCTTGTCTTTCTTGGGTTGAGTCATCATAACTGGCCCATTACAGCCTTGTTCTGTGAGGCCCTTCAAGGGGCTATTGTTTGTGTTAGTTCACCTGTTAGACAGACAGACAGACAGAAAGACAGACAGATAGATAGATGGACAGATAGATAGAACCTTTATTATCCTGAAGAAAATTAAGGCATCCTGTAGCATTCATAACATGACAAACAACACAAGACATACACACACATTAGAAACTATAGTATAGTGCAGCTGTCATTAGAGTAGTGTAGGAATGAGCAGGAGGATGTTGTGTCATGGAAAGTGCTTCCAGCCATAGTGCAAGGAATGTTACAGCAAGGATATTGCCAGTGCAGTTTCTGCATTAAAACAGTACATAAATAAGATGATAAATAGCTTAATAGGCTAAAGTTTTAAGAATTTTAAACATAGGAATATTTAAATAGAAGCATTTAAGACAACACAAAAAGCTAAAAACAGAAAAATTGCAATATTAAACTTCCAGCTAGAATTATAAAACAGTCAGATCAGTTAATGCTGACCATGCTGTCAGGAGTTAATTCATCTGTTAGTAGAACTGAATATAAGCTAAAAAACAGTTGACATATTTATAATGCCACACAGACTTACCCATGTTAGAAAATGTTTACCAATAGTAACAAGACAGTCCAGAAACACCACTGTGCTTATACTGAACGGATATAAGCACAGAGCTGCTTGAAATAGGGTCACTTAGCCATTAATTCACTTGTTTATACTGTGTACAGTGGCAATACCTGACTTCAGTAGAAACACAACCCTTATGGGCTCTTATAGAATGATAGGCTACTCTATGCAGAGTATATTAGATCTTAGGTCGTATAGATAGCTTGAGATTAAGCTTTTTTCTATGCAAAATAAATGTGTACTCAAAATACATTACTTTTACAGACCTTGACATTGTCTTTGTACACCACAGAAGACATGTCCGAACAAAGTTTTACATAAAACTACATATGCTGTGAGTCGAGCTGCCACAGGAAAAAAAAAAGAGAAAAAAAAAATGGAGCTCAAAGCCGCATGTGTTTAGCAAGCCAAGCCAAACAGCCCTTTCTATTGAAACAGCATGCTGGCCTTCCGCAGAATGACCACAGGGGGCAGAGGAATTAAAAAGTAAAAGGGTGTCTTTACACTTTATGACTTTGTGAAGCCCCTGGGATCATTAACTGTATTCTGACTATTGTTGTTTTACTGACTGAGTGAGCTGTCCTGTTATACATTTCATTAAAGTCCACTGGCAAGAGGTATAGGATCCTTTGGGCTTGAGGGCTAGATTAATGAGTGGGGATAGTCTGCTCATACTCTGATATCTCTGTTCTATTTTACACTGTTATGACGGTCAGGAGAAAGTAAGAATTGTTGTCAGTTTCAAATAATATTGTGAGCAAGAGAAATAAATGAGGAGAAATAAACAGAACCAAGTCAAAACAATTACATAGTTAGTATGGACATAGGTTATTACATTAAAACAGTTTTGTATTAGCATGTTCCGTCAGGCCCAGTAATGGAGCTACAGTTTTACTGTTGCCTAAAAAACAGATGTCCCTCTCCAACCTACAACCTGGGGTTAACTCAATGCTTTGATCATATTACGCTGTCCTTGATACAAAGACACACATTTCAACTCCCACCTACTGAAGTGCCCTCTGACCAGAAGGTTAAGTATATTCTTTCAAATGTTTGTCGACTTTAAGTTAAATCTGTGTGTGTGTGTGTGTGTGTGTGTGTGTGTGTGTGTGTGTGTGTGTGTGTCTTTCCATTTCCAGCATTTTCCGTCTACATGTTTGTATATGCGCATACCGTGTTTGTCAAACATATTGCTGGAAGATTTAATGGGTGGAGATGACTAGCCTCTTTTAAACTTTGCTGTATAAGGTCAAACACCAGCTAATGCAGAACATACAACGTTAAAAGAGCTCATATGACATTGTTTTTATTTATAGAGACATCAGCATCTAACAGCCAATCTACTGCATGTTGTAACAGCGAAACACCAGTGTAAGGTACACAGAAATGTTGCACATGGGGAGAAAGTGGGACACATGTATACTAGATGTAGTTTCTACACTATGCTGTTTTGCAGTGTCTGAGCAGCGTGGAGGGCTTGAAGAAGGCCGGGGTGAGTGGGAAGCAAACAGTGCTATTGAATTACGTGGATGTGAGCGCTGAATGCATTTTGCATGTACTATGCTCCCCGAAGAGAGAATCAAAGAGGTATAAAATGCACTCACATTCCAGCCCGACCACAGTTGCCACGCTGTAAGATAAGCGATAATCCTCATTGCTGTGCTTGCTCCAGTGCACCACTGCTTTCTTTGTGATGGGATGTACACATACATGGATAGAGATTCCATATGGTATGAATTGCAACCAAAAAAAAAAAACCCAAGCCAACAAATACATTTTGTCACACTAACCAAAGGCATGTGTACACATGTGGTTGCATGATAAAAAGCAAACACATTCTCTCTTTCTCTCTCCCTCTCGTTTTCACTCTCCCTCCTCTCCCTCTCTCTCTCTCTCTCTGAGTCCTCTTTCTCTGTGCATTCTCTCTCTCTGTTCTACTTTGCCTTTTCCCTCTCTTTCCCTCTAAAATAGGTTATGCAAAAAGACCATCATGCATCATACTGCATTATTTCTTTACAAATATGCTTCACCGTATCTTCTGCTCACCTGGTTGGAGTTGTTGTATTTGATATGTCTGGATATCAGCTACCTCAGCCCCTGTGTTGGTCTTTGATTCGCTGTTGTTATTCATTTTTGTGTTTAATGTTGTTTGCCAGTGTGGCTGGGGAGCTGAATTAATTTCCTTTTGTTGGTTTGGTGTCAGTGTGGCAGCCAGATGAATTATGTCTAGCTACCATGTGTCATTTCCTCTAAGCCAGGCAGCATTGTCACCGTTTGGTAACCTGAAAACAAATTATCCTTCACTGGCTCTGGTTCAAATTCAATTATATCTGCATAGAGTAATTATGTGGAGGTGTAAGAGAATAATAAATGCAAAATAATTAATTAACCTAATAATCTTTATTTATGTTCCATTCAAATTAAGGAGGTGATTTTCCTTAGTGGCAGGCTACAGCTATAGTATTTATTATGTGCAATATGAAACCATCAGGGATGTTTAAGGCTCATTATTGGGATCCTATGCAATGAATACCATAAGCCAAAATGCTATGCTTTATATCCTCTAAAAAATAGCCTGAAACCAGTAAGTTTTTTCAGCAAGACAAAAAGAGTGACCAGGAATCACGGCAATCATGAGACATTAGTTGATTGCTAATTTGTTGGGCAATGAATTCCTGGATAAAATGGCCTAAATGAGCCACTGGAACAAGATCTGGCGAGGATTTAATTGTGCACATGGTGCCTAAGGAAATAATATATTTCACTTGTCAAAGTCAACAGGAAGCTGATTATATCACATTATTTCAATGTCTTCCCTTTACTGAGCTATTTGTTTTTCAGTTTAATGTGCAACCTGTCACCTATAAGTATGCTGTCATAACAAAACACCAGCAGCATAATATCTGATTGTGTCTTACTGATGAGTTTAAGTACGTTGAGGTTAAGTAGTTTAAGATAGTTACACTGGGGTACTTTCTATGCAGTGCAGAATGTTGCCTCCCCAAACAAAGGTATGAGAGCCCTGACTCAACCACCAAGAGTGAACTTGACTGCAAAGGAGAAAGCTGCAACTTCACAGAGATTCAGGCCTAAACCGTCATTTAAAAGTCACTAATTTCCACCAGTAATCTCAGCTCTGTTCAGCTGAGTATACTGGCAGGCTATTTTCCTCTGCACTGGTTACATACGTAACCTAGAAAAAAAGGATTAATGTGCACGTGCTTTGACATGTATATTTCAATATCTAGGTATTTTTAGTTCTGCAATAACATCTGGGTCTTCACTGTAATAAGGGAGGAATAAAGAACTATCAGTGCACACTAGAGAGAGAGAGAGAGAGAGAGAGAGAGAGAGATGAGGTTCATGATTCAGACCTCATAATCTAGAGCAAGTATCTTCACTGCGTTCCACTAACATGAACATTTCCCCAAGCTGATTATGTGTTTTTGAAAAGCAAACCTAAGGACTATAAGTGTGTGTGTGTGTGTGTGTGTGTGTTAGTCAGAGTATATACCAGGCCTTTTCCTGCAGGATATTTGGAGGCTCTGGTCTTCTGTGTTTGAATTTATGCTGTGCCCTTGGGGCCCATTGCCTCTATTACACTACTCAGTAATGATGAGCAAGATTAAAGATTAAAGCCATAACCCTCCTCTCCTCCTCCTCTGCTCTAACTCTCTCTTGCTTTTCCTCTTTCTCATGCACAGGCGCGCGCGTGCACACACACACACACATACACACACAGCCTCTGTTACCCTGCAGTGTCTTGATGCTGTGCATAATTGACCAGACTCTTCATTGCTGAATCATAATATCTCCACACGGCTTTCATTTTTTGATGGAACGTTTATGCTGGAAACTTCACTGTGGAAGCAAAAGCTCTTTGAGAATATTTGAACTTACATTTAGTGTTTATTTGCTTCAATTGTGTTCAATTCAGATCTCTGCTACAGTAAACAGCTTGTTTTTATGGTAACAAGGGGCAGTTTGGTACCTCATGACTTCACTTGACAAGGAAAGTTTGCTTTTCATTTTGCTGAAATAAAAAGTGAAAATATAAACTGCTATCAGTACAGCATATAGCAAGTAGTTACACAAGCTCTAATAACACAAACGTCTACGACAAAGTGGAGGTCTTTCAATGTCCAAATGGCATGAATGTTGTTATCATGAATCACCTTTCAAAAATGTCAACGAGGCTATGAAAAATCTTACACTGCTCCGATGAATTCACTGGATACTCCATTTTATTATTCTCAATTAAAACCTGTCCTCCACAGTGTTAGTCATCTCAGTCCTCATAATTCATACTAATTAACGGGAGCCGTCATTGCATCTTTCTGGAAGAGGATATTTCAATATCCCATTAAACGATGCAGCGATATGGTGGTGATTGACACTCTGTGAAACTTAGGGAAGTAATTACATTACATGCTTCAGTGTGTTCCGCCACCTTATAATTTCATTTTTCAAGACGTCCTCTGCTATGTAGCCTAGTCTGTGTGCGCAAAGTAAAAAGCTCGGGATGAGATTTCACTGGCAGTGCCAGAGAGAAAGGGTTGTAGGCTACGATCAACATAAAACAGATGATCAGATGCATTTCGGAATATTTATCAGCCTAATTATTGTGATGACAGAGTCTGTTCTGACAAAAAATGTCTTTCTTGATGGCATGTTGATGAACTCTGGTGAATAAAAATGTCTCCCCTAGTTATGTCAGTTGTTTACCATGGAGTACAGAGCAAAGGATCTATTAATTATTCATTTAACACAAGCTTATGCTGGCTCTAAGGTAGGCATAACACTCATGGATATTAACAACATTTGCCAAACAACATGTCACACATAATTGTCTCTGAACTTTTGTGTGGGCATGCTTGTCATACATCAAAGCTCAGATTCAGCAAATGAATTAACTGGATCCATAAAATCTTAAATATTTCAGCACAATTAGCTGATTAGCGATCAGATTTTTAATATGCTCTGAAACTGTGCTAATCTCTTTAGCATTGCAGTTGTTTTACATTGCACAGTTTTACATTAAGGTTGTGCTGATTCTTTGCTACTGTAAGGGAATATGCCCTACAATGTAATAACATAAAGTGCTTATGCAGACAGGGGTGATCAAATTACAAACAATACCCAATTCTCCTCACAGACATTTGTAATTCCTTTCATAGTCTGCTATAATAGATCAGTGGAGTTTCTATTTGCAATCAATTACATTGTCACAATATGCCTTTCACTGGTGCTAGATTTCTCATCAACACTTTGAATGAGATTTTTCTCAAACACAGCTGCATTGTTCCCAACTCGTGCTTTAATTTGAGCCTGTCTGTCAATCCTCCATGTGCCACTGTGCTGCTAGACCCACTTATTACTTATGCATCACACTATAACCCTCTTCTCCTACACGTATGCCATTATTACCCTATGTGGGCAGAAGTAATGCTTGTATACGGATCTCTCTGTACAACCTACAGTATGTATAGTCATTTGTATTTCTATTCTGTTTTCAGCGTCTTGGACATCTTGTACTACAGAACTGCCCAAAGTCGTTTACTTACGAGAGCACGAAAGAGAGAGAGACTTGATCCAGACAAAAAACAAACTTAATAGCTTTGTCCTGCTTGAAATAGCTGTGCATGAAAGTTGCTGGGTGATAGCCTCATTTTTAACATGGGGGCATGACTTGTGCAAGGAGATAGAAACATGATTCAGTAAGCTAAGGAACTCTATAGGAGAAGTCCGGCACTGTCTGTGGCCACTAATGGCAGTGATAATGGTGACGCTGAAAACCCTGTGGCATCAAAGACAGATTATTCTGTTTGATTCAATGAGGCCACTCTCTAATGGCTGTCAGTAGCCGTATCCTGATGTTTATGTACTGGCTTTTTGTGGAAGTTCATGCATATTAATGCAGCCCCTCTATGCAAACATTCAGTCCAGTGTTCTGAAAACAGCAAAAAGACAGCACCCACAACTCTGCTGCTGCTGTGTGTGGCTTACAAATCCTCCTCATTGTTTACAAAACCTTGCTAGTGCATTAGTACTTTTGGCTTGCATTACCTCGAGTTTACTTTTAATATAAGTGAAAAAGACAACAAGGAATTTCTCATTTGCACACTGCAGAGTACTGCTTATCTGATACCTATGCATGCTGCTGTTGCAGTAGGTCCTGCATTTGGAGGAGCTAACCACAGCCGTTCAGATCCCATAGCGTCATGGAAATATCATCTGATAACATGGGAAATGGAACATGTGACGGGGTGACTGTGAAACGGACGAGAGCATAAACAACTGGGAGAACAGGAAATAGGGGGTCAGGCCTGGTGCTTAAATGTGTCATAAATACAAGGAAATGGCTGTATGTTTACTTTACGTTGATTATCAACAGTTGAGGATGGCAGCGCTGGTTTGGCCGGTCAAATCTTGACTAAAATGATCTAGCAATAGTGTTGTATGCAAACTAGTTTATGTTTTCAATTAGAGTAATGCTGCAGTGTTGGAATAGGATCAGTGCTAAATTAACATTAAGTTTGAATTAGATGAAAGCTGTAAGATTAGTGTCAGGTTATGGTTATGATTACAGTTGAAGATTAACGTGGGTATAAGTGAAATTATTTGATCACCATTCGTTCATAATCTAAAACTGTCTGAAGAAATAAAGTGTTGCTTAAGAGATCTTAGGTATACACAATACTGTCTACATAAATCTAGGTCCACCCTCCTTCATATCTGCTTTACTTAACACTATCTGCAATGAAATCTTGACTGGCCTTTATGACTGCAGGAAGTTCAAACACATTAACCAGGGCCAGAAAATGGCATTGGCCCCTTGGTCGCTGTCTTTTGAATCAAATGTCAACATGCCAGTAAAACCCAATGTTACCCATATTCCCTGGAATGTAAATGTGTCTTTTACTGATATGGATGGGTTTGGGCAAAAGAAATAGTGATTTTTTAGAGGTATAAATTAAGTGAGATCTGTCCCACCTTGACTGACACGTTGCTGAGCTTTGATTTGTAGAGGGTATTTAATTATTTCTCTAATCTGGTTGGCTATCATTTATGTCAGCTTTTCCCATTACCCACTCTGACAGCAAAGACAGCTGAGGGTTAGTTTCATGTGCCCTTTCTGTCAGGGCGGTGAATAAACAGTGGACTGGGCTAAGTGAAAAAAAAAGATCCACAAACATTGAAAGTCATATCGCCCTGGAAACACATTGTCCACTGTAATCACTTAAGCAGATACTGTAGAGTGCAGATATAGATTTCATCATTGTGTTCAGCTCATATAGGTTTACCTTGGTTAAAGATGAAACCTTGAACTTGATATAGCAGTTTTGTGTTGATGGAATGCAAGAATTAGTACAGCTCTATCAGGAGCAGACCTAAGCGAGGTATATCACGAATCTGTTAGCTTGTTATCTTATGCGTCATTATTGCAATGTTGCTAATGTCAGCATTCTATAGTAGTTGTTTTTTATTGAGTGAACGGGGCACAGGAGCTGCCACAACTGCCTGTGTGTCATGCTCAGCTCAGAGAGAGAGAGAGAGAGAGGGCCCAGGGAAGGTGGCCAACCCAGAGAGAAAAGAAACAGAGGAACGGCTGGCACAAGGCCAAGATTCTGCCAGGCCCTCCCTTTCAACGGCCATTTCCTCCAGAGCACACACAGCCATAGATATAGTCAGCTCTGCCCACGACCAGATCCCAACCCTTTTATTGCCTTGTTCCCCATTGTGTACCAAGTTTGGGTCCTGTGTTGTCTTAACCGCTGACATTGAAAAAGTGGCCTTGTCAGTCAATTACCTTCCTTGGTTGCAACGCTATTGTTGGCCAAAGTAGATGATGTGAATATTAACTGTGACACAAGCCAGATTCATAGAATTTACTACTGGGCCATGCAATCTGGATCTGCGATAATTGCTACCCCTCTGTTTTGTGAATATGGATTGGCCATGCAACTCACATATGGTGCAAAGCTGGCAGCTAACCCACAATAGTGAGCACACTTGCACCTCAAAGGAAGAAAAAAAAAGGCTTCTACCACATTAAACATAAATCATCTTTCCTCTGTCTCAGTTACTATTTCTCTGCACAAAAATAATCATACAAGCAACTGCCGAGTCTCTTATTTTCTCAACAGGCCCATTTTGTGGTCGGCATGTAACTACGTATTTGCATGTTGCTATTCTCGAATGCTAGCGAATGTGTGTGTCCAAACAGTCAGTTTTTCTGCCTGGTGTGTAACAGTGAAACTCAATCAGTACACTCTTGCTTCTGCTGTTGTACTGTTTATAGTTAATCCCTCTGTTTTCACTGTGGGAGAGAGAGAGACTTCAGTTTATTTGCAGTGATAGTGTAAGGTTCAGCAGAGGGGAAAAGAAAAGGGGAGAGGGGAGGAGGAAAACAAAAGCCAAGAGAAAGATCTTTCACTCACATTCTCTCATCCACTCTTTCTTTCTCTCCCTCTTTCTCCTGGAGCCTCTCTGTTTCGGTAGATGCTCAATTTACTCCCAAGCCCAGTTTAAGTTACTGGGAGTGATAACAACACGAGGAGGGAGCTTTCTGTAGTCACAAGCAGACACATGTTTCTCCTGGAGCTGACATAATTGCCATTCTTTCGGCCGTGTCTATCTGGGCAACATCAATCTGAGTAGCCCGGGCTGTCAGAACTGTCTCAGGCTCGGCTCGGCCCAGAGCCTCGGTATCGAGCTCCTTGCACAGGGGGGCTCTGTGAAGTGGGGGAGCAAACCGCCAACTATAGCGCCAGGGATGAAAGAGAGAGAGAAGATCATACCACTGGGTTGATGGAGGAGACCCAGTCCATCTCCTCACATGGCATGTCAGAGGGAGAGCTTTTTGGGGGTAAAAAATGCCAGCTAGCTGCAAAGCCCCACAACAGCACAGCATGCATTGGTGGCAGATGGATTACATTTCCTCTGTAGGCTACATTCTGTTACTATGTTGTGGGGAATGCACTGGAAAGAAATGTAGAAACTGCTAACGTCACACAGTATCTGTTATTTCTGTTCTCTATACCTTAATCAACTATGATTTGTATTTATGCAAATGAAGAACACATTTGACATACAAACAGTTTTTCCAATTCTTCACAGAAGCAAAAAGCATGAAATCCCACAAACAACCTAATTTATGTTTTGAAAGTCCTTGTAACTTTAAGATAAAAAAAAGATATTGGAGGGGGAGGCAATATTTCACTGAGTGAAATAGGTGCAGGCAATCTGCCTGAAGAGTGGAGAAGGCAGCAGTGTTTTATAATGGAAGAAATTCAATGTGACATGTTGAGAATGAATTGTTCAGTCAACCAGAAATATCCCTTGTTCTAATGGCTTGGGACATTCAATGGCGTGCTCTCTGTCTCTCTCTCTCTCTCTGTCTCTCTCTCTGTCCCTCTTTCTCTCTCTCTCTCTCTCAATCTCTCTCTCTCTCCATCTCCATTTCATTGCATGTGTTAAAGTAAACAATAGTCATAGCTATAGAATATGATAACAACAATACAACACCCTGCTTTCAACAGGGCTAGAGATCAATACAAAGTAGCCAATGAAATAGAGAACAAAAGTCTCATGTTGGCTGGAAAATGCCTATTATAAAAAAAAAGATGCTTTAATGAGATTAATGATTCAATTATAATGAAAATGTAGAATTGATCAAATACTACAATGTAGTCTTAAATAGTGACAAGATCATTTGTTTTGTTTTTGGTTTTTTTTGCTTAGATAATCATTAACAATTTCCTTGTCTTGACAAATGGTTGAAATCTTGTATACTAAACTGGTGTACTGGAGAAATGCAAAAATGCCATCACTTACTCAATTTTCAGTGATACAACCCATAAATGTGTTTGTCAAGACTAGAAACATCTTAAAATGCTTTATTTTTAAATAAAATATACCGTCTTTCCTGCAGTCCCAGTAACAGCTGGCAATGATTTTGAATAGTGTAATCAAGCATAGGAAAATTGCTGTCTATCATGCAAGAATGAAACAGAGAAATTGGAGAGAGAGAGAGAGAGAAAGAGAGAGAGAGAAATGTATGCAGAGCTGACGGATCTATTGTTGTGTTAACATGCAAATGTGTGAATACACACACACACACCAGGCACACACGCACACACACACATACACACACTCATACACACACACACACACACACACAGCAAGAGAAAGAGGGTGAGAGAAAAGAGATTCTTGGAGTGTAGTTCCTACCCCCTCATCAGCAGGTTTTAGTGGGGGGACGACACAGCACATAATCTGCCCTGCGGCTGCTTCAGTTCTCAGTCAGGAGCGACTGCATGGTGCACAGTGGAGACAGAGAGAGAGAGAGAGAGAGAGAGAGAGAGAGAGAGAGAGAGAGTGCTCGGCTAAGCCACAGCCCAATATTCATGTATTCCAATACACTGACTGTATCTCAGTATGAGGTGTTGTATATGCTAAAATCCAGGTCTAACAAGCTTAAATGCACCTCCATATACTCTGGATCATCTGTGCACCATCTAATCTTTATTACATCTCTACAAACAAATTAGAATAAACCACACTATTCAGTGGGATGTCTAAATCACTTTGTATAATAGCAAAAGCATCCCTCACTTTGTGTTGCTTGTTTATTTCAGCAAATGATCACACTTTGTAATTGGACCCTTGTTGACCTGTAATGTACTGTTGGGGCCACACATCACACTATTTCCCCCACCCAGCATCTCTCAGAGCTACTGAACCCCCTCAAATACACATGGAGGCGTTTGATGCATTAGCTTTGGCCAAGAGTATAATGTCCAGAAAAGTCCTACTAAAGGGTCTCCCTCTGCGCAATGCTGTTCAGCACAATGTTTAGACACCACATCATTAGTCAAATCTCCCCATTGCACAGAGAGAAGAGGGGTGGGGGAGGGGGATGGATGGAGGGAGAGGGAAGGGGGGAGAGGGAGGGAGAGAGAGAGGGGGGGGAAAAAAACGCATGCATAAATTCTACACATTTGTTCCCATGGCAACCATTCACCATGTCATTCACATGTCAAGCTGCATCAGCAGCGACGGGGCCCATTGTCTGCAGCTTGATGGGTCTCTCTCACTCTCTCTCTCTCTCTCTATCTATCTCTCTCTATCTATCCCTCTCTCCTCCTGCACCTCCAGTGCTCCCTTGCCCATATTCAGAGAGACAAGCTGTGTTTCTCCCTGACCGCTAACCAGGTCACTCACTGGCCCCTCATTTCTCTTTAATGCACATTCAACTAGCTTTTTTTTTTCTTATGTGCTAATCGCACAACAAATGACAAATGATTTTCAAAAGAGAAAGCCAAGAAAAGCAGGCAAAAAGAGTGGAGCCCCGGTGATTTTCTTTGGGCTTTTCAGGGCGGGCGGGGGGGGGGGGGGTTGGATTAAGGAGAGGGGGATTCAGAAGCAGCTCTTTTGAGATCACAACTCAATGATTTCTGCTTTATTTAAGATGCAGAGATTAAGAGGAAGAGGCCAAGGCTCTGGGAGTCAGTTCTGGCCTGTGCATATGTCGTAGTCACACATTTAACCATAACTGACAAGCTTTAGTTATAGAGTCAAAATGTTACATTATTCACTTACATTCAACTCAGGCACCATTTCTTCCATTTGGCAACAATCAAGCTGGCGCTCCATTGAAAGCATGTGTCCGAGAATAAATGTAGCATAGTTTAGATTGACAAGGGCTAGATCTCTAAAGCCTTTCTTTTCAAACAGGCCAAATCAATTACTTTTAATGATCTCTGAGCACATGAATTCTTTTATATACAGTACATTTTATAGGGCCCCAAATGTGTCCCATATTGAGCATTATGAGAAAGTGCAGTTTGTCAAATAAAACTTCAAACAGCCTTCAGATTGTTGCAGAACCCTGGCAACTGATTTCTTAGTCCACCTTGATGGGCCTGCGTCAAGCAGCTCAACATGCATTTATATGAACCTTTTAGACAAAAACAGACTTAAATGCCATTCTTAAAATCTAGGTCTACATCTGGTGTATTTATAACTTATACCATACCTCTCTTGTGTTTCTTATCAAAGACAATGTGCTATTGCTTTATGCAAATACACTATGGTTATAAAGGATATGGATCTTAATGGAAACAGCTGAAAATAGTGATAGGCATGAGTAGTTGGATGGATGAGGCACTTGGAAAAGGCAATAAATAAAGGCAGATGATATAAAAATGCACTGAAAGGTAAATCTGCCGATAGCTCTGTCGTTTGAGGCTCTCGGTTGGAGGAAGAACACGAAAATCTGATACAAACTAGACTGAATAGCAAAACAGCAGTTAGCGCTAACTGATAAGGGCAAGGACATGCCATCCCCTTGCCCCATTCAGTTAGCGTTAGCTGCCAGTTCATTAATTTGGTTTATGTACCAAATTTTCTTGTTCTTGTTGCCAACAGTACTCTATGACCTCAAACAACAGGGCTGAAGGTTATCCTTTGTCCTTATCCTTTAAGTCTTTAAAAGACAGGTTAAGTAACAATAAATATCTACCTACCACTGGAACTGAAAGAGAGTTTATAATTGCCAGTCCTGACGGTAGCCATCTTTGCACTGAATCTGGATCCAATCAGGACCAAATCAGGGCCATTCTGAAGCATTCAGCATTCTAGAGGAATACAACATTCCAGAAGCTGAACATATGACAGCTGAATATACACTGTATGGAAACATAGGAAACATACATACACATCCATTTTTAATCATATTTGTCAGACAAACACTGTCAAATCCATCACAAGATGATTTTGTACAGCAGTGTGACTGTAAGAGTACTCACACGTCCTAACATTTGTCTAAAAAATGTGTTTCTGTGTGCAGAGTCAGTAGCATGCAGACAGCTACTGCACTTGTGAGCTACAGATCAGACTCCAGAGGCTACTAGCCCAGAATCCGACATGACGCTCAAATGACCATCTCTCTGAGAATCCACCATGGCGTCGGGATTTGTCAGAGCTGTTCCTTGCCGGCTGTGCACCTTGATCCCAATCAATACACATCAGCCAGGATAATATACGATATTGAACAGTGAATAAATCCAGGCTGATGTCAATTCGCTGCATTTCCATTTGATTTAGCCTCTTACGGGTCCTAATTGAATGGAGACATACATAATCCAGCGATGGCTTTCGACGAGTGAAGCAGAGCCGTTGTGCTCAAACATCTCATAATCATATAATCTGCCAAACGAGATGTGCCACCCCCCAACATGCTGTGGCCTGGCTTGTTGTTGATATTAAACAATCAAATCAAAGCCCTTTCTGTTTGTGAGCCTTGCCCTCTCTCTTATCCATCCCTATATATGAGCAGTGAGGGGATTTGGTAAAACAGAGAGTGCAGTCCTCGTCTACGCCGCTCCAAACCACAAGGCCAAGAGCCCTGCCTGTCTCGACGGACACAAGGGCAACCTTCATCCAGCCCTTCTCATCTGACTTGGTGGAGAATTGTTTCACAGTGATATCTTTCAAATGAAAATCTGATGGATGAAAAAGGAAGCTGGGGTGGGGGGTGGGGTAGGAAGTGGAAGAGAGAGAGAGTGAAAGGGAGAGAGAGAGAGAGAGAAAAAAGAGAGAGAGGGAGAGAGAGATAAAGTCTTTTCACAGCAGTGGCTCAGAGCTATTCAAACAAAAACAGAGAAATGATTAACTCAGCACAGGAGCCAGAGACCTGCATAAATGAGAACTTTATTTTGGTGTGTTAAAAATGAAACAGAGTTGCACAGTTATATAATGATATACAAGCACGTAACCATGGAAATGGAAGCTAATTGATGGGCGGCCTGCCTTTGCCGATGGTTTATACAGGCTCTCAGAACGTACAAGGGGGATAGGAATTCAATCAAAAATTCTCTTTTATATTCAACATCTGTTATACAACTTGTCCTAATGAATCCTCGGCATACTTCTGTTGTTTAACAAGACACAGTGAGTAATGCACTTCTCTCTCTCCCCCTCTTTGTTGGAGCAGAGCAACCCTCAGCACAGTTTCGTGCCCTTGACAGCTGTCTGTGAATGAAATATTATATGGGAAGAGCTTCATGTATCTACATGGAGTAATAAATTAAAATAACATACGCCATGTGAATGCAGATCTATTCTTTTACATGCACAACACACACGATAAACTATCAGATAATCCTCATACGTTTCTCCCCTACTTCAATACATTTCATGCAAAATATACTGTGATGATGAAACAAACTTAGTTTTAATATTCAAAACGCTACCTCTTCAAATGCTTTGAATCTCACTCTTTCTCTCTTTCACTCTCTCATTCCTGCTCTCTCAGCAAGCTCCTCAAAAGGATTATCATAAAGGAATAAACAGCTCGTAAGTAAGCAGTCACGTATGGAAAATAAAAGTGACGAGGATAATTTCAAAGGCAATCAATGAACCCCACTGTGCTCTTTAACCCCCCAGTATAAAGCCTGGGTGTGGGAGAAACGGCTGGTAAGTGATGCTTAAGTTTGGTTAACATCTCTCTCTCTTCACACTGGGCTCAGGGTGTGGGAGTGGGGGGCTTTAGAGACGTAAGACAGGTGCCCCGCCCCTGGCTAAAGAGCCTGGCCTATAGCTAATGAGCCGTTAACCTGAGGTGTAGGATGCTTTCTGGGCTTTGTTCCCGACTCCGGCAGTCAGAGAAGCACAATGAATATGACCAACAAAGAGCGAGTGCAAAGGCAGAGCTGTGGCCAAAGGGCCATTTGGCACCTCAAAAAACGTGTGGTCAGCAAGCTTGGCCCATCTCAAAAAAACATGAACAAGAGTAGAGAACATTCACCAGATTTCTATAGTGCCACATCAAATGGCCTTTTGAAAGCTTTTGTTTGTTGTTGAGCGCCCCCCACCCCACACACACACCACACACACACACACACACACACGACACACCTCTTTGGTCACATGGTAGGTTCTAGAATTAGACGTATTTGGAAATATGAGCAGAACATTCCACTGTTTTACTATAGGGTCACTGTAACACTTACCCCGTGGGTCCATAGCCATAAACCAGAACCTATATAGTCTCATCACCTCACTATTACGACTCCAGCCTTGTACCTACATTGCCTCAAAGCCCAATGGCTGTGGCCTCAAAGATTGATGTAACATACAGGGGCACTACAGTCAACCATACGGTATTATTACCTCATAATAGCATTAATCTTGTAGCATTTGACCTCTTAAACTTCAAAACCACATCACTGTGACATCATAGCACCCAACATAACCACACCATCTTGTTATCGTGTAATCTCCTATCACAAGGACAGCAGTATCAGTGTGCTTTTCTATTATTTCTAAAAGATGAAGAAGTAACTACTTTGTACGAATAGGCAGCTATGTACTGAGACGGTACTGCTGAGAACACATGCTCTCATTTTTGCTCTCCTTTGCAGAGCTCCATAGTCAGTGTTATGTGAACTGTTTTCTGCATCAGCTCATTTGTTTTATTCCATGAAGCACTGAGCATTGAAGGGATTAATGAAGACAATTTGTCTGCGTGCATATTTCTAAGAAATGCCATATTGTCAGTCCCCACATACTCACCCAGTGGCAGAGAATTACCATGTGTGGATCTGCTCCGTCAGCCAAGATTGTATACAAATTGGGCTTGCCAATTGGAGCACTCTTCTATCTCACTTGCACCCAAGCCTGCCTCTGTTACCGGGCTGTGCACTGAATGCTTTGATTGTGGTCTCAGATCCATGAAACATCTCTTGCTGTGATTTCATCTGTATTAACTGCGACCACATCTTTTGAGGAGCACACAGAGGTTTGTATACCTCACAATTTACTGCTATTGTCTGAGAGCAGTGAGAGAGATGAAGACAAAAAAGTCTGGAACTGCACGTTCTGAAATCTGGAGAGAACACAGCTTCACTACTGGGCCAAGGGGGATTGATTTCCAAGCTGGATGACATCAATAACACAGAAATGAGTCGACCTCGGCCAATTATCCTCCAAACCTTCTCTTACATCCAGTTGTCACCAGAATAAGACTTTACCACTGAAAGCACAGAGGTTTTATTACATGTGTCTTTAGACGGGTAACCAGAGAGTTCTAATTATCTAAAACCTGAGCTATTCTTGCATGCATTCTAACAGCAAAGCATCATCCCTACGTTGCCTGAGGTGAAAATCACAGGACAGGCTGATTGTGTGTATGAAAGTTTCACTGAACAAATCATTTTATGTTAGCACAGAGGTTAGGATGGCGTTGCCTGAATGTAATTGCTTCCCAGTTTCGGTTCTGATGGAAAGCGGCTAAGCATGTGGTAACCCACTGCTAAGCAGAGTTGATGTCATCTAATCAATGCTGTCTTACCATGCAGGTGTGTCGAAGTGCCCTCACTCATTTTTACCATGTGTGAGGTCAGATTATGTATCAAGTCACAATACACACACACACACACACACACACACACAAACACATGCACACAAGCATCATCATCTTTCCTTTCCGCATTATTGCTTCAGGGTATGTCACGGTATGTGCTCAGTTCCATGAACTAGAAGCTATTGCTCAATAGCAAAGTTGCCTTATGCCTGGTTCACAATATCAGCCACGATTCGAAGACTGCCGACACCTGCTCCAGTGTTCAAGTTACGTGACTTGCATTTTTGTGATCGTGAATCTATCTCACAGCACGGTGATTGTTCTGTGACCTAGCTGTCCACATTACACAATGTATTACCCAGGGAAAAGTGGGCCTATAGTCCGTCACGAAAATCATATTTGTTAATGCATGTTGTTAAAGCCTAAAGTCTTAGGTTATAGTTTATGTCTGCAGTCACTTTAAATTACAAATATGCCGAATTTTTGTGAACTTTATCTTCCTGACTGCAAACTTTCATTACACATCAAAACACTTCGTCACGTTGTTAACTATACTGGCTTATATCAATTTGTTCTGTTAGATGCTAGATAGTATTTTGTAGCAAACTTTTTCATGGGCATTTGAGAATCAATGGTTTAAATCACCTTTTGATTTGGGCATCCTAACTCCAAAAAATAAACTCTCCTAACTTTAGTTAGGATAGGAAGTTTCTGTAATACACCCTCTGGTGTCTAGCGCTTGGCTGCACAGCGGGCATGTTTGACTTCCATTGACAAACTGAAGACTGGGACTTTATGACGAATTAGCAGGTCAGCTGCCAGTGACACTGATAGGTTCTCAGGGCGTGTTAGCATCAAGGACAGATGAGACTGTAGAGCTGAGGCCTGCAGTTTGTACGGCTGCGCAGAGAAGAGGCTAACCACGAGCACCCCGACATCTGAAAATGAGAGGGAATTTATGGGAGTAATGAGTTTCAAAGTTGTTGATGCTAGAGCCGCAGCAACAGCAACAACAGTAAACATCCCCTTGTTTATATAAGCCGTGCTGCCTGTATCCTCAGTGATCTGTCTTTGGATGGCATCTGAATTTTAGTCTTTGAAAAACAAGAAATGTTTAAAAGTAAATAGTACATGCGTGGAGCTCAGTCTCTCGTTTACTTAAGTAGTAAACATGACTCTATGCCTTGTGTGTTTACATAAGACTCAAGACAGAAGGAATAAAGAGCTCAAATGTATGTTTATAGCATTGCTCACTGCCACTGAGAGTTTTTTTTTTTCATCTTTGGGAATATGAGAAAGTGGTGTGTAACCAGAGGCCATTATGCATCAAATCAATAAGGTGATGGCTGTCTGGAGTCAATCCTGGTCCAGAAAGATTGCTTCTTCAAAACAAAAACTTAGGCACAGGGTCTGAGCTGGAGAAAACCGTCTGCATGACTCATCATGAAAATGGCATGCACCCTGCAGTTGTGTTTATGTTGTCTCTGGTTTCTTTACTTCACAGGGAAAGTAATGAAAGTTGGTGTTGCCAGTAACAAGCTACACTCTACAAACATAGTCTGCATGGTCTCCCCATGGATATTCCTCTCCCGAAGCTTTGAATATCTATAGATATCAAATCTTGTTTTAATGAGGAGATGTTCCTAAAGGAAAAACATTACAGCACTGAGCAAGCTAACCCAAGACTACCTGGGACAGAGTAGGAGGACACAAGTACAATGTGTTAATTGCAACTTAAGATAACCATTAGAGACAGCGCAGTGCAGACAGTTATAATTAGAGATGAAGGGCAGCAGTCTTTTCTGGGAGGTGGCACAATTCCAAACCTCTTGATATCCCAGAGGCTGCAGGAGCTGCAGTTGATCAGGTAAGAACCCTGATGGCATGGCCTCCCTAAGGAATGTTATTAAAGCAATAGCGGGCAGTGGTAGAGTAGTGGTTAAGGAACCTGGCTAGCATGCAAGCAGCCTGAAAAGTTGTGGGTTCAAGTCCCAGCCTCCACCGTTGTGCCCTTGAGCAAGGCACTTAACCTTAAGTTGCTCTAGAGGAGACTGGCCCTGAACAATTGATAGTTGACAAATGTAAGTCGCTTTGGATCAAGCGTCTGCTAAATGCATAAATAATAACAAAGCACTACCCCTCGCCCACAAACAAATGGGGGAAAAAAAGTTTTGATATATTGTATGTATGATTGTCATTGCACTTTACTCACACCTCTGCCTCTGATCTCTGCCCAAAATGCACCACAAACAACAGTGTTTTCCCTTTGCCACAAATGGCCTTGGGAAATATGCATTTCATAATCCGTGCCAGGCATCTGCCACAAGAGGGATTTTCAGCATTTTTCTACCAAGAGTTGTTTCAATACTTCTCCAGTAATCTAAGCCTTAAAAGATCCCTTTATAGCCCACTGGAAAAAAACACCTAGCACTAATGAGATGTTGGAAAAGTCAGAAGGTACTTGACAAATAAAGGTTTTGATTTATGCACTCACCCATAAAAGGAGTATGTAAATCCACCAATCCCACATCATTGATTGATTCTAACACCATCCAGTAGTGAATTCAATTATGACTTCCTTGTAAGTACCCCTGAGCCATACATGGAGAAGATATCATTTTCCTTTTTATGTTACATGATGGTCCATCAATCTATTTGCACATAAGATGCTACACTGTCCAATTTATGCCCGCCTTAAGACAAGTTCTCTGGCTCATAACAGATATTCAGCTCACTCATAGCAACAGAGAGGTTAAATCTGCCATGGCTATATCGATTTCAGCTGGAGCGCAGACAGAATCTCATCAAATCACAAAAGGCATTAAGCTCCAACTAGCAATTCCTTTATAGTTTACCACTGAAAAGCTTAATTGATTGGGAAGCCAGTTAATTTTCTGGGTCTTTAAAGCTCATTTATTATCCGGATCGATAATCAAACAAGTCAACTCATTTTGTCAAGGATATCAAATGGGAAGCTCTTGAAAATTACATCCCAGGGTCGAAAAGGATGCACATGTCAGTCTTAGGTTGCAGTATAGCAGTCTGTTGGGCACAGCTACTTTGGCTTGCAGTATAGCAGTCTGTTGCGCACAGCTACTTTGGAGCTTTTGCTTCTACAACTACATTTATCTTAGATTTAAGCATGAATTACCCAATACGCACTGATGTCTGTTTCAATGCAAATGTGCTACTGAGCTAATAAGATCGCGTTTGAAGTGCACCAGAGATCAGATTGCGACAGAGACCAAAGAAAGATCTTATAAAATGTCTGCTCTTTGTTGAGCACACTAGCACTGAGAAAATAGATTTTTTTCTAGGCTTTTGTCATCGAAACATTGTCCCAAGGTCCTATTTTGAACATCTTTGGCATTGGCCTTGTGCAGTGATCAAAGACTAGGCCTCTAAAACCAGCAGATATTGAACACTTTCTTTTTTTCCACAACAATGGATCTGTCAAATGGTGTTGCCATGGCAATGTGCATTGCATAAACTGGAACAAGCTGAAGTGTTTTTTTTTTTTTTCACTCCCAGTATTTGTCTGGACTCTGTAAATGACATGTTTGGACATATTTATAGGAGGGCTGTGGTGTGCATCTGGATTTGTCCTGTTTGGCCCTCTAGCTAAATAATCTGGTATCACAAAAAAACAAAGCAGAGGTGACAGGAGCCGGCGTAAACACAACACGACCATCAGCCCAGTGTATTTGAGTTGCATACACTCAAGGCTGATGGAGGAGTAATAGACAGGAATTGATCCCCCCCCCTTTCTCCAAGTTTAATAATTCCCTAGTGTTTTCCCTTTCATTTTGCTGGAATACACTGTAATTGAGGTGTATCCGTTAACTTTAACTGAAACTGTGCAGATCTCTCTCTCTCTCTCTGTGTGTTTGTGTGTGTGTGTGAGAGAGAGAGAGAGAGATGAGTAATGTTAATGTGTTCAACATCTGCAAAGACTCTTCCTTTTCTCCTTTTCTTTGTAAACTCACCACTCACTGTAAAACATACTTAACCTCCAGATTGGTTGGAGCATACCAATTCTCATCAGATGGACAATAAAGTCTTAACATCAGTCAAACTAATCCAGCATGCGTCATGGTCCAATGGAGCTTGGCATTTGTTAAGTGAGAAGACCTTTTTGTTCAGTCAGTGACGACACCACTTAGGAATCTTTAATACTGCGTGGATTCTTGCAAGACACCAAAAAAGAAAGAAGAACTCAACACTAAGTCATTTTTCCAAAACAGTGCCATGAAATTATCCTCCCGGTACACTACAGCATTGGCTTCAACCATTTGTGAACCAGAGTACATTTCAAGGGCAAAGGGTAATGGTAAAATGATCTAGTGTAGTTCACACTTAAGTCTGTGTCAAAGTTCAAATCGGCATCAGAGGATAAAAAGAATGATAAAGAGCTCCAGTGAACTTTTTTTGGAAAGCAACAAGCAATTGGACAGAAGAGTGAAATTTTGAACTAAAGTGAATTGTCCTCAACTGACACATTCTACTACTCTTGAGATCACGAGCACTGAGGTCACACATTCTCTGTGATTGTGCAGTCTACACAAATACACATGACTGACATTTATCAAACAGCGGCACATAACAGTGCAAGCACTGTAGATGGTACGATATTCAAAGTCATCTGTGAATTGCAGTAAAAGCGACTAGTATGAATACCCTAAGCCAGTGTATAAACTTCAATCCTCTTGGCGACTATTTTCAATCAAGAAAAGTGCTATAAGTGAATGTAGTTTTTAAGCAATGGATCTCTAAGAAGGAATGTTTTCCGAGCATAGAACCTAATGCATCCATTCACTCAGCATTGCCGTTTCTTCCAAACGTAAGCCACTCATGACAGCATCTTCAGTGCATGGTCTATAAAGTATGAGGTGCACATCTCAGTACATGTCAACATCAGAGAGCCACAGGGCTGGAGAGAGGAGTCATCCACATGGGCATAAGATTGTACCATTGATGATAATCTAATCAGACTCCGACCTTTACACAATGCAGCAGGAACTGCTTAAAGATAAAGTTTGCTGAGAACCATCAGGCATAGTGCAACACTTCCCTTTCTAAACAGTTTTTTTCCCTTTCGAAACTCGGTTTTATGCTCAGAGGAAGATGGGGCACAATGTGCCTTTGCTAGTTTGTGACCAACACAGTAATTGCCTTCTTTGGTGGAATCCTACTCCTGTGTACATGGTGCCACTTGTTATTCACTTGTTATAACAGCAACACAGAGCACTCATGGCTTTTAAAGGGGATGAGAGAAGGCGCTCTCATTGGTGTATTGAACACACCAATGACTAATTAAGAAACGTTAAGTACAATCCCTTTGAAACGTACTCCTCACCTGGGGTATGGCTATTTATTCCACCTTCACACAAGTACAAATGGACCTGAGCTCATACTTAAGGACAAGTTGGGGTTGAATCAATCTATAGCCCTGTTGTTTGAGGTCACAGACTGAATAGCAAAATGGCATCTAAGGGCAAGGAAACTCTGTTTCAGTTTGTTTTCCCTCACCCCATTCAGTTAGCATCAACTTCCAGTTTCTTAAATTTGGTCTACGTTGTACCTAATTTTCTCATTCTTGTCCCTGACAGCATAGCCTAACAGGGCTATGGGTTGATATATTCATTAAACCCAGAGGTGTAATGGGACATTTTGTAGTGGGGGTACGCAATATAATGTTATAAATGAATGCCTAATATTTAAAAAGTGAGAAATCGCCGACAGAAATGATCTGTTCCAGGAAGTGGGGGGACTCCGTATCCCCACGACCAATGTCCTACTACACCCCTGATTAAACCGAACACTGAACAGACCACACATTTTAGAATGTCGAGCAAGGGCCCTGTGAGTGCCTTCCCGTATGCTGGTGTGTTTCACTGCTGTTCTAATAAGAAACAGCCCGGTTGCTGGTATAGGCTCAGGTGCACTAGATGTGGGCTGGTGGGGAAGCTGAGCCGATGCTTAATTTATTGGAAGAAAGAGGGGAAGATGGGGCCAAATCAAAATGAAATGCAGACAACCTGAAATCTGAGCTCTCCATTAGATCAGAGCTGATGTAACTGTCTGACATCTTTTTGTACTTACTGAACAAACATGCCCTGACAGATACTAATGGAAACTAAATGAATGGCAGTGTATTGACTAAAAGCAAGTCTGCATAAATGGTCAAATAATACTTGTGTGTGTGGAAGAATCCTTGTCAGACAATAGATGACAAGACTACAGACTACAGTCTACAGACTTTTCTCTTGAGAGTTAAAGGAGAAATCCGGTGTACTGCTGGTAGGAAAAAGAACGAGAAATTTTGGCACCCAACACTAACTTAATGGTGCACAGTAACTTACTTTCGTTATCATTTTCCTATGCCCCATTCAGTTCATGTTAGCTTCATCTTTATTATTCAGTCTACGTTGTGTCAACTTTACTCATTGACCTTGAACAACAAGGCTATGGATTGATTCACACCGGAATTCTCCGGAATTCTTTAAGATGCATAAGCTCTGTTCTGTTCTCTTGCAACTCCAACACCCAAACTATCTTCCAGCTAATCCCTTCATTTTTGTGTGGTGTTCATCTCCACACAGCCCACAAGCGCAATACAGATTAAACACACACAGTTCTTGGTCACACTCGTTTTGAACCCTGCCACATACACACCCTGCCATCACACCTCAGTAAACCTGTGACTACAAATATGCATCCAAAACCACCAACTCAGAACAACAGAACAACATTGTTTTCATGGTATATATTTGAACAATTAGATGACCACCAGCTTACATAGAATACCTCATGCTACAGCATCATGACACAGATTAAGGTTGTGCCATTATGGTCATAATATGGGACCCAAAGTCAAACATGGACTTTGAATTTGGAGCCTTTAAAAACAAAGTGACCTGCAATCTGTGAATAGAGAATAAACCCACACTGAACCATAGCAGAATATGAAAAATGCCATGAACAAAAGAATCTTGTATTACCTCTAATACCTTTGCAGTTAGTAGTTTGAATCCATTGGGAATTCAATGGAATCAGTGTTGTGCTTTAAACACCATAAAGTGCAAATACACACAATCAAGTGAGCCTTGCAATGCAAGACAGACAACTGATTCTTGGGGATCAAAAAGAAACTCATTTTGACCTACACCATTACTAATGACAGAAAAAGCCGAGCTACTCATGTGGGAATTCACCAAACACAGGGTACTGTTGTTTCTCTTTACACCACAGCATAACAGAGATATTGCAAGACTGCAGCAGCAGATGGGATGTCATTTAGATTACCACTACAATGACAATGACTAGAGGGATGGAGAGGTCCATTCATGTGCTCTGGAGCATAGAGGTTATTATGGGGCTGCAACTCACCACTGTATCACCAGCCAAAATGGCCCCTTGTTGGGAAAACAAAGTTGTGCACATGCTGTCAGTCTATAGTGCAAAATAGCACAATACTAGCAATTTGTGTGATATCTACACTTTTTTGCTTTTTTGTAGGATATTATGGTAGACTTATTTGAAGGGCATTATTTATAAAATGAAACGTCATATTACTAACCAACCTACCTAAATACTGTAGGACAAATGCAACTTTTTACTGTGAGAAGCTTTCTATAGACAGTTCAGATCTCTGTGAAGTGACTTGGAATCAAGTCTGTTATGAACAATGCAGTTACCCTGAACTGGAATGTGCACATTCCCTTACCTCTGCTTATAGCCCGTCAGTAACCTGGCGATTTCCAAATAAACTATCGCTTCACTTGACAGAACTGTCTGAGGTCAAACTACTTCCTCTTTGCTTTTCGAAGTGCAAGTGTAGCTTGCAGAATTACAATTAAGCAAAAAATATAGTCTGTTATTTCTCCAAATCGTATTTTACAAATATGCAATAAATAAATGTGTGAAATATCATTATTTTGGAAAGTACAGGCTATAGGCCTAGGGCCTAATATCACAGCCTGAATTCAAAATATTTGTGCATCATACTCTGTCAAACTAGATCACAGAGAAGATGATCCTTACTATAACTGACATGAACATGCAAGCATAGATTCAAGAAATTAAACTGCTATGCTGTAGATAAAGTCTGCTGTGATGTTCACAGCTAACATTTTCCATTGAAATGTATTTGAGTACATCTTAAACAGATGTTTAAAGAAATGGGGTAATCTTGCACAATTTTGTGATAAATCGCGATTAACCAAATAATTTGATGAGATTAATCATGATTAAAAATATGATTGTTTGACAGATCCACATTTAAGACAATAACTTTTATACATATTATCAATGTGTAATCACTAATTTCATCACTGCCATGTTCACCATGGTTTAGGTATCCTGGCCATGCCTTCCTAGCACTTCCGCTTGATTATCATCTCCCTACAGTGCTAGTCTGGATTTTATCCCATTGAGCTTGTTGTCTCAGGAGGCATTTCAACCTGTCCAATCAGCGAACAGAGCAAGGCATTGTGACTGCAGAGCTAGAATGCTATCAGTCAAGGCAAGCTATCAGTCAGGGGCAGATCCAGTCTTTTAAACTTAAACACCTCAAACAAGCAATTGAAAGTGTAGAACAAGGGTCTGGTTTTATTGCCAGGCAAGGCAAAATGCTAAAAGAAAGCATTTTTAACAGGCCATGTATGTTTTCATCAGTGTAAAAAAACCAAAGCAAACAAAAAAAAAGTTTAGAGTGTAGAACGCATTTACATTTGTGCATTTAGCAGATGCTTTTATCCAAAGCAATTTACATTTGTCAGCTATCAATTACATCAGGGCCAGTCTCCCCTAGAGAAACTTAGGCTTAAATGACTTGCTCAAGAGCACAACTGTGGCAGCCAGAATTCAAGCTCACAATTTCTAGGCAACTAGTATGCTAGCCATGTTGCTTAACTGCTATGCCATCACTGTCAATGTTGAGAAAATTTTTCCTGCCTGCCATGCAGTGTTTGTAGAAAGTATGGATAGATGAACAGTAACTCCCGAAGGTTGGGGTTGCATCGAATACATTACGAAAGAGTACTTTAAGCCATGTCACAATACATTTAGAAGACTGGTCCATTCTTTAGTTCTGGGTGCTGTTGCATCTTTGTGGCCAGTCCAGTCCAGCCTAGTCCAGTTCCATTGATTAAAGTGGAAGCTAATTGTTATGGCAGATGCACATTATGACAAATGACCAGGAAATGTCTTTTTTTTCTTAATGTTAGCTGATGTGTTCCAGTGCAGTGACAAATGGACAGAATGTATATCACAAGAATGTTGAAAATTGAAACATTTTATTTTATTTTATTTATTTTCTTCTTTTCTGACTCAATGCAGTGGTTGGTTTCATTCCAAGTTACAACGTTTTGTAATGCACAGAAAGTCTCCCTCGCTTGAGATTCTCAGTCGTCAGGAAACAATTGTACAGCCTGTACATGATCCAATTACCTAAACAACAAACCATAATATAGCCTATGCTTTATTTTTATGTTAAATAAGCTTTTCCGTGCAGGCATTTTAAAATGTGGCAAAGATACTGTGTCAATCTGTAGTGTATTCCTACATGTGTTCTTTATTTATTAAGGTTATTTCTTCCGACTCCCTCACAGCATGTGTAGGCTGACCAACACAGACCTGTCATTGATCTCCTGCCCATCCCAGAGGTAAATGCAAGCTAAAGTGTGTTTGAGAATTGATGTCGACCACTGCAATCGAGCTCTTATCCAAAGAGTGGTAATTACAAAATGTGGTATCCTTGCAAAACGTTGGTCTCACTTTGTGAATAAGTTTTAAGAGAAAGCTCTGAGAAATTTTATGCAAGGTAAAACAAAATACTTTGGAGAAACGGGCCCTGAATGTGTTTTAATAATGGAGAAAGAGTAAGAAAAGATGTGCATTCCCATGTACAGCCACTGTATTAAATATAGCTGAAGAAACCTCTCAAAATCACTGCATAAAGTTGAATTAATTTTCCAGAAAAATAATGATACTGGGATTAAAACTAGCTTGTATCATTTCTTGGACAGTACGAAACACATTTCTGACTTAGAAGTAAAGTTTGTGCACTGTGCACCCCAAACCTCAAAGACTTAACTGGCATGAATCAGCCAATTATAAAACTGATTCATGGCAGTTACGGTCTTTGAGGGTTCTGGGGTTAGGGCTCAGAAGAAATATTGAGATTCAGCCTTTCTGCCTCAGCATTTCTGTATCATATTTGCAGGAGATTGCTCTAAAAGAACATTACAGTTAATTACTGGCTAATTGCTGCCGGTAAGATATTGTAGCTTGTTCTTTTGCTGTTGGCATTGGCACTGATTTTTCCCAGTAATTTACTGAAGATAATATAAAATGTGTTTTGTTTGTGCAGTCAGCCTCTTGTCACTATGGCAATAAACTACTAGAAACAATAACATGCTGTTTTTTTTTTAACAGTAAATGTTTGGTAACAGTAGACATATACAAACAACAGATAGAAAGCATACCATGACCGCGATTGGTTGCTGTTTAAAAGAGGAGCCTCTGGATATCTTTGAAACTGTCAGGAGATGAGTGTTGTGGTTCTTATTATGTGTGTCCCTTGCAGATATTTGTACTAATAAACTATATATAACAATTAAAGGAAAACAAAGAATTTCAGAAGCAGTTTAATTTGGATGGAAAGGACGCAAGATGCCTGGACAACTGTTGGAATTCGACTCTCCCTTAGAGGCTACAACCAGTCTTGTATTACTCTTATAAACATATAAACCATCTATATCCCTATGTGTGTGTGTGTGTGTGTGTGTGTGTATATACACGCTCAAATGATCATTCAAATCATGTTTGTTTCTATATTACCAGACTACACAAATGTCTTAGATAATTGATACAGTAGGGGGCTTTTCATCATCAGGAATTGATTTAGCTAGGCTGTATGTTTAACCCTGAGTTATACCCACAGTGAAGCTCAGAGAACTCTCTCTCTCTCTTAGGCTGCTGTGATTGTCTTTTTCATTTCTTTGTGTTTACCTTGGTACTAACTGAATAGTCTTAGAGCATACAGCATACAGCAGTCGGCAACAAAAATGCGAACACACAAGATCAATGGAGTAAATTACATCCTGAGGGTTTGGACATGGGACCATTCTTCTCTTCAATCAGGGTAGGGGAGAAGTGTCCTTCTCAAACAAAAATTATCAGTTCCAATCCTGGCATTAAAAGCCTACTTCACCTCAAGAGGACAACGGCAACAAAGCCTAGGACAGATACAGTGTGTTCTGAGCATAACATCCTCATTCAGCCTGTCAGTCTTGACCAGCGGGGGAAAATGGAACAATTTATTCATTGTGTTGCCGTATGTTTGTAAATGGTTGTGCTTAAAGAACATGCTCAGAGGCAGAGAAAGGCTTTTAGATCTGAAGTTGAGACCAAATGCATGAAATACATAAAAAAAAAGATTTTAAAAAGATCTGATGGTAAATATAAGTTGATTTCATGGAAGCAAGTGCAGGTCTTATAGCCACAAATGTTAATTTATTTCTGACAGGGACACAATGCCTGTTTGTGTGTGTGTGTGTGTGTGTGTGTGTGTGTGTATTCATGTGTGTGTATATTTGCACATGTGTGTGTGTGTATGAGAGAGTGTGTGCCTACAGAGAGAGACGGAGCTGAGAGCAGTAATATCCATTAGATTTATTGTGGTGCAATTCCCAGTACCTTCAGTTTCGCCTGAGGGGGACTATATTACATTTCATCACAGTTTCATTTTCTGCTGCAGATGAGGGATGGGAGTGCTGTTGCAGTAATGTAGCATGTATGCGTTAAATCTCATCTCTAATAAAATCAAACACATCACAACTCATGACACACTCTTTCTTTTCTCTCTCTCTCTCTCTCTCTCTCACTCTCTCTCTTTTTCTCTCTTTCCTCCTCTGCAGCTAAGGGTTTTCTGTGCGAAATGAAGCACCATCTGTTATCGCATCAAGACTGCCTTATTAGAACATAAAAGTCAAACAGACAGCAGGGTGAGAGTAAGGATAATGAATGCGGGTGGAAATGGAATGCGATCAGAGGATAGGAGGCAAAGAAGAGAGAGAGAGAGGGAGAGAGAGAAAGGAGAAAAAGCATCAGCAGCATCGGCGTGGCTACCTCTCAGGTTGGCGTAGCCACACCCTATACTTGCGCTCCGCCACGAGCTGAGAGAAAAACGTTTTATACACAGTGTCAAGGCTGGCTGCATTTCATCCAAGATAGCAAATAGTGCTTTATGGAAAAAAAGATGCATATTGATCCATATCATTTTGAATTGTGTGAATGTTTGTGGCATTTGTTTGTTTGTGTGTGTGTGTGTGTGCGTCTGTGTGTGTGTATGTGTGTGTCTATATGTTTGAGTTTATAAATTTGACTGAGAGATGTATGTATGCAGTGGAATGCAAAATGCCACCTCGTCCCACTTCAAGAAAATAACCTTCTATGCAAAACACTGTCTTCTCTCTCTCTCTCTCTCTCTCTCTCTCTTTCTCTCTTTCTCTCTCTCTATCTCTCTCTTTCTCTCTCGGGGGAGAAAGCAATATCCACAGTTAGTGCACAAGGATGGAGCTGTGGACATCCAGCAGTTCCTCTCCCTTCCCTTATCTCAGATGGGAGCCCTTGGAGTGATCATGCTCTCGGAAAAGTCAACATGAGCTACAAAAACAAACACAAGTGCGTCGAAGCTACAACCCCAAATTTCAGATGACCAGCCATGCTTAGAAAAGCTATCTCATGAAGATGTGATGATACAATGAATGATATATGAACTGCGCATACAATCAGTCCATGTGGCCGTGGTAAGATTTAGCCAAGGATCGAGGATTTTGCAGCGTTTTTTTTGTGGATCATTGCCCATGTATGCCCTTGGGGAGCATGTTCCAGATTTCCTCCAACCAACAAAAGCAATGGCCAATCTCACGAGAGTGTGATGGAAAAGGGTTTAATAGCCCTAACAATGTTGGGTTTGAATGGAGAAATGTGGGATTGCTTTGGAGGGGAAAGAAGAAAAGGCTTCAGAGGCCTCCAGGTTTAGTTTTACATTCAGTATGCATGCTTGCATCTTAAAGCGTGTGTCATATGGGGCTAATATTAAATATCAGACAGCTGCTGGTGGCTTAGCGAGCATGGGAGTAAGGGAGCTAAATTTATCGAGAGGGCTTAATGCAAGTGGTCCTCCTCCGCAAAGCACAGTGACCAAACTCGGCCCGCTGAAGGAGAAGCTCTGGACGTGGCGTACTTGAGTGCTGAGAGAGAGAGATGGCAGTGGCTAAATAAACATCATGAGTCTCTCCACAGCCTCAGCAGTATGGGGGCAAAAGAGGCTGTCCACACAGATATTGATCTGCAACATGGGTGCATGGAAAAATAGTACCCAGAAACAAGAGCTGACTGAAACAGAGAGATAGATAGACAGATAGATAGATAGATAGATAGATAGATAGATAGATAGATAGATAGATAGATAGATGAAAAAAAATGACAGAATGATAGACACTATTAAAATACTGACAGCAAGAGACAAGAAAAGAGAGAATAAAGTCAGACAGCGAAAGGGAAAAATCATTTTCTGCGGTAACTTTGTCAATTTGAGAGTGCCATCTCCAGACAGTCATTAAGTAAGTTCTGTTGTTGTTTTAATTATCGACAGTAAAGCAATCTGTTCATAATTACAAACATTTGCTTGTAGCAATTACAAACAGTGGCTGGTAGCAGTTTAATTTGCCTGCTCTAATCTTGACTGTAATTAGAGCACACACAAGCAGAGCACTGGAGTTGTTCAGCTTCCAGGCAAACAAGGCAGGACTGAAAATTCCCATTATATCAGAACTGCTTACCGCCTCAGGCACAGACACACACTCCCTCAGATGCCTGCAATTTCTACATCACTTACATTCTAATCCATTTGCACAATGCTACTGTGAAATAATAGGAAGTGGTAGTTTTTTTTTTTTTTCACTAACCCCCCCACCTGCCACTCCAACACACACACACACACACACACACAGACACACCCCTGTTCCCAGTTGCCCACCACTGCAAATGACTTTGCATTTGAACATGGCACTGGATGTCAGCCAGTGGTCGCAAAAGGAACACATTACCAGCCTTGATCCTCTCTCGTTCGTTCTCTTTCAATCTCCACTATGTCTGCTTTTTTTTTCTTCCTGCTGCTTTGCGTATATGAAGTAGCCCAAACTCATTTCATCACATGAAAAGATATTTTGGTCTTTTTGCTAAGTGAATCCTCTCTATGTGATGAAAAGTGCGTTGCCATGCTTGAAGATTTAGGATGTATATGCATCTCTTTCAGCGTTGTGCCCCCCCCCCCCCCCCCCCCCCCATTGCCTTTCTGTTTACTATGCTGAGCACTCTTGCTGCTGAGCACCATAAAAGCAAACCGTTTGTGTTCATAAACTTGTGAAAACAACTCGAAAAACGATTTTCATCCCTGAATCTGTTCTGGGAGCTGGGATCTTTGTGCAAGCTTCTAGAATACTTTCTTGTCATTTTAATTCTGCCTGTGGCCCCCCAGCTGAGCGCAGGCATATGGCACAGCACACACGCGCACACACACACACACAAACACACACACACGCACGCACACACACACACATACACAGTGTTTGATGGCCTCTTTTACTGCTGAACCTAATAAAACATGACCAGCTTTCATCAGAGAGTGTTAAAGCAGGCCTGCATCAAATCGTTTTGCAAGACGTAATGGCGGGCGATGGCCTACGTTGCTTCAGAGAGGCGAGTCTTGACACTTGAGTTTTAATCAGGTTGGTCTTATGACAAGATCAGATGGATGTCAGGAACTGTGTTCTCTACCCCTCTGCCAGTACATCCATTTCAGGAAGGGAGGGATTGGGCAGTGAGAGGTGCTTGGAAGGAGGGGGTTGGGGGGGGCAAATGATCTGCCATGCAGGGGAAGTGTGTGTCTATCATGTATCGGGCACGTGTACTCTCGTGCATACCAGCGGAGCGAGCGTCTGGCGATCGCTGGCCAAGGTCAGCGATGGGATGTTGTGTCAAGCTGCACTGGGAATCTGAGAAGATGCAAGCAAACACAACCACATATCTATGCACACATTCACACACACTAACGCACATACACAAGTCAATTACAAATTCATATACACAAAAGTCATGTGGCCTCATTTGCAGTGTGCAGTTTAGAGTGACCGACTTTTGTTTTTCAGATTCAGATTTATTTCGTTGTTGTGGGAAGAAAACATTCTACAGTGCAAAAAATCGTTTCAAAAATCTTTACACCCTATGTACATGAAAAGCATGACATGTTTACACACTCTCTCTCTTTCACATGCACCCCCCATACACACACTCACACACACTCAGTAATAATAATAAAGTCACAAGGTCCATCCCTCACTGTCACTGAAACCCCATTCTACTCTGTCTCAGGTCTCTTTCCCACTCAGATGATAGCTATTAATTCCCCTCAGAGCCTGCCTGATGGAAGCCTAACAACATTTTATATTGTTGATACACTTCTGACTCGAGCTGCATGCTCTCAATTACAGATGAAAGATAGCTGGTAACCTGGTTACAAATGGGCCCGGGCTGCTTGAGATGATGTCAACCTCCCTTTATCGTGCAGAGAGAAGGCTGGGAAATGGGCTCAGACAGTGGCTCACCCCTCTTCAGGCCCTGCCGCACGTCCCTCGTATCGCTAAAGAGATGCTTAACTGCCGCTCCACTGCCTCGGCGCAATTATAATCATCTGGAATAATGATTAGCCATGTCCCTTTTGTACATGAGCAGGAACCAACAATGATGCTGTTTTTTGTCATGTTGGATCATTACATTCCCTGTATGAGGAAAGGGGGAAGTGGTGTTTTTATAAACTACCACAAGGACAATAACTTGACGCTCTTTGCATATTTTATCACTGAGCTGGTGTTTTTTTTTTTTTTAAATTATGGGGAAGAGGAAAATGCAGTTTTTTTTTTGTTTTTTTTTTTAACAGACCACTGTCCACCAAACGGGACTGGAAAAGCACTTTGAAGGAGAAAACTATTTTAAGAGCCGTTCGGTCTCATACGATTGCACCCCAGATAGGGTTTCAAATTGAAATTCCTGTCGAGCTCAAGGGTAAGGTTTCTATTCAGCTGAATGAAGTCAGGGATCCTGTTCATTACCAAAGCAAATATTTGATGGTTCGTTGGGACAAAGAGAATGAGAGGAGGTGGGAGTGGAAGGAGGGAGGGGATGGGGGCAATATAAATGTAATGGTTTTTTTTTCTTAATTCTTATCTGCTCATTTCTTTGTGTAAAGGGCAGTGAAGAAAAATACATAGATTCTTCTAGGTCAGCCATTAGTGTTTTTTTCTCCACAAGGTTAAAAGAGAGGAGACAGAGAAATAAAATAAACGAGAGTATATAAGTGGATCTCTGAAAATGTCTCTGCTCGCGGGGTCTGTAGCCTGCATACAAATGCAACATGTTGCATAATGAATATGGGCTTTACTTAGGGAAAAATAGATTAGCAGTTGACCCCTTCCACATCTTCCTCATTCTTCAGGAACATGGTTCTCATGGGCATGAGAAAGTCTTCTCTTCTCCTCGACCTCAGAAGATAAAAGAAAATGCTCCAAGGTTCAGAGCAATCTTTTGGAGGAAAAAAAAACAGAGAAATACACAGAATGCTGAATATATGTACTGTGGAGTGTGTTTCATAAGGGGTGGGGTTGGGCGGGGGGGCACGGAAGGAGAGATGTGGAGTTCTTGAAACTAATTGGAATCCTGCTGCTTTTTGAAGTGAAACAATTCCAGTCAGGGATAATGGGGGGGAAAGAGGCCTTGATCAATTGATTAGGAGAGATATAAATGCCTCACGCTCTCACACACACATGCGCACACACACGCACACACACACAGGCACGTGCATGCACACACACATGCACACACAATTGAGGGTCAACAAACAAACAAGGCTCCGGTGCTGGTTAGCCAGTTTAATGAATAAATCATTGCACATGAAGCCCAGCCCACCAATCCTCCCCCTTATTGTCCTCTTCATCAAGTCTTCCCAAATGGACTTCATGCCCCCCACCACCACCACCACCACCTCCCCTCCCCTCCCCTCCCCTTACCAACTCCCACAGCCTGGCATCTGCTCCTTTCACACATACCCCCCCCCCCCCACCCCCACCCCCAACCCACCCGTCCCCCTAGCTATCCCATACTGCATTGTGTTACAGGCCTTCTGGGCGTGGGCCAGCAGAAATTAAACTCTTCAGAAAAGATAAACATCATATTACTTCATTACCCTTTTAAAACACATGCAAATGAACGCCATTATTCCGACACCCCTCTCTTTTCTCTTTGAGTGCTGAAGTTCATTTGGATGGTGCTACGCACACACACACACACACACACACACACACACACACACACACACACACACACACACACACAGAGCATCCTTCCTCTTTTGTCCTAACTGACCGTGAACAGCGGGGCCAGCGAGAGTCACCGGTGCCTATTCTCCACCATTGAATTAAACATTAATGTCTCTTGACGGCAATAAATAATATTTATCACAATGGGGATCTAATAACGATTTCAGCCGGCGCTCTTGCTCATCAGGCTCCGTCAGCTGACAACAGTAGCAATATGATTACCCAGCAGCTGCCCATGACAACTGTATCTAAATCATTTTAACACAAGACAACTCTTTGATCTCCGCCATGCATGAAATTACAAGCGAGCAGTGTTTATGTTAGCGCCTGTTTCGGCTCCTCTCGCCAATTATGCCCCTAATCAATGGCATCATTACCTTATCATTACCACCATCGCCCCTCATCCATATCTTTCCAAGCTCTCATGGCCCCGGCTTCAAACTCCAAACCTCCCAGCGCCTGCTTTAAAAACAAGGCCGGAAGCCAGGGATAGATTATGGCCCAATGTCTACACTCCCTAGGCCAAGTCTTTGTGTTTGTGTGTGTGTGTGTGAGTGTGTGAGAGAGAGAGAGAGAGAGAGAGAGTGTGTGTCTGTCTGTGGTTTGTGTGCATGTGTATGTGCGTGTGTGTGTGTCAGTCTGTCTGCGATGTATGTGTGTGTGTGTGTGTGTCTCTCTCTGTCTGTAGTGTGTGAGTGTGTGTGTCTGTCTATGGTGTGTGCGTGTGCATTTGTGTGTCTGTCTGTGATGTGTGTGTGTGTGTCTCTCTGTGGTGTGTGTGTGTATGTTTGTCTGTCTGTCTGTGATGTGTGTGTGTGTGGTGTGTGTGTGTATGCCTGTTTGTCTGTGATGTGTGTGTGTGCATACTGTGCATTTGCAGTGCCAATGTGTACGTGAGCATGCATGATTGAGTGAAGGGCTTTGTGCGTGTGCATATAGTGTTCTGTGCATGTGACTGAAGATGAGTGCACAGTCGGCTATATGTGTGAATGGGGTTCAGCAGAGAGGCATTACGACTACACTAATGACACAGCAATAGGAAGAGGACTGGTCGCTGGGCACTTGGTGTCTGATGTGAGTGTTTGTAAGTAGTCTTGGGGCCCTGTGAAACTGACCACCGGTTCAAAGCATGAGCACAAAGCTAGGGAGTATAGCTATGCTTTCTCACTAAGTTTCTCTCATACTCTCTGTCTCTCTCTCTCTCTTTCATATTTTGTCCCTCATCACTCATCTGATTTTTTTCTTTCTTCCACCATGACTGAAAAACCATTTCACTGCTAAACTATTTCCTCTGGTCTCAAAAGTCCTGATGAAAGGCTAGCTGTGTGCCGCTAGATAAGATGATTATCACAGTTCAGTTTTTTCTCCACTCTCTTCCTTTGCAAAGATGAAGGACAACGTGTGAATGGAATAAGGAAAACAGACAATCACATAATGAAGCATGTTCAGCGTATCCATTTACGCTGATCTTCAGCCTCATATTGCTTTATGCAATATCACTGTGTCATTTGGTATTTTTTATTAATGGCAAGATGGCCAATTCCCATATCCCATTTGAGAAAAAAACATGATCCATCAACACATTAAAAAACCTTCTAATGACTTTTCTCCGACAAACAGTACAATTGGACCTAATTAAACCCTGTCATCCATTCAGTGTATCCTACGTGTTAATTGATATGCCTCACAACCTTGTGAAAACATGTTAAAGTTAATCATTCAGCTTGATTCACAATTACCGTAATCTCTGGCAGAGGGAAATTGAAAGTCCAGCCGATGAGTAGCACTTCAATGGGGGCCGGCTGTCGCCTTTGCAACGGCTTTTGTGTGCGTGATTGGCTGCGCGGTCTCTCAGCCAGTGGATAAGTAAGAGCCGCACAAAGCATCAGCTCATTAATCTCCAATAAAACTGTGTTCAAAATGGAGCCCGTCCTCGGGCCTGAACTCCCCTGCCAAATAAACATGGAGGTGCACAAGCTTGAAACAGGATGTACGAGTCTGGGGTGAAATGGAGTAAGGTGGGGGCCGCTAGGTGGATGGATGAGCAAGGATGGGGACAGAGGTGTGGATGAGGTGAGGGTGGATGGACTGATGAGCAGGATGTGACAGTGACACCATCTTGTCTGTGGTTTCACCAGCGCCTGATTAAAAGCGTGGACTGTGTCACCTCATAATGATATGCTCCGACCGGAGAAGATCTGATGCACTGTGATAGCGATAGTGTGAAAATGACAAGGAGACACCGTGAGCCATCTCCACAAACGCACTGCTGCATCAAAACACAGGGCTGGAAATGAGGAAAGGAAATACCTATTTTGGGGTAACGTGAGTCATGAATCATGCAGAAAGGCTAGATTGCAGATTATCATTTCATGTGCATTTGGTTGAATAATTTATTTTCTTTTTCCTTTTTTAACATTGGTTATTTAAAATGCAAAATCTAACATATTTCAGGGGTTTAGACATAAATAACATAAACATTGGGAACTGCTCATGGCAAGAGTATCAGGGTGGAAAACCCCATGTTTGTAAACACATACAGAACTACAAAAACCACACACAATCACACAAAAATTGTATTTACACAAACATGCACAGTGTACACACCAGTGTGGACAAGCAAAAATGTCCAACAGACAGACACACACACACACATACACACACACACACACACACGCACACACACACACATATGCATGCACACATACACTTTCACACAAATACACAAACACATGCAATTTTGACCTTTGCTGATGAAACTCAGCTTAGTTAGGCATTTTCATGAGTTGCTGACGACACAGATGTTTCCCACTTTTTTTTTTTTCGAGAAAGACACAGACCTATCATTCCACAAGCACCAACACAGAATCTGCAAAACTCCAAAACATCTTTTCTTCTTTTTTTGTTGCAAAACAACAGCACCACCTGCTTTGAAAAGCTTCTGTACTTTTATTGTTAGGGCCAAGGACTGGAATTCAGCATTGCATTTTCCAAGGCGAGGATGAAGAGCGAACTCGAGTTTCTATTATGCCTGTCATGTTGCAGACAGGAGAATTGGATGCAACACTGTGACTGATGTTTTATGCATTGGGAACAGATGGAGTCAAACACACACCACCTCTTCCTATCCTCATATTTAATACAGCAGAGACACCATTTCCTCCCATTCAAGAGCACTGTCCAAGGCCATGGTCATGGCTTATATACGTACAATATTGTTCTGTATAATTAGCATTTTACGGATGCCCACTAATCGTTTTTTCAATCAACAGAAGTGCAGTATAATTTTAGGAGCAAATAGTGCTGACAGGTACTCATTTGGAATTCCATTTCACATCTGTTTACTCGTGGGCTGAGGGGTTTGGGCTGCTTTGTGAACAAATCCCTGCAGCCAACTGTGGTTAACTGTTCTCATAAATGGCTCTCTGCTCTTGCATTAGTGACATAATCTTCTCAGAGTTCACTGAAACATTACTGATACATTTGTGTGTGTGTGTGTCTGTGTGTGTGTGTGTGTGTATGTGTGTGTGTCAGGGAGGGGGCAGTTTTGAACACCTCCTACTTGCTAGATTGATTTTTTTTGGAAGCTCTCATATACCTTCTCTGGGGAAAGCACAGCCAGCCCTGATGTTTAAGAGACAAACCAGTTTTCTGCAAACTTAGCCTGACGCAGAGTTTGGATAAAGGGTTTTTTTTTTTTTTTTCTTCGGGAGGTAATATCATCCATTCCATGTCCAGCTCATTTAAGGAACAGAGGGGATTTGTTTCATTTATGTAACAATAAGAGAATCTGGCAGAGGTCCTGCGCTGGTCCTGAATGGAACAGGCACACCCCTGAGCAAAGGTGCTGTTAGCAGTTTAGGATTGAGTGACATCCAAGAGAGGAGAAAAGTAATTTGAGGCCACACACAGAAGAAAGTTGGGGGGGTGGTGGGGTTGGGGTGGAAAGACTGTTTTATTATTCTGCCAAGCAATCAACACATACTTAGTTATGCCTTATGTTCCCTTCAAACTGAAAGCATTTATGTGTCAGGTACTAAATTGGCGTTTCGAAGAACTGTTTCTCACGAGTGTCACTATTCATGTGCAGTGCCACGCACTCCATTTGGCTACACAGACAATATGGGGATAATGCAACGCTTCTAGCCTGTTTCAATAATGTCTGAGCAACACCTGCTTTCTCCACCTCTCTCTCTCTCTCTCTCTTAGACTCTCATTCCACAATACCAGCACCCCAGGTGTGCTTGTGATCATAATGATTATTGCACACTGCATACAAGCATCAATCAGCTTTCTGTTAACATAAATTACATGTGCTAATGCCATATCCATGCTTTGTGAAAAGTTACCGGACCTGATCTCTCTCTCTCTCTGTGCAAACACTTCCATTTCACACCTGTTCCACTGTTGAGCAAACTCAAAAGAGGAGTCTTGTGTCTTTTGAGAGCTTTAGAAAGAGTTGGTGCATTATTCACACACATACACGCACACGCACACGCACACACACTTTCTTCCCCTTTTCCTCACCCTCTTCTCAGATACCACACATTAACTCAACAAATGTGCGTGTGTTTTATTTTAATTTTTTTCCCTACATCTCTCTCTCTCTGTCTCTCAGTTGTTCACCACACTGCAGGGTAATACATTCCCATCCTTTTCTACAGAGTAAATAAAGTGTAGGTTACATAATCAATCTTTGGAAGGTTTTGAAATCGCAATATTGAGCTCTAAGCGTCAGCCATGCCATTAGAATGATTCATTCATGCCGTTTTACATTTGCAATTTACCCTACCAGAGCAACCAACATTGATTCCCTCTGTGTGTGTGTGTGTGTGTGTGTATGTATGTGTGTGTGTGTGTATCTGACACAATTTCCTCCCTATTTTCTTTCATAATTTGAATCTGAAAAACTGTATTAATTTAGTCGGAAAGGGGGTGGAGGGGGTGGAGGGGAAGGGGGGGGGGGGGGTGGTTACTGCTGCCAGCCAGCGAATAAATCTCTCTTGTTATTGCACACAATGCTGTGTCAGAGTCATACATCATCTCTCCACATCACAATTAATTGTGTCACTGAACTATTCTGTTCAATTAACCATAGGGGAATGGAAGTAGACGAAAAAGACAGAGAAAGGGGTTTTGGGGGGAGGGGGGCATAGGAGAGGGAGAGATGTTTTGTAATGGCCAACATCCAAACAGCTTTTCTTTGCTTATCAATCATTCCTCTCGATGTCTTAAGCTTAGGCATATTGTGCACTGGTGTTAGCTCAGATGCCCATCGCAGATGTGTCACACAGAATGCAGACTCTCTTATCTCAACACAAAACAGCTGTTAAACAACACCACAGTTCACTCATATCTATTCTAATATTGCTAGTGAGGGGTATGACTCCACTCCGCTGGCATAAAAGACATCACATCTCAATGTTATTAGAAGCAAAACAGGCAATCACATGCCGGCACACACAGGTATTTTTGAAAAACCCTAATTGCAATTTCATAAAGGTCACAAATGTTGATCTAATCAGCCCTTTAGACAGAAATGGCAACACTGAATAAATGCAACGTTCCCCTGTGATTAGGGCCTGTACATGTATACTGGGCTTCAGCTCTTGAGTTTAGCTGCAGGTCTTGTTAAAGTAGGTTTGCTTGGCAACAGCCCGGACCACTGAGTACAGCATACCTCACACACCTGGAGTTCAGCCAAGGAGAGTGAGAGCAGGTTATTTAATACAGTAAGTTACTCTCAGGGCTGTGTGTGTGTGTGTGTGTGTGTGTGTGTGTGTGTGTTTGTGTGGACTTGTTGAAGATAACCACTCTTTTCTCAACTTTTTTCATATTTCTTTTCAAAATGGACACCCTCACTGAGTCCTGTGTCTTTCTCTGTCTCTTCTGCACTCTCTCTCTCTCTCTCTCTCTCTCTCTCCCCTTACTCTCTCTCTTTAGCTCTGAAGTGCTGACAATGATTCACTTTACTAATCCAAGCAAACTTGATGTATTAGGCGTGTTTACGCAACAAAGAAAAACCCACAAAAGTTCGCTGTATTTCAAAGCCAGAGGCAAAGTAAATAGATGGGCTTTGGGTTTTTTTCGAGGTTGTGATTAACAAAACATTTTCAGAGGGGGGAATTTTTATAAAAGCTAGTGGTGTCCCTGTGCCAAAGAACACAACTTGTATCATGCCATGCCAGTGGCATCAAAGCACTATGGCTGCCCTCAAGACTGCGGTTCTTGCTCTCTCCATCTCTCTCTCTCTCTCTCTCTCTCTCTCTGCCTCTCACTCTCACTCTATCTCTCTCTCATCTCTCCATCTCTCTCTCTCTCTCTGCCTCTTACTCTCACTCAATCGCTCTCTCTCTCTCTCTCTCTGTAGCCTTCATATTTGCATGCCATTTTAGTGTGTTATTGTAAAAAGAGTCCAATGGTTATTTTAGCCAGAAGAGGGCCCCTAATTGCACTAATGAGACTGGTTATACAAGCATGAAATGGGTTCATTTTGCCTGCCTCTCTGAGGTACACATGGATTAAAGATCCTTTCTATTGATGCATGGGCTGGAAAGGAGACAATGGCACAGAGACCTTTGGTTTGTACTCTTTATGGATGAATTATCTATGTGTTCTTTTCTTTCAGATTTACTAATGCCTATTGCACATTGTGTTCCCGAAAAAATCAGCCATCACAAAACTAAAATAGTCTATGTTTTTATTGCACTCTTATTTCCATTCTACAAAATCATTGCTGAATATCATAAAATCACTAGCCATATAATGGTGAATGAATTATTCTGATTGTGCGTTTCTAAATATACTGACAAAGTCTGCACAACCAGTAAGTAATGGTTTGGTAAGTGCAATTAATTACATATTATCACATATATTTCTGAGAGTTGAATATACTCCGTGAATCTTATTGAACTTTAACTGGTTGCTCCTTGCTGATGTATTTTCACATAAACACTAAATGAATGTCATTCAAACACAGCCCTCTAAACCCCTTATTCTGTAGGTTTTATTGTCCTTCAGGAGTGCAATATGGCACACTCCTGCCTTTAAACTCTTGTGCTGACACCCTCTCATGAAATGTAACAGATAGTGACACAAGCCAACTTCTCCCTAACACAGCTCAGAGAGCAACCTGTGTGTGGACATGGTGCTGGCCAACAGAGCAGTCTTAGCGGAGCTGCACAGGCCAGCGGTACTCTATCTCACTGCTGTCAGTCACGCGCTAAGATTGATGTGGATCTGGAACAAGGTGTCAGAGATGGGAGAGTAGAAAGTGTTGTTACCTCATAAGCTCTTCTCTACACACACACACACACACACACACACACTTGCACAGGCACACACAAAATTCGCCTTACTTCTGCAGGTCAAACTACCCCGCCTGCCAGGGTTTCAGCACCACTGTCTATCAAGCCAGTGACCAAAGCCCCAACTCACAATGCACCAAGAGCACTGTCATAGCAGCCAATGGAAAATGTCAAATCAACCAACCCACTGAAAAAAAAAATACAGCCACACAGGCCCACACACTGCTATGACTGACTGCACTGTAGGTGTAGATATACATATAGAGTGTACATGTGAACATTCATATTATAAAATGTAAGTGTTCAATATCATTACTGGTGGAAGAAAACAGACTTTGTGTTTGACTTTGTGTGAGTTTGTATGTGTGTGTGCAGTTTGTGTATGTGTGTGTATATGAGAGGGGTTGGGGTGGTTCCTATACCCCCTATCCTATTTCATCGTATCACAAAATGGCAGCATAGTATTCATTAAATTCTGTTTCAGCGCAGGGTCAATCGATGTGGTTAAATTAGGCTGTACTAAAAAATAACAGCCATTTATTGTTTACTGATGTTTACAGAAACATACTGACTCAGTGATGATAAAATATTAAATCAGCCAGAGTGTAGTCATACACCAACAATCAATATTTGTCTCAAATTAATAAACTGTTGCTACAAACTGAATTATTTTGTACAAAGATATGTAAAAATCGATATCCCAAGGTAGATGATCAATCATCATCGTGTTCGATTTAGATTTCTTAAACACTCGTCATTAATAAACAGTTCCGTCACCAGAAAGTGAAAAATTAGTGTTGAGTGACACACTCTCGGGAAATATCAAAATATCCTTTTTCTTAAGCTTCTTCTTTCTCGTTCTTTCTTCCAGAAGTTTCTCTGGTGCGGAGCTGACTATGCCACAGTGGGGTTTGCATTCCCTTATTCCACCCCATTGTTATTATCAGATCAATGTATCTCCACCCATCCCCCTTGCAGAGAACATAAGCTTCCCTCTCTAACAAGAGGCCTCAGTGTGAGATCGTATGAAAGGCCTGATGCCTCACACATGAAGGTAGAGGATGCAAATGAAACAGGAGACACACACATGTGTACACCCACACACTCACACATACACACACGTACACACACACGCACACCTCAAACGCATACATTACACACAGTGGGGTGAGCAGCGGGAGGAGCAGCATGCCACGACATGTAAGCGAGGACAGATTGCTCATGTTTTTTGGGGTTATCTCAAGCCAAGGCTGTGCCCCTATGACAAATACACACACACACACACACACACAGACAGAGAGAGAGAGAGAGAGAGAGAGAGAACAGACAGACAGCTGCAAATGGGTTTTCCAAATAATAACGATAATAACAAAAATCAACTGCCACTTTGGCAGCAATAACGGTGTGTCACATGGCGTGGCGTCTGAAATGGGCTCTGATTGCGGCGGGACAAGGTGAAATATGAGATGAATATTTAATAGTAACCAAAACAAGGCCGGCGTGAGGTGCAGTGAGGTGAGATGGTGTGGCTCAGATGGTCATATGACTCCCTCACTCTCAACCCTCCTGCTCTGCACTTCAATGTTACAATCTCATTATTCAAAATGGAAATTGAAGCCCCAAGCACTTGTATTTGAACAAAGAAGTCTAGGCAGATTATGAATGTCCAAAACCTAATTTCTATTACAATTCCATTATTCTTTTCTTAATCACTGATTCATTCTTCCTCCCCGTGCTCCTGGTGTAGGAAAAGGACCTGCTCATACAGTATTCATGTCCAGAATGAAGCAAGAAAATTGGCAAGGCCATCTGCAATGGTTAATTTATGGAGGATGCTTTAAACTTGTGATGACTCACAGAAAAATGTGTCAGGAAAACTTGTTATATTTTAATCAGTGCATATGAAGTCACTATTTATCTGTCAAACATAAGTCATCTTGGCTTGAAGGAGAACCAAAAAAAAAAACAAAAACCTGGATAACATTCCAATTAAAAAACCCTGGAGCCCATCCACTCCCCACCCACCCCGCAACACTCTCTCACACACGCACACACACACACACACACAATTTTAATCACAACATCATGAGGGCTGTGTGCTAGGTGTCTTTTTGTTCCTCAGCCCCATTCACTACTCAACTAATATTCATAAAATGAGATGAGCTTTAATGCATATTGATTACTCCAGAGACGGAGGGGGGTTGAAGTCGGGGAGAAAGCCGCAATTAAAGTATTTTTATTCTCCATAAACTGCACCCTTAACCGGCTGATGAGTGAGGCCCGGGCCCACCTCACACGTTTAGCCACAGCATTGTTTAAACAGAGCAAATTCATCTCCTGAGACAGGGCTTACCTCTGTGCTAATTCAACATCCGCCTTACAACTGCCTCTGTACCGCCACTCGGCCCGCTTCAAGTTCAGCCACATTCTGAACAAGCACATCAAACTGTGGAATGTTTTATGTTCTCATGGTTATTATTATTATTATTATTATTATTATTATTATTATTGATTATGCAATTTTTCCAGCAAAAACTATTTAGTTTTCTCTCATGTACATTTGCTACTTTAAGATGACATGATGTTTTCAAATGATCACTTTCTTCATACTTGACAATATGAGAACCTACCATATATTAAATCATATTATTATGCTACAATGACTGACACATTACCCTGCATCATTTTTCCAAGGAGTGCTATTCAGTATACTTTCTAGAATAGTATGCCATTCCATTGCCTGAGGATCTTCCTTCTATTACATTATATGACTACTCAATGGTGTGAGTGTACATACTGTCAATCATGCTCATATTGTTCCCATCTTTTTTTGTTCCCGTCTCTGGTGAATAGTGCAGAGGATATGTGGGAGCCTGCATTGAATAGTTCCATGTAAGTGTACACACATCAATATTTGCGTTTGTGGCAAACCCAGATGTGCACACAATGCTTCCCTCCAAATAATCTGTCTGTCAGTAGTTACTCTGATTAACATCCTGCTCTGGCCTCAAGGGAAATCTTTGCCTGCCTGGAAGGGGGAGGGCTTAAAGAACGATTGACAGAGCCTCTGTCCAATCACACGACTGGACACTTCCACCACAGAAAAAAAAAAAATCTACCAACATGCTCCATTTTATTTGTGATGGGTTTTTAGAGCAGCTTCTAAACCTATTTCAGATGAGCTGCGAGGTGCGAACCCTGCATGCATGTAGTTTTTAATAATCCTCCATCTCCTTTTTCTGAGCCGAGCTGTTGCACAGGGCACATTTAGACATTGATTTACCTTAGGCTCATGGGTTCTCAGATGTTCTATCTAATTATAGGCATGGGAAACCGGTCTGGGCCAGCATGTTACAGCGCGGAAGAGAGGGAATGTTCTGTTTTAACTGTGCACCATACCGTATGAATCACATTTCCTCTGCGGGTTGGCAACCATTAAATCGGAATGAATGCCCCTTTATAGTCGGGATTTACCACTGTTTAAAAAGAGGTGGAGAGATCGAGAGTCGAGATCTCGTTAATGTGTTTTCACCCCGGCCTAGTCAAAAGGAACACTGTATTCGCGCGTTTAACTTGAATTTGTCATTGTTTGCTTTGTGCGAACAGATTTTCTTTTTGGTGCAATGTGTACGCGCACTTGATTTTTGTATGTCAACATGACAGCAATATTCTGCCCCCCGCCCCCCTCTCTCATTTATCAGCCATTTAAAATGTATGAGGAATAGATCAGATGTTGGGGGAGGGGCAGTGTGGGTGTATGGCACTCAGAAGAAGGGGGGGGGGGGGGTCGAAATGAGTCCCACACAACCCCTTCAGCCTATGAGAGGCTCCTCACCCTCATTGGTTTTCAAATCAGCACAAAGCTATATTAGCCCTCTCAACATTTCTTTCCCTCTCTTTCTTTCTCTCTCTCTCTCACACTCACTTTCTCTCTTTCTCCTTTTTTTTTGCAGGGTGTGCAGGGAAACCTGCTGTGATCCCAAACACTCATATGAATACCCAAGAAAGCCTATTTGTTTTACCTGAGTCTCCATGCATAATCAGCATGATGGTGTGATAACGCTATTTTGCCATGCATGAACTGGACATCTTTTGTATGCATGGGTGGAATTTCTCCGCAAACACATTCAGGGGTGCTCTCCTATCTTCCTCTTGCTAGGTGATGAAGAAAATGCATACATAAAACAAAGTCAGAGTGAATAAAGCAGGTCAAAAGGTGTGAGGGATTTTCAGGGAAATACTAATGGAGGAGGACAGCAAGTCCTGCAGCAGAGGGAATCACAGGGGGCGGAATAGGACACTAATCTCACAGAGGAGGGACTGATAGGTTATTATGGCTTTGATAGTGTTTTTAGCATGATGTCTGCCAATGTTAGCATGCTGATTGAGACCTGTGAAAGGAACAGCCAGTAAGAAGCAGGGTGAGAAGGGGGGTGAATATGACACTGTCTATGTCTATGTGTATGTGTGTGTGTGTGTGTGAGAGAGAGAGAGAGAGAGAGAGGGAGAAATGTAGAAAGTGCGTGTGTGTGTGTGTGTGTGTGTGTGTGTGTGTGTGTGTTAGTGCATGTGCACGCGCTCCGTGTAGGCAACCCGCCCCCTGTTAGAGATTCATGTAAATACGTTCCTAACTATTCTCTGGTGGAGGCATCAATCATGGTGGATATGACAAGGCCCTTTGTTCCACACAAAGACTGTAAACACAGCTGCGCTGGCCAACAGTACCTTCCCTTCCCTATCTTGGCACTACACCTGTCGGACACACTGCACCAAAATGTAATTTAGAACACTTATTATCCTAATCAAACCAATCCCCCCGCCACTGCCTCCTCTATCACACACATCCACCCTGTGCTAATTAAAAAAATACCACATCCTCATAATCAAGCTCAAGAGAATTGCATTTCGCAACAACAACAAAAAAATCCATATGGCTATATTAGAAGATGTAGTGTTGTTATTTGGTCTTATTTGTCAGTCCATCAATTAATTAAAAAATGCACAGTTTTAATTGTGTGAAGAAGCTTTGTAAATCTGGCATGAAGCAATGTAGCAAAACCACTTTGAGAGTGTATACAGTATACTGGCATGTTCCAGCCTCTTCTGTGTTGATTCTGTTTTTGCAAACCAGAATGTAAATGTATTCAAATGAATATATCTAAGTGGGGGATACAAAATTGTGTGAAGGTTTGCATAATCAGTAAAGGATTTGAATTTTCTATCATTTAATATATGACACTATTCATTTAGTATTATCTAACAGCAAATTTTCACTCACAGTCAATGGCAACGTTTCAGGACAGATCCAGGAGAGCCAGCTAGTCTGATTTCTGTCCTTGGCTGTAGGATAGCAGACTCCTGCCTTTGCCTGTCTGTTAAAGCGGTGTGATCCACACATAGCATGACTACAATAGTACAGCACAACAATCCATAGTGACTGAGCAATACTTGACCACAGTACAACAGCATTTTGCAACAGTACAGAAGCAATGTATAGACTCACTCATTTAATTTCAAACAGAAGTAAACAAGAAGACTACAGGGACAGCAAACGGTGGACATACCGGAGACTCAGTGATAAGTTATCAGGCTAACTCCAGCTCCAAACTCAGACGTTATTATATGTCATGGTAGATGAGAACCATTTGGCTGAAGAAAAGGGTTTGGTTACTGAAGGAAGTAAGGCTGATATTGCGTAAAAATAATATGAAATAACCTGCTGCACAGGGAAAAACCAAACTAGTTCCACCTAACACTGCCCCTGGTGGTTGGCTGTTTCTGTTTTGATAAGGCCACCATGCTAGGGTTGAATGTTATGGTGCTTTATGCAAAACTGTATGTGTGTGCTAATGCTAGCCTACCATGGCAGCTGCCAGACATCCAGTTAGGCTACTGCTCTTTACCACATTCATGCTCTTCCATGCCTGCATTGGTATCTGTTCACATCCCTGGCATCCACAGTGGGCACTGATCTGCACCTGGGTAGAAATCCAACTGTCCAATCCAACCAACTGGATTGGAGCTATGATTGAATTTCAAAACAGGCTTTTATTGACCTCATTGTCTTTGTTTACTTCACACTGTGTGTTGCCAATCAGACAAACAAATATCACAACAAGGGGTAACATGATATTAGAGACACTTGATTATATATATAGAGAGAGATTTATATATATGTATATGTGTGTGTGTGTGTGTGTGTATGTATGTGTGTAGGGTACTTTGTCTCATCTACTGTTTATGTAAGCCCTGTATAACACTATTGTTTGTGGTCATACTTACTACCTACTCCCTGCTTTCACCTCCTCAACAGATATGGATCTTATAAGCTCCTATAGGCTTCCCATTGTTTGTAGATTTGCAATACTCAACTACCGGTTGCAAACCCAGCTATGTGGTGACAACTGTCACAGTTCAGCTCAGGTGTGTGTGTGTGTGTGTGTGTGTGCGTGTGTGTGTGTGTTTCAGATTACACTGACTGACATCTGACATGAAGTGGGTAGATAGTGAACTCTAAAAGTGAGTAGCTGCCCCCTTTAAAGAGCGGCCATAACCAATGGTGCTGTTCTGCCTCCAGGGCCGGACCACAGGTTCAAGCCTGTCCAGGTGGATGGACCACACTGTCCATAGTCCAGCTGTGATAAAACACAGAAGCCACTCAATAATTCAGCACAATGTTCAACTCCCTTGTGAGACAGCATTCTAGTGTGGGTGATACAACATCCTGGGTTTTGTAGTCACTGACTGAGCTACTTGAACTCGCTTGTTACTAGGATATCATGCAGAGGAGAGGCACCAAAAGCTATAAGCAAATACATAGATCGTATTGACATAAAGGCTATATAAGAAAGGCTAACATGCACAGGAACAACCAGGATATGTGTTGAGTGTGACTGATACAATATAAATGCCATATATTTGATTACAGCAGTATCATCAGGCATATTGAGGATGCAAGTCTGGACATATCTTTAGATATTTGGACACATTACATTCTACAATACATGTTACTCACCCACATACTTATAGCTATACATTATCCAATCTGTGAGTATCATCACACACCAGTCATGTGAATGGTGATAAGGATTATGGGGGGAACTGTGACTACACCAGACAATGAAAGCACATATGTTGGGTCAGTGGTCTTGTATTACTGAGAAAGAGAACACAGATTAGGACAGGACAATAGTTACAAATAGAGACTCACCTACAACACAAACCGTTCTGAATGCTGAGGAGACTAAACTCTATATGGAGTGTTGACTACCACAAAAATAACTATTTAGACAATCTAGTTATAACAGATATGAAATGTTTATATGATCTTGATACTTTATACTGTCCAAATACATATCCGTTATTAGATGTCTGTCCCCTTGATTTGTGTTGAACAGAGTTGTGCGTATTTACTGCAGAGACAAATATCCAGTGAAACAATAAACACAGCACTGCCTGATTCAAATAAAGAAGTACATTTAGTTCTGGATAACAAGAGCTAAACATTGTGTACCGAGTATGTCTTACAAGAATTCTGTGTGTATTTACTCAAATCAGATACACAAGGTCTCCTCCTTGTGCAGATCCACTCATAAATTCTGTGTTAAAGCAGTGAAACATATCACAACAAAGTGAGAGAGTGAGGCGTTTTTTTTTTTTTTTCAGTGAGGAGCCCATCAGTCAACCATAACAAAACCTTGAACATCACCCCCACCCACCACACCTTCTCAATTATTTACATCCAGTAGCACTCTGCACACCAGATGAAGAAGAGAAAGAGCTGGGGAAAAAAAGAAGAAATGCATGGAGAGAATGACATGGAGGCTGTCTGACAGAAGTGGAGGTGTTGTGTTTAAGTTGGAATAAAAAAAAAAAAAGAAAAAAAAGTTTTGCAGCAGCAACTTCACCTCCAACTGCTTTATTTCTAATGACTTGCCCTTTAATTTCAGCACAGTTGAATGCATTTGCATAAGTTATCAAACAAACAAAAAACATGGCAGCTCCCACAAAAGAGTTGCAGATAATCTTCAAAATCAGCCAATCTGGGAGACACCATGAACAAAACATTGTCTTTTTTTCCCTTCTAGCGTTTTCCACCCAATACACGTGCTTTGTTTTATGTTTTACCAAGGTATGTTTTGCTTTGATCATACACACATACATAAACCCATACACTTTAAATGGGTATTTTATTCATACAGATATTTGTGCATGGACATGTTCGGATATTGTATGTCTAGTCCTGTCCTTTCATCACGTAAGACCATTAGGAAAATGTCACCATTTCACTCTACGGTTTCTCCTTTGCCATACCCTAAGGGTTGGAACTGGAGCAGAGGAAAACAACCACTATAAACTTCCAGTAGATATGGAAATATTCCCTTCACCCCCATGTGAAGGTAGGAGGTTAGTGCTTTGTCTCATGGGTCGAATTCAGGCATATCTCACAGGGAAATAGGCTATCAAAGACACTGCATAAACAAATCCCTTAACTGCCAGGCAATGCATAAACACACACACACACACACGCACATACAAACACACACACACACACACACAGACACAAACACACACACACACAAACACACACACTTTTCCCTGAGTCCACACAAGCAAATAAAGTGCAAACAAGTTGCTGCTGCATCTAGCTGCCTGGAAAGTAATGAGGTACTGCAATGCTGAGACATCCATATATAATGGACAGAGCCTCTGCGCATTGCCCACTGGGTGGCCAGAAGTGCCCTCATGTACTGTACCTCTAACAAAACTATCCATTCTCAGATGCTGTCATTTTCTATCATTGATTTAAGCACCAGTATGAAAGTCTCTGCTGATCTTTTGAAAGAAAATAATGCACTCCACTGTAGTTTCCTTTAATATGTACTGTTTGCATTTTAAAGTCTTTGATTTCCCAAATGTAGACACTGTTGATATATGCTGCACTTTCCATGAACTTTGAGTCACCCAATATGTTATAAAAATTGTGAAATGTCTACATGATATAATGGAATTTCTGTGTCAGTCTGCAAATTCAAGGTATTTCTTGGTTTCCATTTCAGAGGCATAGTGTATGTGTTTCTTTAATCACACTGCTATTCTTTTATTGGTTCACTGATTGATTCACCACTGACTGTCTCAGTTTGTGTTCTGTTCATTCTAAGGCAATAGATTTAAAACGCTGTTCCATCTGGTAAGAAAATCCTCCTCCACGAGCCTGTTCACTTCAAATGAGTATGGAGGGCTGCCAACGATCAGGATTCACCGTGCCAAACACATCCTTCACTCAATTATGTATGGAAAATATTGATGCTCACATATATTAAGCCTAAACCATTGGCGATTATACGCACGAGATTATCAAAATAAGCAGTCGCGGACATCTAATCGGGTCCTACAGGTTCAGTACTTCTCTCTGTGTGTGTGCTTGTATGAATGAGCTGTTTAGTGGATATGATGTGATTGGCATGCATTGTGCTCACTCCAGTAACCAACGAGTCATTACACAAATCAGTTGAAACATCTGAACTGGCTGATGGCACACAGCATTTGGAGCAGTCATTGCCATATGCCTATGCATGGCCCCATAATAATGACCAAATCATTTTTGTTGTCATTGATGTCTGGTTTCAGGTCGTCTGTTGTTCCCTTTAGTGGAATAACAAGTTCATGCAATTTTCTGTACTGCCATTCATTTTGCCGTCCTTTACAAGGAATACATCAAGGTATAGCCTACACTTTCCTCAATATTTCAATATCCTACTACATTATACACACAGCTGTGCACCTACTCAATATCTATCATCCATGTTAGTGTGACATTTGTTTCAGAGATAAGCTGTGTGCCTATCTTGCTTTTGTGCATGGTTCATCTAGTCTAAGACAGCACGTATAATTGAAAACAGTAAGAACATGAGTGCAGCACCGGCAAACATGGCAACTCATTCAGAACACAGGGAACACCAGAAGAAAGGTCTGGTGGTTAAAAACACAGAATTCAATCAAAATCAGCTCCTGCAAATGACCTGGTAAATACGGCTGTGATTGCCACAGAAGCAGATGAGAATAGAGCGAATCCCGGTATGCAATTTTCTGTCCTATGGTTTGTAATTGCGGGTAGGTGAAAGTGACTTCCTGCCAGCGATCAGTCCTTGAAAAGATGGGGAAATGCAATATCATTACATGAGAATCCTATAATCAGTGAGAAGGTTAAAGGATAGGTATCAGAGCAACCGTTTGGACATTCGCCTCATTTTCATGGCACAATTAACACCATTTCCAGATCATTGTCTCCTTGTGGGGAGTTCAGGGCTTTTCTTTAATCTTGGCAGAATTTCTCCCATCTACGCTTCAAGGACACCACCACTTTGCTTTTTGCAGCATGTCCATGAGAGTATAGAGATACACCTTGACTCCCTTTCTTTCACTGAACCGTACGTGTGTGTGTGTGTGTGTGTGTGTGTGTATTTGTGTTTGTGTGTGCCCATCTCCTCTTTTTTGGTCCCCCTCCCCTCTCCCTTTCTCTCTCTCTCTCTCTCTCTCTCTGTGCTCTGTCCATTCCCAAAGACTGGTACTGCTGCAGGCTTGAAACTCAATTTCTCAGCTCTTGAATAGACACCGATTGCACAGAACTAACTCAATTGTGGAGATAGGGCAGCAGAGGCCCTTGAATAGATTGAGGCCTCGGCTTTAATACAACATCACTCATGTAACACACAAACGTATTGCGATTCCATTTCAACCACAACACTTACAAATGGGAGGTTTTAAAAGCAAACTCATGTTCATTAGATCGTTAGGGGAGACAAGTTCATGAATATTTTTGGAAGACAATTTATTTATGTATGTACAGTTGCACATTAAATCATTGAATGCTAGCTTGTATTTTTCTATTACAAAGCTATTATTATGAGACATGTTTTTCCTGCATTTGTGTGTGTGTGTGTATGTGTGTGTGTGTGTGTGTGTGTGTGTGTGTGTGTGTGTGTAGCTAAAGTGTTCAGCCAATGAGAGAGCTACCTGTAATAACCTGCTAACAAAAATTGTAGCAGAGAATTCATTGTCGTTGTTTGCTTGTGTTAAATAATTTATATCTATTTGAATTATGCAAAGGAAAATATGTCTCCTGCTCAAGGGTGACATGGGTCATTTAGTCGCAATTACTTGTTTGTTGTGAACAGTGTTCACTGATGTGGAATACACTTTGCAATGTTGCCGAGCTCCGGAAGGGGTATTCACATATTTGAAGTCATAAATAGAAGACAATCACATACCTGTAGCCCCAGTAAGAACTAACTCTCAGCTTGCAATACAAATATGACCATTTTCTTATGTTCTTTCTTTCTTTAGCTATTTTCCTGATTATCCCGTAATAGATAGCAAGTTAAATGTTTAAAATAGTGCACATATTGTTGGATTGTCAACCTCTGATTTTTAAAAAAAAATTGTTGTGAAAATAGCATGGACAATGAATGAAGAAAATTATCCATGCTGATGTATCTCTTTAAGGAGGCATACAGCCGATGGCAGAAAACAACACAGTAATAGCCGCTTGTGACCATCCAGCCATTTTTCCTACAGAGGAACATGCCATTGACATCATGCTCTATTTTACATTTCTGTGTTCGCCTCCTGATTGTACAATTTGGCGATATTGACATATAGTTGAACACAGGTCTTCACACTATCTTCTCTGATGACAACATAGACATTGAAAATATGGCCTATTTACCATTATCTACAGACATTGGGAGTAACCTAGTTCCATCAGGAGGAATAAAATCACTCTTCAGTGCACTGGCTGAACAACAACAGCTGCTGGTTGAAGTAATCTGTCTATCTCACAGCCCGTTTGGGAAACTCTGCAAAAACAGAATGTACATGTTGGATAGAAGACTTGAGTTCTGAAAGTGAAAGACTTTTTGTTTTCATCAGCTGAATAGAACAAGCTTTATTTATGCTTATTGAAAATGCATAAGAACAGTGGTGAATACATATTTTTCATAGGTTTGCACAAAAATGATTTTGCAGATGTTAGCTCTCCTGATATTATTCGTCTTGAGGTGATGTAAAACCTACTGCAAGTCTTAATCCTTTTAGACTATTCATGGATCAAATAGAATGTGAAATAAGAGCCCATGACAGAGAAAACCACAAGGCACAGAGAATGCAAGATGACAGGCCATAACTTAGAGATTGCAGGTTTTTCCCCCGTTTTGTTCTTGTAGCTTATTATTCTCTCAAAGCTTCAGCTGTGCAACCAATGCAACATTTCAAACTTAATTACCTTTCAAGTTGCCTCATCAAGTCAGGGGCTCAATGAAGACAGATGACTCCACTGGTGTAGAACCATTACACACACGCGAGCACACACACACACACACACACACTCACACACACAAGCTCAGTACACACATTTCAAACAATATTTTTCTTCACACTGCTCTTGAATTACGTTGTGAGGGGTAACATTCATGGATTTTTAACATATAATTCTGTTTTATTGAATAGTGTCTCATCCTACCAGCCTATCTCATATTAATATATGGCTTCTGCTTCCAAAGCCTTGCAATGGCAAAGCCACAAGGTTGCAGTTGGTATTAGATTGTGGAAATAACAGCATGTTTACCGTACACTTTCATAGTAATCCTTCAGTTTTATGCTGTAAATGCCAGTTGCACCCTTGTTTTATTGGGTATTACTTTTGTTTTATGGTGCAATTTCCAGAGCTTGCCCAACTGCAAGTGAGCTCGCTCGCAGATAACACAATCCCCGGGACTCCTCTGATGAGCACGCAGGACAAGCTGGTGATTTCAAGTGCTAACCTAATGATTGTATGTGTGACGCTATTCACACAGGTAGAGCCGATACTGTTTATTTTCCTCCTCTGTTTCTTTGGATTTCCTTTCATTTAATCTGCCCTTGTCGTTTAACTTGGCTCCCTCTTTTTTAGACAGATTTCGTGGCCACAAGGGAGAAGCATCATCGAAGACTGCTGTTGTCATAATACCATTTTGCAGTCCACATCTCAAACCTCTTACTTCTTTAAGAACTTGCAGTCACACTCACTACATGCCATACTGAATGGCAGACTCAAGAGAGAATGTAGTCAGAATATCTACTTTGGTTAGCCATCATGAATATTCGATTTTATTCCCGAGGGAGTGGGGTTAACAATCCTATAAAGAGAAACATTTCTGTTCGGCAGATTGTAGTGTCAGGTAAGGGCACCAGAAGGTCCCATAACAAGTTTGTAAGTGTAAACAACTGCCCAAGAACCCACTATAGGATATATCTGACAAAAACACAACCAATATAAAGAAACACAAGCATCGCTCCCACGCTCTGCATGACATGTTCTTGTGTGCCATTATACCATAAGTATTTCTTGAAAGTGTGTTTGTAGTGCTCCAATACTAATGGAGAAGGCCAACCTCCAGCTCCTGTTGAGGGAGCACATCTTCAGCTCCACGTCTTTGGGTGACCCTAGTCTCCTAAATGTTGGGGCCGGCCAGCGTGCACTGTCAGAGGAGCTATGTTGGATAAACAGCCATAAATGATTCAGAGGGGTCTGGCGAATCAGTAAAGCTCTACCACTGCTGTCCGGGCCGCGGGCACTTCTGAGTTACTTTCAGTTACAAAGCAAGCCGATCCCTCTTTATACCAATGCTCTGATGGCCCAGCAAAGCTTTAAAGGCTTCAATTGTGTATATCGAGTGCTTGTCCAAACTTGGCAAACTGAGTGATACCAATATCTAGTATGTAATACAAACAATACAGAATAGGCATAAGCTGACACAAAAACTTAGAAGTAGGGATCATCCAAGTGGGTCTACAATCTACACACAGTAAAACAATGATAATAAAATAAAATGCAAATAAAAAGAGATAATCTGAACACAATACACCATCATAGCAGTCATATACTGAATTCATTTGGATCACTATTCACTCTTTGTGCTCACAGCCATTGTTTTAAATCAACAGATGAGAGGACTAGATTCTGAGAAGATTACTGAGCATTTGCCCAAACAGATGCTAGAGGAAAAACAGAATAATGTATTGTAACACGGTTCTGTTGAATTCCATTGCAACTTATTTCCTGGTTTGTTTGCGGCAAGCTGGGATGGAGTCAAATTCTGTTAACCGGCCATTTTAGTTGTGCACTGATTATTCTGCATATATGACAAGACATGGGCCTATGTCTTATACATGCTAGTTGACACATAAGGCTTTAATATCAAACAGACTCTCTATGAACTGCTTTTGTTCGACTGAACTGTTGGGAAACGTGCAGGTCTGATATATTTTTAATATTTCATCTGGAGCAGGTCTGATATATATTTTAGTATTTCATCCTTCATCTCAGCAGTAGCATGGAGTCTACTCACTATGCTAATACACTGAACTAGAGACAATGGACACAGGTCACTTTGAGGTTAGCTTGATAGCATGTATCTACTAAGCTAACAAAACCCTCCTGACTGACTTTAGGCAACACATTTGCCTAACAAATGAGTATGCTGCTGGCTGTAAAAACAGCATCTTACTTTTTGTTTGGAGCTAAGCTTTAGCATACACACCTACACCATATTGAACAAGAAAGACGTATGCCAAACCCAGAAGTAGGTTAAGAGCACTTCAATGCAGTTGGTAAAAGAGACGAATACTAAGCTAGCGTATCAGCTAAGCTCAAATTGCAATTTAAGTGCATTATTTTCTTCAAAACTAGAAAAGAGAAGTGAAAGTTTTAACAGTATTAAATTGCCACTGTCTTTTTCCTTTTATAAAGTCCACTATGATATAGCCATGACACATTCTGTGCTGGCAACTGATTAATAATTTCGTCATGCCCATACACAAGACCTTTAAAGTCTTGATAAATTATTCAGGTAGACTATACTGCATGTTCAGAGGGAATCCATCCACTCTCATTACTGAGAATACCTTCACTCTTTCAAGTGCAGAACTAGTTCTGACGCTGTGCTCCTTGAACCACTAGCACACAGAGCAAGTTGGGATATATTATACATTATTTAAAAGTATTGATCTCTCTTATTGAATCAATCACACAGAGAGACAAAAATAGCTCGGCATATGAAAGGGGTCTTGCCTCTCTCCCAGGCCTCTCTGTTTGAAGTGTTCGGGCCGCTGGCAGAACACCGAGGGATCAAAGCGGGAACAAAGCAACAGATATGGGTGAAGGCATTTGTAGATAAATGAGGGGATACTCCTGAAATAAGCTCCCTTCACCATTCCCAGAGCAAGAGAGAGAGAGAGAAAGAGAGAGGGAGAGAGAATGTGTTCAGGTGAATGGTGGTCTGCTCAAGTGCTTTTAAGAAGCTGACAGTTTCTCCATAGCATCAGTGATCATGAAAGCTTGAGGCTCCAGAAGGGTTTTGTGAATTAGTTGTAAAAGTGTGTATGAAAGAGCACTAACTTAGCATAGGCCTTAGTATTCTTTAGCATAACTTTAGTATAACTTATTAAAAGTGTGTATGAAAGAGCACTAACTTAGCATAGCCTTTTGTATACCTTAGTGTAACTTAGTATTGTGGTATACTGTAACATTGTGGTATTTTGTATTGTGTAATATAAACCATCTCAGTCATGTCCTGGAATCTTTAGGGTGTCAAAGGACTTTCTGTCAAGTAACATGTTGTTTGGACTACCAAACCGAAGATATAATTTTCACTCCATTTTAGCAAAAGCTAACCAATCAGCCTACCCTCTGTCACAGCTTACTTGTGATCACTCATGAACATTTTTATATCCAACAGTAACAACACATGTCTCTGGAATGTGGGGATCATAGAGCAGAGAACTAAATGGACAGATTCCACTTCACCACTTTACATGAACATGAACTTCTCCTAGAGTACTTTAATAAGATTAGGAATGTGGACGGGATACACGTCACTCACAAACAGCACTGTAAGCCATATGACAATCTGTTTTTTTTTTTTTTCTTGAAATGTCTACTTTCCCTCCAATAACACATTTATGTAGTTTTTTCATTGGATTTAGAGAAAGATTATGCAACCTTATAACTCCAGTATTTGGCCTGCACAGATTTTCTCGAAAGCATTTTTTTAAATTGAGTGTTTTGATGAATATGAAGAGGCATCTGGTTTCAAAAATCTTTCAGCATATTTTCTCAGTCTTTCATTTTAGAGAGACAGACGGCAAACAGAACTGATGTGAATTTTCAGAAGTTGGTTGTTGTGTGTCACTGTGTCATTTAATTAAAATGTGTCATAACATTCATTTCGATATAGCTAAGGTAGTTCTGGCAATTGTGGTTCAACAGATGTCTCTAGAAATGACTGTTCTGTCACCTTTCTTAGTATTTCCTTTGAGGTAAAAAAAACCTCTATGTAATCACATAATTTTTTACATATGAATATTTTTTTACATATAAAAAATATAAGTAATCCAGGCGAGTGCAAAGATGTCATTTGCATTCAAAGGCTGATCTTTGTCATCCACAGCTTGACCTTCACGCAGATGAAGTATTTCTATCCATACGTCAAATGAACACAAATGAACACAAACATACCCAGAAGACCAGGGCATGGTTTTCATCTGTTAAAGAGGTATATTTATGCATTTGATCCTCTTCTAAGCTGACGCATTATAAGATAGAAGCTGATTGAGGTTGTATAACTCCTGACATGGGTGCTCAAGGGTCTCAGAGGACACAGGTCAGTTGGTGAGCCCACCATGATCCGGACAGACAGAGGATTTCCCCCACACACCCCACATTTAGGGATAAGTATTAAAGGGGACGATAGAAGCAAACAGGGGCAGATGGAGAGGTTCCATAGGATGTCCATGAGCCAGGCTTACTAAAGCCAGTCTATATGACAGTGATGATTTGCAGGAAAGGGGGAACATTTGTTAGAAAGACATAGACACAGGAAATGAGAGGGAGAGAGGGAGAGGAGGGAAAGAGAGAAAAGATGGTGAGACAACAAGAAAGACAAAGTGTGATTGAGCTAGAAATGAGTGAACAGCATTTCCCTCAGCCAACCCTTCAGAAGGCTGGTAGAAGACATACTTGGTCAAAAAGCAATAATTTGTCATTCCAAAATCCACTGCTATTAATGCACAGCACAGACCTTTATTGTACAACGGTGAGGTCAGAAAACAAGTAGACCTTCTAGAGAATTCATGGTGACAGTAGAATACATACAACATATGTATATGTATGTCTTTATGAGGCATCACTCTGTTCTCCAAGGTAAAGAACTATACTATGTTCTATCGTATAGCAGAGTACACAGTATGTTTTTTTTCATTCCCAGGCTTTGCTTGGTTGAAAGACTTCTGCCTGTCCATAATGCATGAACATGTTAGGTCTGTCTGCCAAATGGGTTTATGTTTCATAACATTTTACTTATTTGAATTATTTATCTGAAGTGGTTCTCATGTATGGAGACATGAAGCTGTGCATTCCGGTCTGAAATGTAAAAGCTTCTCATGGTCAACTGTGGAACATTTTGCAATTATGATTACTTTAAAAGGCAAATTTTGTGCTCAGTGGCACAAGCTATATTGCATGCTCTTAATATATCCAATATAATTAAGCAGTCATTTTTATAAGAACTGCAATAATTTATCCCTAACTCTAATAGCCTATACATCACTGGCAGGGTGTATATTTCATTTTCTAAAGGGAAGGGGGAGGGGGACAGAAATCTTAATGATTCACCCCGCTAGCATAATTTTAATTATGGATTTTCCCTACATGATCGATTCAAAGAAAGCTATAGTAGTACAAGTTGTACATTCTACTGTATTAAATATTTGATATCCATTAAATTTTTATGATTAATGTCCTGGAAAGAATCAGTTTCACTAAGCCCTTTGGTTTTATTGCAGACTAAATTAATGGTTTTATTCCTTTTTCGAGAGATATAGCTTTGAATCACACTAAAGGTTTGGCTTCTTTGAAAGATGGCCCCGTTTTCATATTGATCCTTGTAGAGCCACTCTTGCAATAAAAATATTGAACAAAATATCACTTATGTGTCATGTTATGCAGGAATGATTCCACTGTTTAACCCAGAATGAATCTGTTTTATACAAATTTAAAAAGATGTCTAAATATCTGTGCAGCATGTAACAAAAGACCTTGCCTGGTAACTAAGAAAACATAGCACACACACACATCCTGCACACAACAATACTGGTAATACGCTCTCTCCAAAGTTCTACAGAACACATTCCATTAATTAAAAAGAACACTACCAGCAAATAGAACATTGACTGAAAATTGATGGTAGACAGAGTAAGGGGGAAAACGGTAGACAAAAAAGACCAAGTCTCAGCACTGGTGTTGCTAAGTAGCCTACACTTCTAATTCAACAAGTAAATCTTTGAGCACATGAAAAACAACCAAATGCAACAGCTTAAATCAACATGATCTTCTCTAATTTATGGGGTCTGCCAAATAAGACATATCTGTCACTTTTATTTTTCACTTTTGTCCAGTGAACTGAGCACTGGAAAGAGATACTGAAGTCTGCGACCCAGGAGAGGTGGGCCACAGATCCCTGGAGTGTAGATGGTAATGATATGGGCTGCCATTCTACTGGGAGAGCACTTTTAATACCAACTTTCATTTCCCATTTGTACTATGGTGCAGATATAATCCCCCAGGTATTACAGGATTTGCCTCCTCCTGCTTATTGTGTTAAATATTTCAGTCTTGGTGACTGCCGGATGACTACTGGGAAAAGGAAAAGCAGAAAGACTGAAAAACATGCTTGCATCAGACAGTTTTGGGGGAGAAAAAACATGGAGGTTTACGACCATCATATGTTTTCGGTGAGCAAGGCACTGTTGAAATAAGTGTCTCTATTATGCACTGAAAGTCGTTTATGGAATGATCAGAGGCTGGCAGAGCATTTGCCTCGGCTTTGACATCCTACACAGTCATAAATACCAAAAGATTTTACCAGTTTTTAATGCTGTTTTAATTGCACAGAAAAAAACCTACAAAACCCTAATGGCATGTAGATGCTGCAGATGGGCTCGGGTGTCTTGGAGAACCCAGTACCCTTGATAGCATGCATGCATGCAGTACAATCACACTGGTGTGATGAGAACTTCATTAAAGTTACTGGCCTCTTTGTTTTGTGCACAGAAGCATTTCTTAATGTTCAGACATGTTTGCAAAAGGCCTCTGCAAGCCAGTCTCATTGATAAATATTGGCAGCGTGACAGAAATGTTCCCCTTGGCTTTCTCAGTGAGCTTTGGCCTTGCACCAACCAGAAGCTAAAGACAAGTTCAAAGACTTCTGTACTCGAGGCTTGGTACAGATATGTGAGTACAGAAGTCACACTGGGTTCAGAGATGATGGTTTTCAGAAACAGAAAATGTTATGTTCAGTGCATGGGCCACAGTGTACTTATTAGTACTACTTATATATTTCAGGTGATATAAGAAAATATATCCATAGATGCATAGTCTAGTGGTCTCATAATATATGGATGCATTTCTTGTGACATTTAATTTCAAAATTACAAAACAGTCAAATACAGGACCTTTATTACATTATAACTTTTACTTAGTAGCCTACTATTATTAAGGACAGATTGAAGAGTAACAATAAGCAAAAGTTCATTGACAAATTATTGGTTTGGTAACACTTTTTATAAACCCAGTATTGATAAACCATTGCAAACAAGTTTATAAAGGGTTACAATGCATTCATAATTAAGCATTATGCACGAGTGGGAGTGAGGTTGTTTGTGGATATCCTCAGCCTTCGGCTTCATGCCTGTAGCCGAACCACACCCGTGAGGATATCCACAAACAACCCCATGACCACGTGTGTTATATTGCTTTTATACAACAGTTCCATTGCCCACTAACAAAGTTTTAAGAAACCAAATTGTATTTTCTACCATTTAGTTTTCATTTATGTTCATTCGTTTATGACTGTTTGTACATCGTCATGACTGTACATACAAGGCATAAAACTACCTTATAAACCTTTACAACTTATGAAAAGTCTCACAAAGCATAAAGCTCAATATGGTCCTTTTATATGCCCAGTTTCTCGTGCCAAATAATGAAGAGTTATAAGTGTCTTGTTACCATTATAATGCCTTATTGAGTATAGTCCTGAGAATGTATGACAGTTATGAATACTAATTCTAATACCTAATACCTTATCACTAATAGTCATTAGTTATAAGGTTTTATGAATGCATTATAATCCTTTGTGAATGCATTTATAATGCTTTATGAATACTGGGTTCGCCATTATTATTATGACCGCTGCTAGCATAGCTAGTGCAGGAGGCATATAGGTGTTGCTTGAGGTTTTTTTTTTTCAGAAATTTTTCATCATCCATCCTCAGGAAACCGAAACACCGGGCATTGTGAAACTCGCTGGACATGTAGATCTGCTTGAGTTTTATTGCGTAGTAGCTTTTGGTCCTGGGGGGACGATCGCCCCCCGCTGTGCTCCCCCCAGAATGCAGGGTGGTCCAAAATAGATTTTGAGAAATAACCCAAGAACCATACCACCTGAGCCAACAAAGTTTTGGTGGTACATACATCTCAAGGAACTACATCAAACAAACGCTGGGGCCCTTGAAACATGGTGGGCATGTAGCCCTTGTAGGCCCATAGCACATAGTAAAGTTTTATCCCTAGAGACTGCTCCGCCCCTGTGCTGCTCCCCAGGAACACAGGTTGGTTGGAGATCGTTTTTGTGGAATAACTGGAGAACCGTTGCACCTGAGCTGATGAAATTTCAGTGGCACGTAGGTCTCAAGGAGCCACATCAAACAAGCTCTAATACACCCATGTGTAGTGTACTGCCACCTATTTAGAGGCAAAAAAATGGAAAAACTGTTTTGGGGACACCAACACATGGGGCTAATGAAATTTGGTGGGCATGTAGCCTTACTAGACTCGTAGCGTAAGCTATTTTGGTCTTCAGGGTTATCTTCACCCCTTGTGCTTGATTACATAAACCATTATGTTAAAGAAGAAATAAACAAAAAAAAAGGAATTCAGACTGTGAAGATGTGGGAACTGTGTAAGAGTGTTTATATGTGCAGTATGTATAACTCAAAGGGAAAAACCTGTAAAACTTGCAGTTCAACCGATGTAGCAAAAGTGTGAATGGACATTCATTTTCTTCGGATGGCGCATGCAACAAGGTGGTCATATTATGTAGTCTAATTACAAATTATACACACTAAAGTGTGTAGGCTAGAGTTCATTCACAGATGTGGAATACATATCAGTGAGATCAGGTTTTTACATCATAGCATTGTGTAGATCTTTTTTACAAAGGTGTTTTAATCTTTAAGATCTAATACCGCTGTGCTACTTCACATCTGGGCTTTTCTTTCTAGGGTATTGAATTGTTTTTACAGTTTCTTCTTTAAAGGATCCACAGATGTTACACTTTAATTCATTTAATTCAACACATTCCTATTTAACTTGCCATAATGTTCATTAGATGTTGCCACAAACTCAATTCATTGCCTCAGTATTCAACAAGACATACTTGGTAGTTTTTCATGTGATTTTTTCAGATGCTGTCCTTGCTTAAGGTACAGAGGACATAAAGGTCATAAGGAACAATACAGTATCAAAATGAAAAGATCAGGTGTCATTCACTTGCAACCTGTGCAACAAGGTTAGCTTTTGATGTTTGACAAACTGATTTAAAATTTGTGAGCAGTTATGTGGAGGTTCCAAAGGGAGGCTATATTTGGCAGGCTGTTTTGATTTTCTAAATTGCTACAACACATTAGACTGGGTGACACACTGCGACATTGTGTCAAAGGTCATCCACTTTTCCACACAGACAACAGAACACACACACACACACACACACACATTCAGACACAGACACTGACACACACACAAACATACCACACACACACACACAGAATACGTGAAAGGAGACACAGTGAGCTACAGGGAAATTGAGTTTCTGATTTCTTTCTGTCTTTGTGGTCCTTGGCTACTGGGGCAGATGAACGGATCATGCCAGAGCAAATGTATAGTGTTTAGCTCCATGACTGTGGCTTCGCTTTCTGCTGCAAAAAGAAGCCGTGTCTGGAGTGGGCATCGCCACAAAAGGCACACAATCACAAAGCTCATGCCCTCGGAGAGTAGAGGTTAGTGAAGGGTAAAAAAGCCTCTTCATCTTTCAGCTTTCAGCGTTCCCTGACAAAATATATACACCCCCCACCCCCATGGTGCAGCAGTCAAGAGAGCCGGCCGAATGTAAATTGCATTTTTATGTAGTTTTATTGAAAAGGTTCGGAAGGGACAAGAATACTATTTCAGAAAGTCTTACTCGGCTACATTTACTGCTTGCTTGGGATTTCTCCCGAAATCCACTCCCCCCCTTTTTCCCCCTCCTACTGTTGGTCCCATGGCATCCCAGATGCAACATATTCCCAATCCCAAGTTCATTATCATCGATAAGTCAAATATATTCTATCTTTCATCATCACATCATCCACACCAAACACAGTACCTTTTCTGCTATGTAAACCAATTTACTTTCCCCCTTTCTTTGCAGATAGTATTAAACAATGCCCTCAGAGTACAAGGCTGTCTGTGTGGGAATGATTTATTACAAAGAGAGAAGTCTTTGTGTCGGTTTGCAGAGCTCTGCAGTGTAAAATAACCTCATTTATATTCCATATTGCCAGCACTGGCTCACTTAATATTCCTGTCAGCACAGCTATGCTATGAAATCTACTGGATTCAGCAGCAATAACCCAGCGGACTTTGAGGAGTGTACAAACAATGTTAAACGAATTTCATCACATTACCTTAATGCATGAGGAACACCTCTGATGAACGAGAATAGGTCAAGTATGCCAGGTGCATCCTATTCTGATATACTGTTTTTGCTTAACGCCAATACCTTTTTGTTTTGTTGTTGTTTTTTACATTGTTGTTGTTGTTGTTGTTGACTATTTTCTATTTTCTGTGTCCCCTTAAGGTAAGTCTTATAATGTGACTATTTCACTGTGGCTTGTTTATCACCATCGATATGTCATCTTGGCCGTGGAAGCAGATGTCAGAACCCACAAAGACCATGGTATTAGATATAAATACATGTTCCACAAGCAGTCCAGTCAGTGGTGACTGAGATCAAACCCCTAAGGCCTCACCACGTATTATTTATTTATGCGAGTTGTGTAATCTAAAATGTTTATATCATCTGTGGTTATGATTGAGTCCACTTGAGTTACTGCTGTATGGCTGTAGACATTCAGAGAGAATTCCAATTTCAGAGTCCGTGCCTGCACCACAGTACAACACATTGTCATTTTATGTACAGTTAGATATTACATTGTGAAGCCAGTTTAAATTCAAAATGACACACTGAATCAACTGCAAAGACCTACGACTGGGAGAATCACACAAGCCATTAGAAACTCATCTAATAATCTGTTTGGGTTGGGAGGTGTAGGAGAGGACAGCTTGGGTCTGTCATACGGTGTCGTCTGAGAAAACTGATTATCCAACAGCTGTCACAGGTGATGGAGATAAGAGATCTGACAGATAATGCATGTATTTTTTTTATTATTATTTTTTACATGGAAACTGTTTATGCCTCCTGACACCTAACATGGAGTAGGTAATCTTTATGCAATATACAAGCATGGAGCGGATAAATGTGCTGTTTTTCTATGCGCTATAGGTGAAAACATAGCCACTGTGTATTATTGTGGTAAAGACAGTGATTGTAAGGTTTTTGATGCTCAATAGTCTTCTACCTGACATGATTTGGACAAAGTGACAGATAGATTGCAGTTGGTGCTGCTGAGCACCAGCATGGTCCCAGAAAGGGAGAGCTGTCCCCGGACACAGAGGATGTGCAGTATCAATGAAGCAACATTGCTGAGTTGGGCTTCTTCCGAGCAGCCCTGAGTGTGAGTGCGAGTGGCTAAAGTTGAAGAGGAGAAACGGCGGACACTGGAGGATTGTCTGCTCTGATGGTCTGACGACTACCTGTTAAGATTGCTCCTCACAAAGGAAAGCACTAGTTTCAGGACAAATCCACTTGGTAAGCCTTGTAGCTTTTTTAAAGCTTTTTTTTTTTTTTTTCGCGACTGTGTTTTTCCTGACACAAGGGTAGCACTAATAAGTGGTGCAGATTTCAATACCACAGGATATGAGTTCATCCCAAGGCAGCCAGGTGCATCCCTTAATGGTAACATTGTATTCATCTGCAAATGGAGTGAAATGCCATTTGCTTAGCCACAGTAAAATCTTAGAAAGCTGATCCTACCAATAGCTGTGGACGAAGAACTATGCTATGGTAAACCCATGGGGTTAACCAAAATACTTGCCCATATTATGATACAATATACTATGCTATACAATATTGTACTATACTACAAAATGCTGTGAAAGGAGAAATCCGATGTGAACCAATCCATAGCCCAGTTGTTTGAGGTCACAGCGTGTTGTAGGTGGGAAAAAGGAATGAGAAAATTTAAAACAACATTGTGAACTGGCAGTGAAAACTAACTGAATGGGGTATAGAAACTTACTTTCAGTTTCATTTTCCTATGCACCATTCAGTTAATGTTAGCTGCCGGTTTGATATTCGGTCTACGTTGCATCAGTTTTTTTTTGTTCTTTTTCTTACAGACAGAACTTGATGAGCTCAAACAACTGGGCTATGGATTGAATCACACCGGATCTCTCCTTCAATATATGTAATGCTAACGTCCCTGTGCCCTTCATTACTTTTAATGCTATAGAAGGTTCTGCTGGCCTTGACACAAATCTCCCTCCCATGAATAAGAAGGATGTATTGCTCTGAATTCCAGACAGCAGTGAGAGCGGTGCAGCTCACATAAATATTTCATAATCTGTGCATCATTATTAGCTAAACAACGGCGTCTTTGTGCTGTTAATGTCCAGAACAAATAGCAGCACAGTAAATAAGTGAATTTAAAGCGCATTTAATGATTTGCTAAAGCCAGTGCAGCAGGGCACTTAGTTCTGTGTTTGCTAAGCATTAATGATAATGGTCTTTCGGTCAGCCATTTTAGCAGTTTCCCTCCCTCCTTCGCTCCCTTCCTTCTCACCACCCGTCCGCATAATCTTGCAGTGTTTTGTTTTCTCTCACTCTCTCCCTCTCTCTCTTTTCTGTCATCAATCTTCTTCCTCAATTAGCAAAGTCAGATGAGGCTAATTGCTCTTTATGAACTACAAGGTTGTCATTGAAACCTCCCTACTTCCCCTACCCCCATCTCACAAACACACACACACACACACACACACACACACACACACAAACATGATCTCTAAATCCCCAACAAATTGGTAATTATGGCTATGGCTGGATGGCTCACAGATTGATTTATTAGTGGGAGTGAAGGGCGGAAGGTGCCAAGGTACATCATGGAGAACTTTTTCCTTGCCCTTTTACAAATGGTTGCAAACACTCCCCAAAGAACAATGTCGAGGGCAACGTGAGTGAGAGTGCACGGTCTGCGATGAGGAGACGCCTCGCTACCTGCCACAAAGGAGACATTCATTAGTTTTGTTTCAGGTTTGGCACCTGCTTGCCAGGTGTTTGGGGCTGAAATGAAGTATTGCACTATTAAGAGGCAGCTGTGCCACTCATGTTGCTCAATGGAGGTCTCAATGATGGCCATGATTTCGGATGCCAGAGTCCATCTGCTTATAAAGAAAACACAACTGTTGCTGCAGACGAGCCAAGTTAATTTGACGGCCATTTTCAAAAGCTTGAGACATATGAAATGCATTGCAGGCGCTAGACATTCACACTTTTATGTGAATTCCTCACATAATTATCTTCTTCGCTCACACACAATCAACTACACACACCAAAAAAAAAATCAACAAAATACACACACAAATACACACACAAACAGTCATTTCCTCTCTCTTTTTTACCCACACACACACGCACACACACACACACACACACACACACCACATTTTTGGAGCCTGCATAGGAACAAAAGACTCAATACAGTCAGACAAATCACTAGCCGGACCCCTGCCACCCCACCAATATGCTTGAGTTTCAGCTTCATGCTTAGCATCACAATAATCCTTTTCACTTGGCACCCATAAGGGAGAGAGGAGTGAGGGCCCAGGAGTGGTTTTGTGTTTGGCAGAGCCCTGCTACAGTGGCCCTGTTGACTAAATCAGACATGAATTCATGGTCGGGTAAATGGGAGGCCCACTAATTGGCCCCTTGTTTGTCTCCCAATTTTTGTGCGCTTGCCCCTTTAAGGGCTAGTGTGGTCTCCCATTGGTATTCAGTCAGTGTGCAACACACTTTTCTAATAGTGACCTGCGCCATTAGTGAAAAGCAAACCCCGGGCTCTTCCATTTCTTTAACAAGGGGGGATTCTCTCACACTTGCACTGAGCTGTGGCTTGGCCAGGGCTACAGCATCTCCTGGGCCTCTGATGGGAAGTTTGGGGTGGGAGAATTCAGTTCTCTGTTATGTTAGACATGTTTTACCATCTTGGTGAGTTTGTGTGTCTGTGTGTGTTGTTTTGTGGGTGTGGTGTGTGGGTTATATGTCTGTGTGGTGTGTGTGTGTGTCTGTGTGTGTGTGTGTGTATGTGTGTTTTCAATACTGTTTTGTTTATCATTCTGAGTAAATTAGGAAAAGCTGCTTTTAATCTGTAATGCATTAATTACAATACAATAAAAAGGTTTATTAGTATGACAGTTCTTCTCTTATTTTCCAAATGGCAAATGACATCAAATGCGAATTATATTTGATCCTGGAAAATAGTAATAAAAAAATGTATAAATTGCACTGATAGGGGGGTTAATTGCACAAAATGTGGGCTGTAGTAATTAAGTAGCTTCCCTCTACAGGATTAGCACTGTTATCTCACAAGCCTCCTTCAGCAATACACCAAAAACAAATGATACATATCTGACTCTCCAATAAACACAGTAGTGCCTCATTCAATCAAGGATGAGCAAAAACACAAGTGCATAATTAAGACGAAAAAAAAAACAAAAAACTGACTCATACGCTTCCCAAATCCTGTGCTGCTTTAAGCTCTCTGACAGTCCACGAAATCAGCCCCCATTTGTATTTCATCCCAGCAAATGTGAAACCGAATCCGCCACATTGTTTCACTGACAGGCAATATAACAACATGTCTATTAACACTAAGGTAACCGACAGAGACTAGCAAGCAATCCCTCCCAGCAGTGAAGCATCTAGGCACACTACAGAGGTAGTTTATCAAAAGCCTATTAGAGAGAGTGCATTACTGAGGAGAGTGAATAACAGCAGACAGGCAGATCTTACACAGCTTACAGAGGATTGGACACTGCCATAGACAGGAGAAGACAGCAACAAATGATATTGCATTCGTATTGTTGTGTCACAACATATATTATATCCCAAGTAGGTATAGTGCTGTATATTATTTCCAGTTTCAACCCGGCTCATGTTTACAATAGCATATTCCCTTGGGTTCCTATACATGCACATGTAAGCATATTACAGTGTGAGCTGTAGTGCATATGACACATTATGAGCAAAATGAGTGGGCATTCACAGTGTGCATTCACAGGATGTGCAGTCATGTTCTTAAACTAGCTGAGCGTCAATTAATGGATTGAATACTGAAGAAAAAAAAAAAGAATTCCAGAAAATTATCTCTTGATTTCATTCAAATGCTGACTTCCTGACGGGGAGTTTTACTTGCTAATACAAGGCCAAGAGTTCACTTGTCCATTAAAAGTGCACCAAAAGAAATCTACTTCAAAGGCACAAACAGAAACCTTCGTCTTTTTCCTCTGGTGTTTGAAATAAGCTTCCATTTTTAATAAGATAAGCTTGTGCAAGCTTGTATTGCCTTCGATTGCTTTCTGCTTTCACATTGAGCTCTTGCTACCGATGCTTCCAAACATTAATGGGGATTAAGCACTAAGCATAAACCCATGTGTCTACATTACATTACTGTGTCAGTGTACATGTAGTCAGATCTGGCCCTAAAGCACTCAATGCTAATATCCCCGTGTACTGAATTCACCCTTAAAATGAGAGATTACTGACATGCACAGCATGCTCTCGAGGAAGAATATTGGAGTCTATTTAACACCATATACTGTATGCTGGGAGACATCTCATATTATATACACATGGATATTTTGAATATCCCAGTCATGTATTGTATGTTTTTGTGTATATTTTTGAGCCACTTCCTGGTAGACCTTTTACAACTAATGACGGTGCTTGCGGAAAAACACAATCCTCTGCTGTTTTTCTTATTTGATAAGCCACGTCACTAATCCAATACACGTCAGTGACCTATTTTAACACCACTAACCTAGATGGATGTTTCAGAAACCTGTAGAGAAAGACATGCAGGGGTTTGAATCCAGCGTTCCCCTAAAATGTGTTAATACACTTGAACACCCAAGAGAGCTCACAAGGTCTACTACCACAAGAATCAACAACCACTGATGGGGATTATACAATACATTAACTACTCTGGCACATGAAAACATGTAGAATATGGAGATGTAATATGCTAAGGGAGAACAAACCTGCAAAGCAGGTGCAAGTAAGTAAGTGCTAGTAATGTTTTATAAATGTGGGCCAAAAAGTCTTCCAACAGCAACTAAGGTGCTCTGGAGGTGTGAAAAAAACAGCGGAGGAGAGAAATAAAATAAAAAAAACAGCAGTTTATGGAGGTCTGGGGATTCTGCACCTCAGGCCATAGACTCCCTCAGTGCCCTGTGTCTTGGCACAAGAGAGAGGAAGGGAGAGAGAGAGAGAAAGAGAGAGAGAGAGCAGACTTAAGAGTTCAAACAGGGAGTCTATCAGGAGGAGTCGATCAATGGTCCCTCCACACATCACCCCGTCCCTCTTTGATTAGCTGGGCCAGGCTTCGTGCAGGCGGCCAGCGAGTTGGGCCCGTGAAGGACGGCTTATTGACCCGGTCCTGGAGCGGCGAGGCCCCTGAACTACCGAGCAATACACTCACTCTGTACTACCTAATATTTCTGTGTAAATTCTTTTAAGGAACCATATTGGGTTTAATAAATAGCGAAGCCGGGATGTGGGGGCAGGAGGAAAGGGTAATGGGGGAACTCAAGCCAAGTTGTGGGAAAAGGCCCTGAGTCATTTTCGATCAAGCTTTAGACGTCTGGTGGGTCGAAGCGCAATATGCATGACTCAAAAGAGCGGAGACACTCTCAATTACCATTTGTTTAAGTGCAGAGCAAATCTGCATCGTGCAACAGTGATATCTGTCTCATCTAAGTGGTCTTTTAAGGATAAAAATGGTAGCAATAAAAGCCGGTCCTCCATCAGATGTGATTTGTGAAATGTCTGGCTATATGCATGTCAGATGGCTAGGGTGCAGTGTTTGCAGTTCTCAGTGTCAAAATGATTGCAGGGAGATGTCTCTCCGCATCAAGGCTGCTGTTTTGTCAGCCTCATGTCTCCAGCCTGTCTAACCAATTCCCTTTCTCCACTTTCTCTACTCTTCCCTCTCTTTTTTGCAGTCTCTCTCTCTTTCTCACTCTCTCTATGTGTCTCTCCCTCCACAGGTACTTTAATTCAAACCCGAGCTAAGATCAATAGAACTGATAACTGGAGCCATACAGCTTTCTGTCTCAAAAGAGAAAGAAGGGGGAAATCTTATATTTAAAACATTATTATACATTATGCACATGGATCATACATTTTTAAAGTCGCACTCCCCAATACATCACTATGGAGTGATGCAGAGAATAGTCCTGCCATACTAGGAGAGGGAGGCTGAGGCTGGGTTTAGATTTGTGCTTCCTCACATGTTGTGGCAGAATAATAAGAGTCTGTACACAAAGAGAAAGAGAGAGATAAAGGAAAGACAATAAACAATTTGACATCTCTGGGGTGCAAACGGCAGCTCTTCTCCTTGTTGTCTTTGGCTTGCATTGCCAGTTCTATTATGATCCCAGTCAAAGAAGATGCCGACTTGGGGTAGGGAGAAGAAAAGAATAAAAAGAGTGTGTGTGTGTGTGAGAGAGAGAGAGAGAGAGAGAGCGAAAGTGAGTGAGCAAGAGAGAGAAGCTCACAGATCCTGAGGGTAGATGTTGATTTGAAGGGAGAAAAGAAAGAATAATAGTCTTTGATGTGAAAAAATAAAAGCCGGCGCTTCTCAGCTTTGATGGGAGAATGTCAGGAAACAGCAGACTAATTGGTGTTGTAATCTCCAAGGAGGCTCAGGCAACACAGAGGCTAGGGCTTCTGCACCCCTGATTCACCGGCGTCAACCGGGGTTGGGGTGGGCTGGCATGGAGCAGGCTCGGGTGGGGTCGGCCTGGAACAAAGTAGCAGGCAAAAACTCCAGAAAATTCCAGCAAAAAAAACGGAAAATATGATAGTCGATCCTACTGAAGATGTGGAGCAGCTTTATAACACATTTGACATGGTGTTAATGGTCATCAAGTGGTCACTGATGGCGTAGCTCAGCATGGGGTTGGGGTTGCTGGGTAAGAAGTAATCATTCGGACTTAGCGGCGTACAAAAAGGAGCGAGCAAAATGTCAGTAGGATTAGAAGACTACCTCAAGGTCAGCGTACACTGGAGAGCTGTTTGAAAATTCTTCAAAAGATGTAGACACAGATTCTACTGGGCCAGAGAGTGAGGCTCATGCCCCCTGTTGAAGTCGATGCAAAGCTTTTTTTCATCTGTTGGTGTAAGTGGTAAGTGTTGGGCAATGTCAGAACAAGCCAAAAATCGGGTGTTTTAGTGTGAGCCTTGCGACCGAGAAAGGTGCGTCTCGCGTTCAAGCAGTCAGCAGATCATACCTTTAAGATGGGATAAATTATTCACCAATTCAGATCACATGAAAAATGCAACCTAGCACAACTCTCCTTTTTGCTGCTGAAATATTGATTTTGGCTTTTACAAACAGCAATTTCAAAGACCCCCCAAACCAGCCCCTCTGTTCTACTTCGACCCCCAAGCAGGGGAAAGGAGAGATCAGTCCAACAGAGCCCTTGCCTTTTCTTCCTTTTTTGTTTTGGTGTGAGTGTGCTTTTACCTCTCTTTTCTCTCCCTTCCTCATTCACAAATATGACACTAAGTTTAATTATTAGAAGTCTATTCTGACTGAAAAAATAACATGACTGACGTGGCAATGAAAGTGATGGTAACACAGTGGGCTAGAACCCAGGAAGCTGAGGGAGAGAAAGAGATTGGAGAGAGAGAGGTGGAGAGAAAGAGAGAGAGGAGTGTGATTGTAAATGAGGTGCTGTTGTGTTATCCCAAACCCCATTAAAATTTCATCGCCCCTGTACATTTCCATGAATGGCATTATTCAAATTATGCAAAGTCACATCAGCCCGGCCTGCTCGGCTATGCAAAGCTGTCCATGACTGAGGCAAGGTGCTCTGGGTGTGAAGAGGGTTTGGTACACATCACGTGACGGGCGCAGGAAGGGTTTACTCTCTGGAAAATGATCGCCCCTGATCACCAAGACTCAGAATATAATAAACAGCACCATTTCTTGGAGACGTCGATGGAAATGATTTTGCTAAATGACAGAAAATGTGGTTGAGAACAGAACTAAAAAATCTTGGTGGGGGCTAATGGGAATCAATAAATTGTCCAGACTCAAAGTGTCTGTGTGTATGTATGTGTGTGTGTGTGTGTGTGTGTGTGTGTGTGTGTGTGTGTGTGTGTGTGTGTGTAACTGCTCTGTTGCCCCGGTTACACCATTGTGAGCTTCATTCCACAGTTCCACAGCAGGGATTAAACCGGGTACTGTTCACACAGCCTCACTCTTGGTGCTTCTCTGTTCCAGATTACGCAGGTTCCTGAAGATTTAAAAAAAAGAAAAGAAAAAAAAACACTTTAGCTCTGAGATCTCAACTCACCAAATATTATTTGATAAAAAGAGACCAATGCAAAAGACCAAAGTACAACATAGAAAGCTAACCATTAACTTGTATATTTCCGATTATCCGAAAAGCAGACTGGAGCACCAAAATCAGTGCTGAAGCAGGCAGCTATGATCACAGTAGGCCTTTCCTTTGTACCCAAGAAAAGTGTAATGCTACGACCACACTGCGACATGCCTTAACCCCGGGCCCCAGGAACGTTAGCCCAGCTGTGCCGAGTGTGATTTCAGGATACAGAGCTGTTAATAATGCATGATAAATAACAGGAGGCGGCCCACCAAGCCGTGTGTAATATTAGGTGGCCTGACGTTATTAGCGCCGAGAGAAACCATTAGTGGCTTGCCTTAACCTGTTCTAATGAGGTCTCCTTGCACTGGGAGTGAAAAAAGGAGGCCGATGCAAACGGCTGATAAAAGAGCGCTGGTATAAATTTAGACGTGGCCTCTGACAACACGCCCACTGTCCTCGGCGGTTTCCCTCTCTCACGCGTCCATTCTTTTCGCTTTAAATCAAGGGCATTGTTTTACATCGCACGAGGGAGATGTGTGGCAACAGGCAGACCACAGTGTCTTTAACGAGACAGCATAATGTCATCCACAAACATGGTAGCCATTTATAAACACCAAAAGAACCAGGACAGTAGTAACAGGGGTGTGTTGGCGGTTTGGGTGTTTGCAGGCTTGATAAAGCAGTTCATGTCAGTGAAATGATACACCACTTTAAATATACTGAGCTGTAAAACTAATTAAGGGAGCAGAGTTAATTAAAACTGTGGCCCTTGTTATCCCTCGTCCCTAAATGACTGGAGGAGAGAGAGAGAGTGTGTGTGTGTGTGTGTGTGTGTGTGAATGAGAAGTCCTGCTGTGAAATGGCCAAACAGCTCCTGGTGCCGAGGAGACAGGTGTTCCAACTGACAGGAGACATATGAGGGACAACTCACTCCCTTTCTCCCTCCCTCTCTCTCTCTCTCTCTCCCTCACACACACACCCTACCTTCCTATCTCCCTTCTCTCTTAGACACACTCAATCACTTATACTGTATGTCAGTCTTTGGATTGCATAAGTTGCTGACAGAGCTACTATATAACAGCCATACAATTACAGACCATCACTATTCCATGCCATTCCATGTGGCTCAATATTCACTTCAATATCCTCACAATTCTCAGCTCAATATCTTTACAATAAACATTATATCTCCATTTGATCACCTAGCATAAGTGGATTCTATGGGATCTTGTCATGATGGTGAAGGGCTTGGGATGGGATGGCATGAGAGTGCTGTTGTTGCTGTGGTTGTGTATGGTGATATGGATCTGGCTCTGTCGGCTTACTGTTGGGTTGACGGCTGGGCTCTCGACTGCCGGCTTCGGGGAGGGAGTCTCATTAACCCACCCTCTCTCTCGGAGCTGGAGAGACTTTCTCAAGAGTGTTTGTTACACGAGGAATAGGGTGAGGATGGAGGAATCAATATGAAATGACAGCTGTTTAGTCCATTCCTGAGGAACCATTTGTGCCGCACACCGACACCCCCCAAACCCACACACTCACACATTGGTGGGGGGGGAGGGTGGTTCTTGGCTCTTTGTGCCTGGTGACAGTGCACAACAGAGCGCTGTCTTCATTGTGCGGCGATCGACGGCCATGACCGTCGACCGTTAGAAAAGCGCGTTTCCGATAGCACAAGTGGCGTGCCTTGCATGCAGTCACTTAGAGCTGGTCTTTTGATGGCTGTCAGATCCCATGGAAAATCCATGTAATCAGTCAGGCTCTGTGGACAGGCTGTACCTGTGTTTTTTCAATAGAGGTGAATATTGTTGGCTGTAATGCCAGCCTGCTCCTCGTCACCTCCATCTCAGAGGGAAGAAAATCTGAAAGGGACAAGCGAGTCTAAAAAAATTGCTTGACATCAGAGAGTAGAGAGAAAGAGAAGAAAAAAAAGAGAGGCAAAGAGAGAGAGAGAAACGGACGGAAAAACAGAATGGTCGAGGTGCTCCATTTGCTGAGCTAAAAGCAATCTCCACTTAGCACTCACTTAGAGTGGCAAGCAGTACCTGATATGAGCTGTAGATGAAGTGTGTACACACACACACACACACACACACACACACACACACACACACACACTTACACACATGCACACATGGCACACACGGCTTTACTGTTCCAAGCCCTGCTGTCAATCAGGCATAAAGTACAGGGCCATGGCCCAGCTGCCGAGTCAGTTGTGCTGGAGTCATTGTTAATAAAAACAACAAGCGACAGGGCTCAATACCTAGCAGTGTTCGCTGGCCCCTCTCCAAAAACTTTCCAGTGTCAGCCAAATGTTTACCATTGTTTTGACACGACACCGAGGAGGACAGCATGGGGCTTATAGGCCGGAGCCCAGTTCATCCACCAACCCCCGCAACCCAATGACACACCAGCAGCCATTATGGGTGCATGCAGCCATAGTCACGTCTTATATATTCTGTAGCTCTCTCTATGGTCTATGCTAATTGCCTTAATTATGCCCTCTGTTTCTGTTTTCAGCGATGTCTGTCACTGGGAGAGGAAAGAAAAGAAGAACGAAAGGAGAGAAGAGGAGAGGAGAGGAGAAGAGGATTTTGTGTGTAGCAACCCTGCAAAGGGCAGATAACCAGTGATAGCGAGCAGACAGAGTTTGACTCTCCACGGCAACAGCAGTAGCAGCAGCAGCAGCAGGGGGAGGAGAGAGCTGGACAATGCAGTAATACTCTAATTGCAGGCATCCCATTAAAAAAAGCTTGTTTTCCTTGATTACTTTGATGTTGAAATGGGAGCAGAGGAGCAATTCACATTCATTTTGCAGCATGTTTTTCTCCTCTCTCTCTCTCTATCTCTCCCTTTCCCCCACTCTCTCCCTTTCTCTTCTCTCTCTCTGCCTTCCTCTCTCATTTTCTCTCCCTTTCTCTATTCCGCTAACAGCAGAGCTTCTCTTTATATATTGGCACTGGAACTAAATTACTGCAAACATGTCTGTGTGCCAGCTAAGCGGAACAGCGCGCCTCCCCCTCCTGGTCACGTATCGTGTGAGTGCCCCCTACTGGTTGTCTTGGGCACTGTGGCATTGCCCATTCCAGGCACGTAGGTCTCGTGGCAGAGAGGAATAGAGTGGAATAGCTTGATTCTCTCTCTCTCTCTCTCTCTCTCTCTCTCTGCCATATGAATTCCTCATAAGCAGAAACCTCATCACTATGATCTCAACATCAGTCATGTCACCTTGAACACAATACGGAGAGCCGTGCAAAAGAGGAGAGGTCATAAAACAAGCTAGGACTGACTGTCGGAGCCCTCGAATAAGAATGCCGAGAGCAGACAGATTCTGGTGAGTGCAGTTTGGAGAATAGGAGCACTGCTGTTTATTCGACACAAAGACCTTCAGCGCCTCTCTGATTGGTAAAGAAAGAAAAGGGTAAGGAATTGTGTGTTTGTGAAAAATACACACACACACACTCACACAGATACACATGGTGACAAACTGAAACGAGAAATGTATATGAGTCAAACACACACACATACAAAATACAAATGATGTACAGTTCCATAGCTATATGTGTACGTATGCATACATACCAGAACATAAACAGACACGTAATGCACTCTACTACTACTTATCCACACATATGGTTGGTTCTAAACATATGCAACATACAAACGCCCTCTTTCTCTCCCTACACACACACAGACATGCACACACACACACACACACACACACACACACACACACACACACACACACACACACACACACACATACATCTAAGTGTAAAAGCAGCTGAAGGACATGCAACCAACTCACTCACCAACCAACGCTCTCAGATCTAAACCCAGGCTGACAATGTCCTTCCTGAAGCCTGCGACCGACGCTCCTTTGCTGGAGTCCCGCAAGCTCCCGCTGGGCCCCCTAAAGGGAACTGAGAGTCTCTCCCCAGAGTCCCATCACACAGTGGTAACAACACAGGAAAACATCAAGGGGATTTGGCTCCCCTCTCCCAGTATGGTTAGGATGCTAAAAGCTAAGGTTGTTGTCTTCATGTTTTCAATCTTGCGTTTTTTTGTGTGTGTGAGCATGTGTGTGTGTGTGTGTGCTTTTTTTTCTTTCATAAAGACAGTAATATCAACTGCACTGTGAGTCATATAAGTGTCCACAGAAGGCAACAAACACACTGCTTAATTAGGCTTTTAGCAGTCAGATATGGGACAATTAAGGGTTTGATTCAGCATCGAAGAACTCAGCTGGAGAAAGAGCTCAGAGATAAAAGCAAAGATAAAAAGGCTCCTTTTACCGTGGAAATGGGCTCTGGAGAAAATACACACAGACCGTAGCAGGACAAAGAAAACACTACGGGGGGAAATATAGCCAGCAATCCCAACAGAGACAGATACTGTATGGGCAACTATTAGAGGCTTCTTCTGTTGGGTGCAGCGAAAATACCAACACACACACACACACACATACACACACAAACATACACACACACACTTAAAATGACATACACACTGCGATACACACACACACACACACACACACACACACACACACACAAACATACTGTGCGTGTATATATATTTGTGTGTGTGTGTGTACATAGACTGTATAGTAAATACACAATATACAATAACACAGAAACATATACACATACACGCATACTGTACACAAACGTACTCAGTTTACAATTCAAACATACATAGTTTCAAACATAAACATAGGGAACGTCATATATTAGACTAATCCTGAAACATGCACACAATGTTACACACCAGCAGCCACACACACACACACACACACAGTCACAGTCACATACCCACAAAGAAGCCATTGTGATCTTCCATCATACAAAGAGAGCAGCGTGAGACTATGGCTTATTTGCATCACACAGAGGAGTGTGGCCCGGGAACATGATGGAAATATGACCCGATAAACATGCTCCTCTTAGGTAAATGGGAATATTAGTCACATTTATTACATGGCCACCTGTTCTCTCCCGCAGATGGAGAGAGAGAGAGAGAGAGAGAGAGAGACATTAGAGACAGAGAGGTCATCCCTATTAGCAGGCCAAGACTGAACACTAGGCTTCTCCTCCTCCTCCTCCCGATGCCTAATCCTCTCCGCCATGAAAGCTCCATTATTGGCTTGAAACTAGGGCATCTTTCTAAGATTAGTGCTACAGCTACAGGAGATGGGCTCTAGTCACTGAGCAAGAGTCAGCCAGTGGTCCAACAAAGTCTGGTGGAAGTGGAAGTAAATTGCTCGGATATCATTCGTAGACTAGGATCAGGAGCAGAGCTCCACTGGCTTGCCTGGCTATCTGGTCTGGTGGTAAGACAAGGAGGAACAGGAACCAGGTCAGAATAAAGCAGGACTGGGGGAATGCATTTTTCTTTTTTTTTTTTTATCTTACATGGCTTTTTACCTGCCAAGGCTGTGTTTGTGCAGTCTATATAGATTATAGAGCCTGTATAGCCTATTGGTATATATACAAAAAAGTTTTTAATTTCAGTAATTCATTGTGAAATGTGAAACTCCTACATTATATAGATTCATTATAAAGTAAGTGAAATATTTCTAGCGATTATACCCGTTTGTTTTAATGATTATGGCTTACAGCTAAAGAAAATCCCAAATTCACTGTCTCCAAAGTTAGAGCACTTCATGCTTCTTTCTAATGACACTCTATGGAGATGCTGATTTCATTCATTCATTAGTGGCCATAGTGGCATCTACCCACACTGCCAAAAATACCAATACTGCTTTGTATACAGTGCTCCAAAATCCTCTTTTCTGATCAAATCTAAGATATTTAAGTATTTCATTTAGATAAGTATTTATCAAAGTCATAATCAAAGTAGAAATCAAAGTCCCAGAGTGTGGAGAAGGATGAAGCCCAAGTTGTTTGAAGTCTAGTATGAAGTTTTCAGTCAGTGAAGAATTGGGGAGCCATGTCATCAGCTGGTGTTGATCTACTGAGTTTTACCAAGTCCAAAGTCATCTACCAGTGATCTAATGCTTCCTTCTAGTAACAAACTAGCAGTACTTTGCACATGCCCACACTGCCAAAAATACCAATACTTGGTTTAATGAACATGTAATATGTAATATGTAATATGCTAATTTTGTGAGACACTGAATTTGAATTTGGGTTTCTGTAGCTGTAAGCCATAATCATCAAAATTAACACAAATTAAATATAGATAGATAGATAGATAGATAGATAGATAGATAGATAGATAGATAGATAGATGGATAGATAGATAGATAGATAGATAGATAGATAGATAGATAGATAGATGGTGGGTGGGTGGGTGTTTATCAAGGCTATTGGGCCATGGCCTGTGCAAATGACAGGGACATTTTATATTTTTATTTGCTATCCTTTGACTTGCATTCTACATGGAAAGGTCACTTCTGCAAGCACTCCACAAGTCAGTCATATCAGATATTCAGTCATGCCGTTTCTGCCTCCGACCTGACAAGCACTCACACAATAGAGTAGAGTACACTGCCATCATCCACAGGAAAAACGCGATGCATATGGAGACACTCACAAACACTCACAAATGTACACACATATGTTTAGATGCATACACACACACACATTGTCTCACACATACATGCAGGCATGAGTGCACCCAGCCATAATTGATGGGGATTAGCCTTTTAAATAGCTTCATCCATAAAATAGATGTAGATAGAAGATCTGCATAATTATGAGTGCGGCATTTAATTTAACTTCATTGTGCATGCTGAATGTAATATTTTGTTCGCATAATCACTATACAATGTGACCTCTAATTAAACCATGAAGTAAGTTTGAGAAAGTATTGTTTCCCTGACTTAATTTAATCATATTAACGCACCGCTGAAGAAGAATTAAGGTGTTGTCAGCAATTTAATAAGCTTCTCAACATATTCTTCTCCGAGTGACACCCAGTTTGGAGGCCCCCCTCAATTCCCCCACCCCCCTTCCCCACTTCCCCTACCATCCCTCTCTCTAACTACCCATCCAAACTGACTGTAGGTGGCAAAGCTTCCCTCATGCAAGTACCGGTGATTAGTGCTCGAGATTCAAAGCCAATTCTTAATTAACCTCGCTCTTAATTCCCTCCCCCCCCCCCCCCCCCCAACCATTCCCCCAACCCCCTCCCCCTCATTTTTATCAGAGACAAAAGCAATACTGGCGCCGAAACACTCGAGGGACTCGCCACCTCGGCAGAGCGGCCCCGGGTGTTAGGACTGAGCACGTCTCCATTCCTGATCAGTCAGGCCCAGAGAGCGCTGGCATGAACTTACAGTACAGGGCATCAGTTATCACGCCAAATGCAAGCAGACAAAGACTCTTGGAAATGGCTTTAATTCACAAGCTCTCTCCCAGTTTTGAAACTAGAAAAAAAGCTTGAATATTTCAGTTGCATTTTTCATCTATTCGAATGTATTTGCTGTTGGCCTGGGGAAAAGAAGTGTTTTTTCAGTGGTCTCTTAAGCAACACTCATTCTTGGAAGGCTCTGTTTGCTCAATGCAGTAAATGTTTTCTCTTAACATATTTCAGACGCATTTATGCTACTCCCATTTGTTTGACCATTTCTGGCAGCCGTGATCAATCCTGTCCAAGCTTTGCATGTTTTTCAAACAAATGATCACTGTCCTCTTTCAGAGGTCGTCAGTCAATTTTATTGATTTCCTGCAGTAGCGCACTGTGTGATCGGCATGTCCATAATTCAAATAAACTGTCAGGCCTTCCTCAAAATAGACATTTGTATTTGCACAGGCTCGACGGGTGGACAGACAGGAAGGAGATGGACGAGACAAGGGGCAGAAAAATGCCCACTATGTATTTGGTGTTAGCTCAGCGGCTTGACTGCAGATGCGAGAAGAGGACCTTGGAAATTAGGTCACCCTGTTTACTAAGCAGTTCCTTGCCTCCAGAGAGCCACTGAGCTAATATTGTTTTTCAGTGTGGGAGACAGCCAGTGAGCCTCTTTCTCACCGTCGTTTCTCCCCCTGCACAAGGACCCCCAGAGCTGCGTAATCAAAGAGGCAGGCAGACGGATCTGGAATGTACGTGTTGGTTACAGTAACGGAGAAACAGTGTGTTTTGTTTATACAGTGGACCCAATTAGTTGAAACTTAAGTATGCTGCTTGGGTGATGTACTCACAGAGGCATGAGATAGTAGACACACACACACAAACACTGTGAACACAGGCACGGACATGCAGATACACACACATACACATACTCAAGTGTTCTGTAATATAATGCATAACCCACCAGTGAAAAGCAGAAAATGATGTCTCCAGAGACTGACGCGAAAATGGATTTCGGATCACAGAGCTGGTGATTAAGACGAGCATGACATGGAAAATAATCGCTAATCCTAATGATTCCTTCTGGTCTATGGAACCGCAATTCACACAGTCTTCCTTCTGTTAAAAGGATATTTCACATAACACCAAGCCATCATGGTGCTGTTTTGTGCTGTTTTAGATGATCACAGCAAAGTAAAAAGCCTTTTGCTCGCCACAGTAAAGGTGATGCAGACCCCGATTAAAAGGGTTTTGTGTTCTGGGCACACAAGCACTGCAACAGACAATGTCATCAGCCAGTGTCATTATATGCTCGACTGGTTGTGAATCAATGTCATTCCTAGAAGCAATTATCCAAGATTGCAGATTTTTATTTCACCCCGCTCTGTTCATGACACTTGTTTTAAATCAGTGTGCTGTGCAATCTTTCACTGTAGCACATCTGTATCAAAACAAACAGGTGTCTGGATCACTGACATCTGTGATGCCATGTCTCTGCCAGTGAGACAGGGCATATCCAATGATATCTTAAATGTTTTATCAGGTACATATTCTTGATATTCTTCCCATTTTATTAAAAGCTACAATGTTTTGCTTCCTCTCTCTCCCTCTCTTTCTCTCCCCCCACCCCCTATCTCTCTTTCTCTGTCAGAAGACAAATAAATAACACATGACCCTTGTGAACCTTCAGAATTTTTCAGTTTACATAGTGGGGGGAATAGCAAGTAAAAGAGAATGCAGGATAGCTGTGGGATAAAGGTTCTCACATTCTACCATTACTCACACAGAGAGAGAGAGCCTGAGGGCAGGGGAGAGGGGCATGGATCTGTCTGTGCTCACCCTATCTCCCTCTGACAGTTATTTCTGCTCCTCGCCGTCATGGCGAGAAGTGAGGTTTGGCATGAAGAGCCATGCTTGAACAGCTAAAGAGGTTAATCAGTCAGTTATAAGAGCAGAGGCTGTGGCTAGCTGCTACTGCTGCACTGCGGGGTGGGAGTAACCGTGGACAGGAGGTGCTTCTGAAGGTTCAGTCTTCAGAGGAACAAAACGTTTTCCATGACTGGATTCAATAACCCTGTGTCTGTCATGGGCAAGGTTTTCCAAGTTTTATTTATTTATTTATTTATTGTGGTCGCCTGTCTGCAGAGAACTGAGAGAGAAAGGTGAATGAAAATCTGGGTCAAATCTCACTGCCAACAGATAAAGGCTGAGGTGACATTAGGACATGGACAATAATTGCATTTTGAATGGCAGCGGCCTGAAATAGCTTGTGTCAGGAGGAAAAGTGGTGCTTTGGAAGAGCTAGGGTTAGATCGTATGACACCCCCAAGGATGCCATGCCATTCTACATATCAATTTGAACAGAAGAAAAGGATTTCATTTATACAAATTGGACTACTAAAACTGGACTACTCTCATCTAGTGCAATTGCACAAATGTGTTCTTGAGACGATGTTACAATAAGCTACCAATGCTGTTTGTATTACAGCAGCTCAGTAATTGCATGACATGCATACAGATCCACTAAAGGCACATTAGTCAGTGAATGGTGAGTTAAAAACAAGTTCACTTAGCAATTCATTTTTATCCATTAGGCCTATCATTTGAGAACACGGCCCTGAGAATACTGAGGGATCTAATTTGTTTGACAAGAAAGAAGGCACTCATTTCAACAGCACAAACTAATGCTAGCTCGCTCGTTTAATTGGGCAAAACATTTAATTTAACACAGTGCATCACAACCGTGCACTGAAGCATTAGTAGATTAACGAGGAAATTCTTTGAAAACAGAAGCCATGGGTGAGAACAAGAATGGCAAGGACAAAGAATGACACATCTCAAGATGCAGTAAAGCACAAATCAGAATGTTACTGGTATTGATAACATGACATAGCATGGTGGAGGTTGACCTCAAATGAAACTTTCGAATGAACACATTGGGCCACACTGAAATAAATGAGCTCCTTTAGTTCTCGCTCTGCAGTAAGCGAAGGCCTGTCCTTTAGGATACAGACAAGGAAAACAAACTAGATAGGCAAATAAACTAGGGATGACTTGAAACACACCTAAGCCTATAGTTTAGCAGTCAGGATGCATTATTCCTGTCTGAAGTAGTAATAAGAGTATACCAAAAGTAGTCAATTTATTGTATATTTATCAACTAAGGAAACCTTATCACACTTACCTATAGGCTACTGTCATACTGCATGGGTCATTTTTAGTGTGCTAGCAAGTCTGAAGATTTAGCAAGGCTAGCCTGGACATGGTGCAATTAGACTTATCAACTTCAGCCAGGAGGGAGGAGGAGTCCATAGCTGCCATTCAAAGACTCTCATTGCAAGAAATGTAGAGGTGATTTGGACAGAAATTACAATGCAACTTTTAATTAAAATGAAAACATGGATTAAACAAGTTTCAGAGAAAGAAATTTAATAAGCATACAGCAATCTAACCTAAGCACAGTCCAAAGCAATGGCAAAACACCAGTCTACACTTAGAAAGGGAAATGAGAGCAGACATATATTGTAACTGCAGACATATTATGTACCTTGGAGTGTCCACTTGATTGTTACTGAAGCAATGGGGGCCAGAAAGTCAACACCAGCACTATTTGTGATGTCTCCTGCTACTGTCAGGACTACAAGGAAGAGCCAGTGCTTGTACTCTTCTCTTGTTTCAACTTTGCCTCTGTGATACAATTGCTGAAATTACAGTCAGTTTGAGAAACTTAACAGATGTTGAAAGAGTGATATTACAGAGCATTCCTTCACTGCACACAGCTATTTTAAAACAAAATAAATATTGCCTTAAAATCACTTTGTTGGCAAGGTTCTCAGTTTTAAAAAAATTATATAAAAAAAACGTGGTTTCTGCAGGCATCCAGCATGTTCAGTTTGTTCACACAGCCAACATAGATATTAGATTCACAATAGCAATGGAAACAGTGTGAGACCTCTCCAGGGGTTAATTAAGAGAAACCTTAAAATAAACAATTGTTCCCACTGTTTGACGGTTTATATAAGAGGGGTTACAACTGGCTGAAAAGGGACCTTACTGATCTTCTTATAGCGATATTTCTATTTATCCTGCTAGACAGCTATACAAATAGATGAAGTACAACAACATGACATTTTCTGTACTTCAATTACTTTGCAAGACTGAGCCACGTGGTTTCAAAGCCAACAAACCATAACTTTTCCTGACATTCCCTTCCCCCACAGTGACCGTTGATGGATTCTTCCTGACAAAGCATTCATTATCGCAGAGAACACAGAGTGGACTAAAAATCTCCTCTCCTTCTCCTCTCTCCCTCTCTCTCTCTCTCTCTCTCTCTTTCCTTCTTTCTTGGAGTCATCTTGCTGAAATCGAGATGAACCCTCGTGTAAAATGCACTGGACTCCTTCTGCTGAGCAAAATGTTTTGATGCAAACAGTGAATGAATGTCTGCTCCAGAACTCCATCACAACACATATAGTTTTGGGGCGGCGGGAGCATTACTCACCACCACTGGGGAAACAGATCAAATGGAGGCAACCGCTCCCTTCCCAGCATACAGCACAGTACACACCTTCATTGCAAAAGGGCTGCGGTCCTGCAGATTTGTAGATTATTTTTCCTTTTTATCATTTATCCTCACTGATGGATATAGGGATCAGACAGTGGTAAGCCTACACACCACCAAGTCATATCAGCACTAAGGCTATATGACACCAAGCTACATATCGACTCCAAGCCTATACAACACCTAGCTATATTAACACAAAGCCAATACAACACCAAGCCAGTTCAACACCACAAGTCTTTTCCCCTGTGGCTGCATTAGGGAAATGTGCTCAGAAATGATCATCACAATCAAAACAGTATGGCAGTATGGTCCATTCAAACCTTTTTGGAGGGGGATAATGACGTCAATAAATGAATTAGGTCATGGGAGGAGACTCTCCGGATCAGCTTTTGGCACATATCCACAAAAATCAAGAAATAAGAAACAGGAACTCTCAAGTTGTAAATCTCTCTGATGGCACTCTTCTGTTAATTAACATTTATTTTCAGCATCCTGATAGACAACAGAGGTAAAGTTATGTTTCTCTTAGTTCTTGTCTCAGAATAAAAGGCAAAGTAGCTTCAATTTTTCCATGCTTTACCATTTTCCGTGGTCACTACTGAAGAGGAGGGAAATAAATGCACCACGGCTCTGTAAAATGTACTCTAATTCTCTGAGCTAAAGTGTATTTTAATGCAGTTACCAGGCCCCAGGGAAGGGAAGAGGAGTCAGAGGCCTGATAATAAATAAAAGATGTAGACCGAAGTAATAATGAGCTTGTAAACTTTGGAGGTGTTTTACAACTGATCAAAATAATGAGGCAGACAGAGGTGTAAGGTGCCCTCTGCCTTATGTTTTGAGTGAGGGAGAGAGAGAGAGAGAGAGAGAGAGAGAGAGAGAGAGAGAAAGAGCGTGGGTAAACCCAAATGAACCTGCAAGTAAATTTTTGCAGGTCCGTCTGGAATCAAGGCCCTTGCAGCCCCTTTTCCAAATCACCAAAAACCCTGGAGCCAATCACAGCTGTACATTTGTTATGAGGTGGACATGATGCACAACCAATGATGGCAACAAACCATGGATGTGACATTTCGAACTGAGTAAACAACTGCAGTTGAAATCGTTGTTGACAAGGATGTGTTTGGTATGAACTCAATGCACTAATTTAACTCAACATTCCTGCTGGTTAAGACCCTTAAAATGAGAAGTGAATGACTCAACTCCAGACCGACTCTGTTTTGATTGTGGTGCAGTTTACCCAAGCTAAGAGGAAGAAAAACTGACGCAGATGGGGCTACAGCATGTAGACTAAGCTCAATAGTTTAAAGAGGGTGTCAAAGAAAGCGTATTATGGCAGTGAGCACTGAGAATTCATCTCTCTATGATATGATATCCACATACATATCAAAAGCAGCAAGCCAACAAACCTAGCACCAATTCCATAACCCTGAGGCAACAAGCAGTGAGATGGAAGAGACAGAATCAGTGCAAAATCATTAGACTGTGTTCAATATATTTCCGAGTATGATTCACAACATTTGAGAGTGATGATGGTGATAATTGCCGAGTCACGCTTCACACCTTCATTCAGGAGGCTACGATGAGGATCGACTGTAGCATACCGATTCTAAAGAGCCTACTTTCCTGCAGAAGATGTGAGTGTGTATCAACGGATGGCTCCAAGCCCTGCCGAAGTTGGTTGCAGATGACTCATGGCTGTCCTAAACGTCTGCTTGTTTTCATGGAAACCAGAGCAGTCATGGTGAAATAACTCAGGAGCCCCAATTAACCACGAGCTGCAGAGCAGCCAAAACACGGGGCTGCCTCGTGTCGGTGTTAGCCCTGCACAGCCCACCGAGACTGCAATCACCAGCACCCAACACAAATATAAACACATTACATTTAATTAGATCATGACCAGGGCTTTGACTCTATCAAATTTAATACATATTATGCTGAATTGAATCCAGCCAGTTGCCATGGTGTTGGTGGTGCGGGTGTGGATGTGCATGCGGCGAGTGGAGTGGAGTGGAGTGGAGTTGTGCAGTGAGGCTGAGGGAATGTGTGTGTGTGCTGTGTGCAAAAGCTGTTTGTGTGTATGTGTGTGTGTGTGTGTGTGTGTGTGTGTGTATGTGTTGTGTGTTTGTTAAGAGCATGTCTCTAGTTTTTTCATGCAGCTGTCATGGCTCAGTGTGTGTATGTGAGTGTGTGTGTGTGTGTGTGTGTATATATATTTGTGTGTACATATGTGGTGTATGGTGAGGGTGTGTCTGTTAGTTTGCTTTGATCCAGGCTTTCATTAGAGGTTTCTGTGCTTATGTGTGTGTGTGTGTGTCTGTGTCTGTGTGTGTGTGCAGCATGTTTACTCAGTCCAATGATTTCATCCACAGCATATGGTCCTCCACAGCGCCTCCTGTCTGTGGCTGGGTTTTGGCGAGCTACTGGCCCCAACACTGAATGAATGACACTGAACGCATGACACAGCCCGGGACGAATCCCAGCGCTGCGGGCGACAGTCCAGCCCTCACGACCTGCCGACATGTCCAAGACCCCCCTCTCCAGCTCTTCCTCGTGCAATCCTCAACATTAGGCTCACTGTTACCAGCAAAAAGCACGGGGCGGGAGCAGCGGACATGAAAGGGGGGTACTAAATGGGACACAGTGATTAAAGAGGCCAGCGCCACCATTACAGCACATCACGCCCCAGCCCTGTCGTACACCGCTTTAAACTCCCCCCCACCACCATTGGGGATCATGGGGTGGATTAGTGACGGAGCTGACAAAAAAAAAAAAAACGAGGACTAGCTGACATCCTAAGCACACAGGAACGCGAGTGCCCTATGGATATGCCGACTTGCACAGCGAAATCAAATAGACACCTCCCAAGAAGCAGAACTGACAAGCAGAAAGTCATTAACATGTAGGCCCAGAGGGGCCCGGAAAGCTCCGGTCCTTTCAAAAAATCAGCGAAAGTGAGAGCACCTCTGCTAGCCAGTGCTACTGATTATAATAGACTCAATTTCCCTATAAGCATGATGAAAGGCTCCAATGATCATGCTATGTTGGCAGCATGGGGGGAACCTGGGAATTGAAGTCCAAATTGACTCCAAATACTAAGCTGCAAAGAACGGTTTAAGGAGAGAAAGGAATGGAAAAAAATAAGAGGCTGGGTCGGCAATCTGGGGATGAAGACCTTAAATGTCACTATGGTTACTTCAGCAAGGCCCTCCGTCACCCGAGGGTACCTGGGGTGACAACGTTCAGCAAGAAAAAAAAGCAAAAAAACAAAATGGTTCTAATGTGAAAACATTGTTGTTTAAGTGCCTTGGCTGGGCCCAGCCATATTTTCCCCCTCCACAAGGACTCCCGGAGCAGGACCCAAAGCTGTGCGCAGTTACACGTCTCTAATCCTCTAATTACTGGCCCATCAGCGCCTAGTAAAACCATAATTGGAAACAGCTGTCTGTTTGTTTTCCTCTTTTTCCTCCTACAATCTGTGGCATGACCAATCTGACATTTGCAAACGCATCCCTGAGCTTCCAATGGAAGGGTTTCAGTGGGGATGGGGTGATGGGGAGGTGGGTTTTAGGGGGAGGGGATGAGTTGGATGGGGGGGGGGGGGCGTGAAACTAGTCCAAATTACACTCTAAGTCATACCAGTGTGCCAAGGACGGCTCCAAAAACGGCAGCATTGACAGGAAGAGACTGTGAGTGACAGACGCCCAGTTCACAGACAAACAGTCTGACAGACAGACGGACAAACAGACAGACAGGCGCACTGATGGATGGACAGACAAACACAAAGCGATGTGTGTGTATGCGTGTGTGTGTCTGGTGCAACAAGGTGGGGGAGAAAACCCAGATTCTTCGGTGTGTGTGTGAGTGTGTGTGTGTGTTTGTGTGTGTGTTGTGCATGTTTTTGTTGAAAAGGCCGGCGTTTGCCTGTTCTGTCTTGTGCTCGCTGTCTTTCACAGTCTGCTGCCTCCTGCTCCACTAGTGACTCACGGCCTCTCCATCTCCTCTGTGAAACATAAGAGCTGACATGATGGACCAAATGACTTTAGTTCAGGCCACAGCAGAATGGAAACGCATTATGTCCAAAAATAAATCACCAAATTTTGCTTCCAAGGAAAGACATTTTCAGTAATGTGTTTTTTTTTCCTCAAGATATTGGTATTCATTATATTGTTTTTCTCTGGTAATGAATGAACAGTAACACCAGCTGGAGACCCATCAGATTCTCTTTTTCCTCCATCCTGTTCCACTTGCAATATGCAGACAATGGATTTTTCCAATTAGAATTTATGTGATATTTGAGTTGTCCTGATCAAAATGTCATCAAACACAACACAGCAACAGATTTACTTTTGTTGGTCTACGTATATCACATTTCTAGGATGGGCAGATTATGATGTTGGAGCCTTAGATATGGCACACCAGCTCTCTCTGTGAATACACCTCATCCAGTGTTGCCCCAGGCTTCTTATTTGAAGTCAGCAACACTGGACAATTTAATGGGTTTTTGGACTGTCAATCCCCTGGAGTCAACACAGCTACAGAAATAGGCAGGTATTTGAATGTGGTGCTTAGTTCTCTTTTTGTGATGTGTGTGTGTGTGTGTGTGTGTGTGTGTGTGTGTGTGTGTGTGCGTGCCTCGGCCCAGACACACATAGAAATGATGGTTTCTAGATGTATCTCTCTCGGAGAGTGGCAGCAGATGTTTCAGATTCTCCCACAGCCCTTCAGGTTCCAGGGGGAAATCAGGGAGAACTACACACTATAAAATTAAAGCACTGACACTTGAGCAACCCCCTGAAAGCAAATGGATCAGCAGCAATGGGCAAGCTGGAGTGAATTCATCACCACTCATTTTAGAGCTTCCCATCTGTGCTGAGTTTCATTAACACTGGCGGGATCAACACTGCAGTTTGGAAGGGATAAACACAGACCTCGCTCTCTTTTTTTCTCTTGGCCTATTGTATATAATATCATACACTCGCCCACGCACAACATTGCAACCTCCCCCATATGCTTCCAATGGCAGTTCTTGATGTTGAATAAACACAGGAGATTAGTATTTACATTACAAACTGCTCTGATTAGTTTACTTCTCTGCTGATAGGATTGGATTTAGCGTCAGCGCTTCCAGTTCGAATGTTTCTCCTGTCATTTGACACTGAAGTGGCGTGCGCGTGGGCAGGGTAACTACTGCTATGCTCAGCTAAAGCAAGTCTACCATGCTCTGAGTTTGATGAAGTTGAATGAAAAACAAATGTATAGCTGCTATGTTTATACTTTTTCTGTCATATCGTTATGCGTTTTTCATAGCATCAGAACTATTATGTATGTGTGTGTGTGTGTGTGCGTGTGTGTGTGTTAAAGAGAGAGGCTGCTCAAATCGAGACAGGCCACTCCACACACTGTTTGAACACTGGAGTGCAGTCCTTAAGCCCAAAGAGGAATGGTGGTGTCCATGTATTTGTCCTGGGCAGTGCGGTGGAACAAAGCCTTTTTAATTACCCCTGTAATTGGCCTTTTAGCCATATGTATTAGCATTTTAATGATTGCTGTGTAATTAGGTGCAAATGACTGTGAGAGCTGGAGGCGATTCACGCTCTCTGTCTTTCTCTCTCTCTCTCTCTCTCTCTCTCTCTCTGCCTCCCACTCCAGTGGTCACAGGAGGGGGCAACAGGAAGAGGAAGCCGGGAGCACCACACATGTGTGCACCTGTGAGCACCTGAGCCTCAGGGTCAGATCTGATGGGGTGACTAAGCACAGAAACAAAACTCTACCTTGCATCTCAGATTTTTTTGTGTGCGTTGAACCGATACCCTAAGACATTTGTTTTTATCAAAGGAGCTGGTGGTAGAGTAGATAGAACATCCAGTTTAAGGGCACCTCAAGGCAATTAAAAGTGTGGAATACAATGAACGTTAATTAAAGTACAATGCACTGTATCTTTATTTAACTGTTGATGCAGGGGAATGAAATTGTCAGTGTCATGCCCTCATGTACAAGGATTTGTTGTTTGGTTGTTGCTGTTACATGACAGCATCAGGTAAACAACAATAATCTAATCATTTTCATTACTTTTCCTCAGTCAGTTGAGATACATCATCTTACTGAAAGCTCCAATTTTGTTCCCGAAATGCCATGTGTCAAATTTACAATTATTAGCATCAAAACCAAACCAGCAGCCTGTGACCGAACCAATAGCACTCATAACCTTTTTAGTGGCAAAGTTGATGCCAGGCACATCAGAGTTTTATTTCAGGCTGCTGCCGGCCAAATACCCATACACCAGTTTAGCCGCTGGTCTTTCAAATAAATGCAGCCCCAAATCGCGACGGATACAGTGGCTGCCTAAGTGTCTCTGTCAGAGAGGGCCTTTGCAGAGTAAACCCTGACGAGTGTGGTTCAGATGCAAAAGCATGCTCCTGCGTGAGATTGACTGAGGCACACAATGAGAGCTCCAGGCCGGATTTTCATGGTCTTGATGTCTGGGACTCCTCAGCGGCTGGGCTTGATAACAAGCTGTCATGCCACACTACCATCATTTGCCACAGTGCCAGTATTCCGTGCCTTTCATTATCCTCCCCCCAGCCCCCCCCCCTCCCCTCCCCTCCCCTCCCCTCCACCTCTCCACCTCACCCCCCAAACCCCCCCCCCTCCCCAACCTCTCTGGTCTCCAGCCTTACTTCTCTGCTCATCAATGGGATGGAAATTTATCATGACAAATGATTTCTATGATTTCAGTGCAATTGTGGAGCCCACAAAAAAATGGTGATAATAAGTCTTGTTTCATTGGTTGAGGGAGTTGAAGGGCTCCCTTTATACCCCTTTTGCTTTTTTCATGGTGTTTCTTTCATAGCAATTTGATCTTTTATAAGTGGCTGTAAAATATCCAGGCTATTTGGCATAACGGCTAAAATGTAACCTCAGTCAAAATGTGGAAAACCCACAAATCCAATAGCAGGTAGGACAGCCTCGATTTGGCTCCTTTCTTCTCCTCTAGTTCTATGTATAATGCAATTCCTGGGAGACAGGCTGTGATATTTATGATTGAACTCTAATGGCTCTCTCTTCCTGTTCTCCAATCCTCATGCGGTGAACTGCAGAGAAGAACCGACATGTCGTCTCCTGTCATTATTTGAGTAGCCTAGCTTACATGTCAGAAACCTGCCTCTTGATGTGTGGCGATCCCAAACGAAAACCTCCCTGGTTGGATTAATTATTTGACTGTGGTTGTAGTTATAGGGAAATATATCAGGCAGCTACTGGATTCTTCTTTTTTTTTTTCATTTTTCTTTTTTTCTTTTTTACCGCTCAACCATTACTGTTCTCTGCCGGCAGCTTGGGCATAAATATTGAAACGGGCTAATGACACAGAACAGAGCGTGCTCAGTGCTCCCAGCACAGCTGTGAATGCTAGTCCTGTACAGCGGAGCAACACTAATTATTTTCACCGTGATGAGGTCAAACTCGGCACGGGCCTCCGGTACATGAACTTGGTCTCGTTACTGTCAGCGCATTCCGAACAAAAACACAGCAGCACAACACAAACAAAAACGGCAGAAGCAAAGGGAAAACAAACAAAAAACACAAAACAGACACGGACAAGTACAAACACGAGCTGGACAGAAAACAGTTCTGCTGCAGTAACAGTGAGCTTGCTGCAGACCTAAACACATATGCAGATGCATAGCTCAGAGCAAAGCAATTTACATGACTGCCACTGGCTTGTATTGCAGAATGACAACATTTCATTTTCTCACTGGTTAACCGTGCTAGACTATGTATGCTGCATGTAGGTACTCATCATACCTTCAGCCATGCATAAACTGTATAGTCTCACAGAGTGCTTCCAACATTATCCAGGGGATGAACAGAAACCCGCAACAGGCAGAAATGCAACATGGAATTATGAATCATACCAGACCTTCAAATGACCCAGGCAGGGTATTTTTAGTTTTAATAAGCCATGCCTCTACAGCTGCCTTTTTTGCTGTGGAAACATTGGGTTTTTGGAGCCATATTGTGGCTCGTATGCAACAGATAACAGAGAACTGTGATTCATTGTGTAATGCAGACTGCCCTTACTAACATTGAGAGCATGCAAACGTGTCAGTGACTGTGCAACATCTACATGTCTACTGTATGCATCCTGCACTTGTCCTTCCCCACTAACCATTATGCCTCTCAGGGAAACCACCTCTCATATTACTGTGAACATGCTGAGTGACTGTGACAGTTTTAACATGCATGCATGTCAGGAAGTGCTGAACAGACACATGTACCAGTCAGAGAAGATGCCCACCGTATGCCGTGGTGCCCACCGCTGTGCCTCTGTACCAGTAGTAATGTAGTCATATCCACCTGGTACCCGCGACCAGGTTTCACGCCTTTTTCTTATCAAATGTGGTATTTTACAGAGCCCACTTGTCCACATTTACAAAAGGGAGGGAGATGATATTTTAAGGTCACCTCCACACTGTCGCTGAATGAATGACATTTAGAATACATTTTCTCATTTTTCTCCATTTGGTTTGAAAAGACTAGGCTCCTCTAAACCCTCTCCCCACCCCACCTCCCTCTCTTTCTTCTTTCCCTTTCCTTCTTTCTCTCTCTCTCTCTCTCTCTCCCTCCCTCTCTCACAGTCAGCACAAGAAAAACAAATCTGGGAGATGAATAGGTACACCTGCCACTGCGGGTTTTCGTATTTTACTCTCAGTAAATTACACTGCAGCTGCCACACTGACTCCCTTCACAATCTCTCACCTTGAACCCACGAATCAGGGCCCAGGGATACACTGCTCTTAGCTAAGGAGCCCTGAGGAGTTCTCTCTCTTTCTCTCTCTCTCTCTCTCCCTCCCTCTCTCTCTCTCTCTCTGTAGGATGAAGAAAGAAACAACCCAGTGAGCCAAGCTTTTAGTGGAAGTCCATGTCTATCAGGTCAGATGAAGGTGTTAACTGGCTCAACCTTGAGAGTTAAATCAATACAATTTCACTTAGTGGAGAATTTAAAATACATCATTTGTGTTCGATACGTGGAGGTCATCTTTTTTTTTATTTTGATTTGTTTTTTTTTGAGATCTCGCAGTTGTTTCCCTGGTTGGAAGCGCTTGTAAACACTCGAGTCAACACTCGAGTCAACTGAGCCTGTTTTTCATCAACGTTAATAAATCTATGGCTAAAGTCTGGTGATCCTACAACCACGTCTGAACAATCCACAGAGCGCGTGTGAATTTTTGATGTTCAGAAAGATGTGTGTGAAAGTGCCATTTAGGGACCGCTCATAAAGGGAGCATCCAGAGGATTTGCTTCAGGATTTACTTGGCTGGTGAAAGTCGGCCTAGACAATAAAACACTGCACACAAAGTGGGCAAATAAACTTGGCCATTGTTCAGGAAAAGGTGCACTGAAAAGTGACTCTAATAGGCTGATAAATCTCCTGCACTTAAAGTGTTTGTCTCTCTCTCTGTGTGTGTGTGTGTGTGTGTGTGTGTGTGTGTGTGTGTGTATGTGTGTGCATGACAGAGAAAGAGTGTGTGTTTTTGGTACAGTGCTTCTCTTTGTCCTCCTTCACTGTGACCTGCTAAGCCGATCTTTTCTGCGAAGCTGGGTGGAGGCCCTCTTCAAACTCACTGACATACACACACACACACACACACACACACACACACACACACACACACACAAAGAAAACTCGAGGGCTGGGGGGTAGAGCGATGGCGGGGGAGCAAAAAACGAAAGACTATCCCAGTATGATTCATCCCCTGAAAGCCCGTTTTCAAGCTGACCCTCAGACTTTTATAGTTTGTGTGCATTCCATGGGTATAATACAACCAATGAGAGCGCGCTCATGACACAGGAACGAGGTTTGTTTATCTGCTCTGGCATGGCTAAAGTGAGTCAGAACCACACCGTGTATGTTCAGCCATGGAAACGACACACAGCATAAAATACACACCGCGTATGTTCAGCCATGGAAACGACACACAGCATAAAATACAACACCCAAAACTCCACATAGGGGGACAGCCAGCATCTCTCTCTCTCTCTCTCTCTCTCTCTCTCTCGCGCGCGCTCTCTCTGAGTTTATAAGATGAATATAAACCAGGCATCACAATGAGATGAGTTTCAGCCTTGACCAACGACAGCACATAATGCATAACAGTATAACTGCGGTTATGGATGACGACAGCAGATTCCACACAGGAAGCAAAAAACAAGGCATGGTATCTGGCTTGTCTGCGGAACGTTGACCTCCCTGGCACGCATCATTTTTTATAAACCGGGCTATTTGAGAGGGCATGCAAGCGAATTTGATTTTTTTTTATGCCTATTTATGCTCAATTGGGTGGCCATGATCCTACCACTCTAAAACCCATTATAAAGGTTATGACCCGAGGCCACTGACAATTACAGATAAAATTTCAATAAATCATTGCCCAAAAACAATTACACAGCAGTATAATAATGCAAAGTCCTATTTCCACTGGTTACAGAGAGATTACAGATGTGCTTTAGGGCCAGTTGAGATTAAAGATGATCCTCTATCCCAGTGAGTGATCAGCCTTTCAAAAAAGGTTGGTCTGGGGGTAAAGGTGGAATTACTTTTATGGTCAGCAGTTATGGAGGTAGATGAACTAATGCAACACTGTTTGAAACGTGTGTTTGCCAATTTCCTGGTACATATACTCACTGATGTTCTGTGAATGGAGGCTACTACTACAGCCCACGACGCATATTCGGAATTATCTATTTTCAAGACTGCATAGCAACATTATGTCTTTAGGTCACACCATTAAGGTATGGTATCAGAGACCATTGGTTTGTGCTTTTACCAGCTCCATAACCATTATGTCCCAGCTGGACAATAATAAGACACAAATAGCCAATCTAAAGATGGTCTACAACACAGAATCTTGCTTGTTGTATATTTATGAGCTAGAAGACAGTGCTTTTGTAGCCTATGCACTGAGAGCAGTGTTGCAAGTGTCGTCCTAGTCATTAATACATAACCATGTAGGCTACAGAAGAGACCGTAGTCCTCACTGGCCTGTAATTGCATGGTCAACTTCCCAATTAAATAATGTCATTCTTGAACACTGCGATCTCGGGCACAGACTCAGCTATGAGATAAGCCGGCTACAAGCCTTACTGGAGGACGCCGAGTCGAGTGCTATAGCCTGTCAAGTTAATCTCCAGCAAACCGGATGCTCAGTCATATTGAGTACAGTGCTATCAATCTGATGACATTTTTCAATTCAATTGTCTTTGACAACAATTAAGCACAGTGCCAATCATTGTGCTTGCGCGGCTTTTAAAACTGCAGAGCAAGTCATCAATCCCACTGTCATTAAAACATCAGTGTCTCGTCTCAGCCAAATACAACCGTGAAGATAATTGGCATTTGTGCATGCATATTAATTAACTGATAATGAGATGATAGAGCGGTTCTTCTCCGCAGGTGCAGGTAGTCTAATCAATCGCGGGAGAAAATCGGGTACAAAAACGTGGTTCTTTTATCCCGCATCTGAAATTAAAAAGCTATTTAGTACTACATTTTCCAACAAAGTGCTTTTCATTTATCTTCTGAAACACATTATTCAATCACACTTTCCATTTGTATAATGGTGATATTTTCATGTAATTTCCCGCTGCCTCTCTGATGGGTGATTGTGATATGGCTTTGTGAAATGGCTATTCCTTTCCAGCTCACTTCACTCGGCGGTAATAAACTTAAAACATATATTTCAGATTAAATGTTTTCCAGCAAATGGAGCGGATCTGAAACGCCCCCTCTGAAACATGCAAAGCACGCTTTTGCCCCCCAGTGGCCACAGCAATTATTACACAGTGTGGGCGGCACCTGGTGGTATATCAAAGAATAGCAAGTTAATTGCTCGTCATGTTCGCAGCGGCCGGTCTGCAATATCACATCAGTGTTCAAACGTATACTTGCGACCCTGACTTAATTGCTCACTGTTGGGAGTCCAGTCACATTTGAGTCAGGCTCAGCAAAGTTGAAACTATAATAGTCTAGGAGTTGCTAAACCAACATTAAAATGCTAATCCTCAAAGGATTATAAATGAGTCATACAAATTGTGTTCTAATAACAGCATTTAATTTTATATATGAAAAAAGATAAACCTGTACATTACTGAAGTACTACTCTGAAGAGGGCTTAACATTTGCATGGCTGTCACTGAAGACATTTTTGGGACATTGCTACATGATTAGTGACATATTAAGGGAAATAAAATATACACAGGCCTACTGGATGTCTAATTTTTAACCCATGACTGAATGTCCATTGTGGAGAAGATGGTTGTGCTGTACCCTTCTGACAAGGAAACGGCATGTAGATTTCTGGACACACTTGGTTTCTGCCGTCGTGTCATAAACTCATCACTCAGGGCAACCTGCATGGAAACTGACACCAACAAACTGAAAAAGTGTCATTTCGCTGTAGTTTATTTATAGAATTCACTTTTTAACACCCACTGACAACAATTCTGATTTATACTGTGTAGCTGTACCAGTTTGCCTGGGGTTGTCTGACCATAATCCTACCCCTACCCCAGTACTGAATCACACACTGAATGTCGTAGATAAAAGGTCTCATTGTTAAGACAGTTAAATGAGAACATTCAGTTTACAGAAAATTCTTATAAATGACCTGTGGGGAAACTGTGTATAAATTATGATGTTTATTTTTGACTATGCACAGTTGACAATATTCTAAACTGCCAGTGTCAAAAACCTACAGACCTATCTTTCGACAACTGCAGGGGAATTTCTATGCTGTTTAGATTATATAAGCCTTAATCAAGAGTTCCCACCAATGCTGAAGAAGAATGCCTTTCTGCCTTGGACTGCCCCCGATGCAAACATTGACTCCTAACCTGTGAGATGCAGGGAAGCCCAGACCACTGTCCAACGAACGTCTGGTCAACTGGATTCCTCCTCAACATCCTGCTTGGCTGCCTCAACTACTGTTGGCTCCACGTTGTCCGGGGTCGAGTCCTCTGAGCTTGACTTGGCAGAGCTGGGCCTCTCCTCTGGCTTTTTGGCCGGGTCCACCACCTGGGCCCCGCGACTTGTGCTGCAGCCCATCTTCTGACACTCCTACTTCGTCTGGTCTGGCCAAGCACTGGATGGCACTCTGACAGGGAAATGTGGGGCGTTTGTGTGGTGGTGGTGGTGGTGGTGGTGTGTCAGTGAAAGAAGGAATGAAGCTAACCTTAGGCTAAATACTTCCACTGACGACTTGTTGGCGCAGCAGGTGCCCCTGGTTTCTATGGAAACCACAGGCACTTCACTTCCTGTTGGACCTACAGTCAGCACCTGTCTCTGTGTGTGTACGTGTGTGAGAGAGAGAGAGAGAGGGAGAGAGAGACAGAGAGAGATTGGGGTGAGGAGGATGAGGGGTCAGAGAACTTCTGTTTTGGGTTTCAGATTACAAAGCTTTGTTAGCTAAGGCTCCTAAGTGCTTATTGTGATTTGTGTGCCAAGCAACAAGAGTTGAGATTTAACTCCGTGGCGTGTCAAGGCACGGTTACAGATAAACAGTCTGAAGATTTACTGTCAATTACTTCAGAGTCATGGCAACTCATAATCCTGAGAGGACAACGCCACAAAGCCCTTACCTATGAAGGGTCAAACCAACACCCTAAGCTCTTTTTTCTCTCTGTCAAAGGCCAGCAGGGCAACCTGTCAGCGTAAACACTTCAGTGACCATCCAATGATGAGTAGATCATTAGAGCCAGTATCATTTGAACGTGCACTGCTTGAAAAACCAGGATGAGGCCTACTCTCATTTGGCCATAAATAGTGGTATATTTACTGGTTTTACAGCCTTAATTTTATGATACATGTTGTAAGTATGTCTGTTTGTGTAAATTTTGCTTTTCGCCTGTATTTTTCCATAATGGAGACCATTAAATGAGGTCACTTACTGTTATCCACTGTAATGGATGGAGGTGGTAGCATGTGGTGTGGAAAGTGATGCACCCCTGGAGATGAACATAAACAGGCTATTGCCTAGCAACTACACATACGACTATAAAATGACCTTCAGGACAGTTTTACATCAAACAGGAACGGATTCCCATCCCCCTCACCTCGAGATACACACAAATGAACACACCACCCCTCCCACACACAGATAGAGTAAAGAGAGAGAAAGAGGGAGAGAGAGAGAGAGTGTGTGTGTGTGTGTCTGTGTGAGAGAGAGAAAAGGAGATGAAAGCAATGTCATGGCAGAGGACACAAACGGTTGAAAGGATTAATAATTTACAACATTGGATCCTCTAAGGTAGAGTGCTGAGGAAATATTTGATTCCTCATTCATAGGGAGGCTTTGCTGTGCAGAGGGCTGGGGCAGGTCATGCTTCCCATGAGCCAATGGGCTTCCCTTGTGCTGCTGGGTGACAGCCACCCTGGAGCTCGGAGCTCTCCTCTGCAAAATCACAAACAGTAACCATGAAAGGAGATTTAAAAAAATACACATGGCAGGCATCTTGATAGAAATCTCTCCACTGGTGGGAGAGGACACTAACCAAAAAAAAAAAATTCTACATTCTCCTTCATTCAATACAGCAACTCTCAAGAGAGGACATATGACGTCACCAAAAGGTGCTTATGACATCAGCCTTTACATTCCCGCTTATGCATTTCCAGTTACAGTTGTTTTTATTTGCAGTTCAAAGCTCCCTCTGTCACTCTTGCTCACTGTTCAAATGCAGGTATGATTTCAGATACTTGAGGATTTTAAATCTAAAATTGTACAGTTTCGTTTAAAACCTATAAAATGCAAATAAAAGATGTAATTTATTACAGTGACAAAAGCAATAAATGAACAAAAATTAATGGCCAGAGACAGATGTCAGGGATAGTCAGAGTATGTTTAATAAAAATAATTAAACCTCAATTTCCTCTATAGAACTTCATAGAAAGTAATTTAATAAATTACAAATGACTTCTTAAGACGTTTTTCTTCCACTACATAAAGCATTATTTGACTACATAGACCACAATTTGCAAATATTGCAACTGTCCAAGAACAAAAACAGGGGAAAAGACTTGAAAAATGACTTGAAAAGATAATCTGTAAGCATAAAGCAAAACATGGCATAAAAAATAAAAAAGGCAATAGTCTATTCGTCATTTCGGCATCTACTCAGTATAAATGCAGAAGTAAATTGAACTCCATTAAGTAGTGTAGTTTCTCGCTTTATGTTTGCATGTTGGTGGTCAGTTCCCTGTCGTAGTTGCACCACACCTGCATCTTATCAGTTCAGCACTTGCAATGTGTGAGTCATTGAGAGAGACATTTGATACATTACATACTACCTGAAATATTATTAATCAAATAATTATACAAAAAAAAACAAAAAAAAAACAAAACAGAACATAAAAGTTTATTTTCAACCTTCAGTCATTCATGACTTTGTCCATTGTCTACCATGATGAGTAGTCTGTTGTCAGAGATTTGAACCCTCACTGTTCTCAACATGGGGTATAGAACAAAAACCAAGCTCGACAGAACCAAATAAACAAAGTCAATTTCAAGGTAGCAAGTGTACAGGAGGAAGCAGCAAAGACTGGGCACTAGCTACAAACGATAAACCCATCAAACAAAACAAAAACGAAACAGTCAGATACGACGCCGCTTTTTAGATTCCCGAAATCGAAACGCCTGTACGTTTGGGGCCTATCCAGTGAAAGGGGCCAAGCCAATCCTCTGTACCGGTCTATACAGAGGCGATAATGGGCTTCGCCGTTTGTCCACCTCTAGGATTCAGAAAAGAACCATGGAAGTCTGGGGCCCGCTGGGCCGTCAGCTATCGATACTGTGGTTCTTTAGTGGTCGACTTCTGTCAATGTTCCGTTCCAGAGACTCGCAAAGGTACCATGCCAACACAACAGACTTGTTTACTGCAAGTCGGCAAGGAAAGGTGAGGGGCAGGGTCCCTTGACAGCAGCTAGTAACCTGAAAACCGAAAAACAAAAAAAAAAAAAATTGGGATGCTTTTTCCAGGAAAAAAGCGTTCCCGGAAATCTTGGGAATTTGACGCACTCTCAGAGAGCACTGTACCATTTCCTGCTGCGCACCTAACAGTCCATAGCTCAACTAAGTGTGTGCGGTTTGTGAACAGTGATAGTTTTACTCCAAAGGTCCTCAGAAAGGCTGAGAAGAGATTCCAGTGTGTATGTTCCCACAAAGGTTAAGAGACAAATGTCAATAGAGAAGGAGCCCAGAGGAGAGAGAGAGATAGAAAGAAAGAGAAAGGTGAGCATCCCCCTTTTCTTTCTCTTTTTTTCAGTGTTCAGTGAATGACGTGAACTACCCTTTGACTTAAGAGGTATGGAGTAAGGACACTTCTATGTCCATCTGCAGTGGTGCTCAGACACAGAACACACACATTCTTTAAAAGCCCCTGACCAAATATCTGTCCAGCCACCATCCTCCAACCATCACACAGCTAATTTCCATGTTCAATGCATGTTCACCAAATGGAAGTCTGGCTGAAAAAATACAAATAGCCAGTCACTGTTCATCCACTAGGAAGAAAGTGGCAGCATCTTAACTGAGTAAGCGGACAGAAACAGGCTTGTATCTATGGTCCGACGCTGAAAGCTGTGGGTGTGATATAACGCAACACTTCCATCTTACATAAGGTCTGTTGACATCCATGTTACAGCTCGCAGCAAGATCACAAAGGCAGATTAAGAGTTGATGAAAACCACAACACCCACCCTGTACCAGTTCAACACCAAAGGAATACTTCCTCACTGGAGATTGTGACCCATAATGCAACAGCACACACTGCCATGGCAACCTGTATGATCACCTGGTTAAAACGGCTAGCTTACGCTTTCAAGGTGATACCTTCTTCTGCTCAATCTGCAGATGTATGACACAGCTAATCACTTGAGATACAATACCTCTGCCATGCCAACATGGAAGGGCAGACACTTTGTGCTCACAACAAGCATATCTGGCATCAACAGAGTGGAGGCTCTGTAGGCCCACTTTATAAAGTGATGGAACACACAACTTGAGATGACGTACTCATCCGGCCACTGACAATACACTCACACTGACAAACACACACAATAACTACACAAGCAGACCAAACGCAGAGAAAGAGAGAGAGAGAGACAGAGACACAGAGAGAGGTTAGGACTGAGAGGGATAACAGACATTGTGGGGCATCCCCAAGAATCAAAGACCACTTCCCCTGGTTTTGACTCATTCTCTGCCTTTGGAACTCCAAATACTACAGGCCAGTCGTCTAGTTTTTACACCAAGATCAAGAAACAGTGATGAGTTGTGCAACCAAATAGGTTTGCCGTATAATTTTTTTTGACCTGATAGATGTGGGAAGAGAGAACATCATGTCTTTTTCAACGGGATCAAGAATATCTTTTTCTATATAAATATGTGTGTGAGTGAGTTAAGTGAGTGGGTGAAGAGTGAATGCAAGAAGACGGGATCAATGTGTAGAGCAAGGCCAGCTCCCAAGGCTACTTGATACTTTAATCGATGCAAAGAGAAGAAGCTGTTTCCTTTTTTTTTTCTTTTATAGACAGGATAAGAGAGAGTGGAAGAGACAGTGAGCATCTGACAGGAAGTGAGAAAGACTGCGAGAGAGGGAGAGAATGAAAGATGTGTGGTGGTGGGTGTGAAGGGAAACAGCCTTGGGGGAGGTGGTGTAGAGTCTACAGCTTCAGTGACATTCATTAGCTGCCCGAGTTATTGCTGACTTTTTCCAAAGTATGTTCTGCAAAGTAGAAGTGTCAAGGATCCTGTAAAATTATTTACAAATGAAACCAAAAAATAGTTCAAGTCCACCCTTCCCCACACACTCAAAATATATTAATAGTAGAGCTCAACAGGAGCAACATTGTATTTCCTCTTTTTTAATAATAAAATTAAATCCCAACATAATTATTACATAATGCCTTTGCCTTTATGCTGATTTCTTTTTTCTTGCTTGTTGCAATTGTACATCATCATTGTGTAATACAAGTTCACAAAGTCCATAAATCTACTAAAGTTTTGACATGCAAAATGTCTTTTCAAAACAAGATTGTACCTAAACAAACACTGAAATTTCATTTCAGTTTCTTGAATCTTGGTTCTCTAAGGCTTTTTGACTTAATTACACAACACTTTTTCTCTCGATTTAATATTTACAAAAGAAAAAGAAAACCACAACATAAGTGCAAGGTAAATCATATATGTGTATATATGTATACATTTCTAAGGGATATATAAATATATATGTGTATGTATATATATTTATAAAGGCTCAGTCTTCGTCGCTCGAGTCCGAGTCGTCGGATGACGAGGAGGAGCTCTCCGACTCTCCGGAGGAAGAGGATTCGGCCTTCCCTGAGCCCTCGGCGCCACTGTTCTCCTTCCGCTCCGCTGGTTCCTCCTCGTCCTCCTCCTCCTCCTCGTCCTGCTCCTCATCCTCATCCTCGTCCTCCTCGCCCCCGTCTTCCGTCCGGGCGGCGGGACGTGGCGTGGGTTGTGCGGCGGATGCGGAGGGCGTCGGGGCAGGGGTGGTGGCGGAGGAGGATGAGGCAGCGACGGAGCCGGAGGCGACTGTGGAGGTGCTGGGGTCAGTGTCTGCTGTGCTCTGGGGCTGCGGAGCCGCTGCTGAGGGGAGGTTAAGGCCTGGAGTGAGGAGCATCCCTGGGTAGAGCATACTGGAGAGGAGGAGCGGGTTGAGGGCCAGAGGGTTGCCAGAGGCGGAGGCCGCTGCGGCTGCCAATGCAGAAGCACTTAGTGGGCTAGAGGTGGAGGTGGAGGCGGAGGGAGAGGCGGAGGTGGCGGTGGAAGAGGTGGCGGCAGCGGACGCGCCGGGAGTTGCGGAACCTTCCGGAACGACGGCATCTGTCCTTTCAGCTTTGGTGTCGGAGGAGGGCGGTGCCTGCGAGGAGGGTGCTGGGCCGTCAGCCGACGAGTTCTTACTGCCCTTGCTGCTGCTCTTCCGCGTGCCCTCCTCTGCCGCCGCTCCAGCTCCGTCCTGCGCTTTCCCCAGCAGGCCGCTCATCCCCAGCAGGTTGGGCAGCCCCGCCATGCCCGAGAGCATCATGGGAAACATGGCGGCCAGGTTGGTGGCATCGGCGGCGGGCAGGCCCATGAGGCCGGCGGTGAGCTGCAGAGACTGGAGACTTTGCAGGTTCTGCTGCAGGTTCTGCTGGAGAAGCTGCAGGCTGGGCAGGTCCAGCAGCCCGTTGGCCAGCAGCGGGTTCAGGCCCAGGGCGGCGGCGGAGGCTGCCGCTGCCGCAGCTGAAGCATTGGCCCCAGCCGAGGCTGCCTTGGCCAGGGCGTTCTTGGGCCGCCGGCCTCGCCGGCTCACCTCCTCCGGGACGATTGGTCCGGTCAGGATCCGGTCAAACATGCTTTCAGGCAGGTAACCCTTAAAGGAGAGAGACAGGGAGACAGATTAACTTTCAACATGCTCATATTCTATGAACTACTAATCTGAAGTGGATCCAAAGCCAGACCAAGGTGTCAGTGGCTAGTGGGTTTGCTTTAGATACATTAGGTCATTAGGAATTTGTTGACAACTACATGTGATGTCTAATAGTTCACACTAATTACACTGGAGTAATATAATTAAAGTGAAGAATACCATTGTTTATGTTTATTGGTACTCTGCAGACGCTTTTATCTAAAGTGATGTACAATATAAATAATTGATTAACAAAGAATTACCTAAAAATAATAATTAAAAAATGTAATAGGCCTATAAGCGTAAATATTTAAGTAAGAATAGAAGTACAGATGCTAAATACTACTAATACTGATACTATTACAGTGTATTGTAGTAATAGTGTTTGTATAAAAGTAACTCACCGACTGCTTGACCACATCGGCCCATTCGGGTGGAACCCCGTACTCTGGGTTCTCCTGAAGGAACCGGCACAGGTCCTTCAAAGGAGGGGCAAAGGCACCACCAATCTGAGGAGCGAACCACATACAGTTTAGATACACAAACTCACACAGTATCAACAGAAACCACACACACACACACACACACACACACACACACAGACACACACAACACACACAGACACACACAGACACAGACACACACAGACATAATCTGTTGCTTCACCTTGCGTGCATTTCTCCGGTTGATGATCTGCACTCTCTCCTCGCCCGTCAGGCTGTTGACGTCAATCTTGTTGGGGTTCCGACACCGATGCCTCTTCTGCTTGGGCCTGCCATCCTGGAACTGCATCTTATTCACCCCCTGCAGACACAAGCAGAAGAGGCTCCATCACTCGTGTGTACCACTTACCACTTGCAATTAACCATTCACCAACTCAACATTCAACTACTGCACCATCACACACACTCCCTCAGACTGGAAACACACACACTACTATAGAATGAACAAGGAGGTTGAGAGAGATGGATAGAGAAGGTCAAAGAGGAGAAGGAGGAGGAGGGTGGGGAGGAAGGGGGAACTCACAGGGATGAAGGCTCCCACATCCGCAACAAAGCCAGGGTGCTCTTTGAGCCACTGGTCCAGGTCTTTCCTTTTGGGCGCGTCGTCTCCTGCCAGCCGGGTCCCATCCTTCAGGTTGATGACAGGGACCCGGCTCTCCGTGTCCTGAGGCCCCTGAGCAAGGGCACTGAAGCCCTGGGGCCCGGGAGGGCCCGCGGGGACACTGGCCTGGGCACTGCCAACCCAGCCTGGAGGGACCTGGAGGAAGGGGAAGGGAATGAAGTGACATGAGGGTGCACACACACACACACACAAATATACCATAAACATACATACACATGAGTATGTGTATGTGTGTATATACATATATACTTGTACACGTACACACACACACACACACTCTGAGCTGAGAGACTAGGGTCACTGTGGGTGAGGAGTGGTAAGGAGCAGGGCTGAGATACTGAGAAAGGTTTCTAAAACAGCCAGAGGTTTCCTACCCGCTGCTCGGACATGGCCGGCGCTCGGCTCCTGTTGAGGAAGAGCAGGTCCATGCCCTCCACGTTCTTCCGCCTTCCCCGCCTTCGCTTCACCACCGGCTGGCCGTCCAGCACACCGTTCAGCCGCAGCTGACCCGCCAGGGCTGGGGGAGAGAGGGGAGCACACAAGAGTCACTCTCACTCCCCCACACAGACACACACACACACACACCCCTCATATTCTCATAATAGATCCATTTCAAATTCTCATAATAGATCCATTTACATATGCATTCTCTCTCTCTCTCACACACACACACACACACACACACCCTCTATTCTAACATATACAGTACATTCACATATACACAATGTACATGCATGCACACTCTGCTATTCTGGAGCATGGGATTGCAGGAGTAATATTTGATAAAGGAAAACCCTGAGTTTCTGGTGCCACCTGGTGGCCACTGAAGGAACACACAGTTTCAAAAAGTTTCAAAAGGAAAGCTAAATGGCCTTCAGCCTTATGCCCCTCTCTTGTCCACATTCATCGAATCCAAAAACCCTTTAGTGTGCCTGCAACCAGAACTGTGTGCTTGTCTTACTGCCGACTGTGCCAGTTTTACAGTGAAGTTCTGACACTTAAACTAAACAAGAGTTTCTCAGCTTCTCTTGCCTCAATATTGACCTATGATCTATTTCTACCACACAAGACTCCTGAGGTTTAAAAGCATCTGTGCTGGAATAAGTTGTGGGTGTACCGTGTGGGTAGGTGGCACTAGGGGGTTTGGTGAAGTCCGTGAGGCTGGTGTCGGAGTCGTTCTGGAGCTCCCGGAGTCGGGCCAGGTACTGCTGCTGAGCCATGGGCCCCTCCTCTGCCCCCTCCAGGGGTCTCTTCAAGGGCAGGCCTGCCTTCTGGAAGGTCAGCTTCAGACCACCCTCCTGCTGTAGAGAGAGAGAATGAGAGAAAGAACACATGTCAGTGTGTGTATTCTCTCACAAACACACACACAACACACACACACACACACCACACACACACACACACACACACACACACTCAAGCTAATGGGGGAAAAGAACATCAACCACTCTGTTCTACTGTCCAGAAACAAACAGGCCCAAACTGATGAGCGGAGAAGGAGAATTGAACCAACAGAAATGAACCAGGCCAACCAAGCACTGTTGTCCTGTGACTAACACTGCCATTTGACCATCAGCAGCTCTTGCAGCGGTGGTAGCGTAGCGTTTAAGGAACCTGTCTAGCATGCAAGTAGCCTGGAAAATTGTGGGTTCAAATCCTGGCTGCCACCGTTATGCCCTTGAGCAAGGCACTTAGCCCTAAGTTGCTCTAAGGAGACTGGCCCTGATGTAATTGATATTGACAAAATGTAAGTGGCTTTGGATAAAAGCGTCTGCTAAATGCATAAATGTAAATGTAAAATGTTTCCAACTGCCTCTGCTAATTAAGAGGCCAAAAAGCACTGTAATCAGAGAGGGTTTAGGCAGATTCAGTATTCAATGATCTTTACTACAATGCTTCATTGGTGCTTTTAGGGAGCACTCCTGCAGATCCCACCTAAATAACAGAAGAGAGTAGAACTCTATCAGCAATTGAAGGAGGGGTAAGAACTGTGGTCTCCAATCAATTTGATGAATCAAACTGTGACGCTCGAAGTCTAATGAATACGTTTAGCTGCTTTGATGGGCTCTGGTGGCCGACGCACAGACACAGACACACACACACACACCCTCACAGGGGAGTGGCCTAAGGAGGGTGGCGGCTCTCTAATCTGGCTTTCTGTGGTTAGGAGAGGGAGGGTGGGGGGGGGTTGGCTGAACTACCACAAGGGTTTCAAAGCACGTCACTCAGGCACAGCAAGCCGGAGCAGAGGTCGGCGCAGAATAGCAGCGGCTGACGCATGGGGTTAAGGGCTCCTCGGATGGACAGCCACGTGGCCTGCCGGCCTCATGGGCTTCCCAGCAGCTACAAATATAACAATCAGCTGTTTGGAGACCAGGAAACAACAACAGCTAGCAATGGGGCTGGCAAAGCAAAGCTTCAGTGAGCAGAAAGAGAGAGAGAGAGGAGAGAGAGAGAGAGAGAAAGTTTATGAGTTTACGGGAGTCCGTTTCTACGGGATTAAAGGCTCGTTGACGCGGTGCTGCCGTGCTGGCCACGCTGGGCGAGTGCGGAGCCGCGCGACACTGCTTGCTTAAGCACAGATTTATGGGCCGGAGGAGAAGCCCGTTTACAGTAAATGGGCGGAAGGGAACGGGGGCCTGGCGGGGCGGCTCATAAATTACAGCGCTGTCACCAGCCGTTTGCCGGAAAGAGAGAGAGAAAAAACACACACAAACAGAAAAAAAAAAAAACAGGAGGAGTGCTGAACACGGTAGTTAGCAGTTTGTTCCCAAGGGAAGAAAAGTGCTTGGCAGAGTGTGTGGAGAGAGAGAGGCGGCAAGGGGTTAGGCTAGTGGGGGGGGGTGGGGTGGGGTGAGGTAGAGAGGAGGGGCTGAGATGAACATACGTTATTCATTTTGACTGAGAACTCCTTGTCTGCAACATGCTTGGTCACCTTTGACCCTTGCGGGGAGGCCGCGGGGTCCTCGGCGGGAAGGCCGGTGGCGGCGGAAGCGGCTGTGAGGCTGCCCGCTGAGGCTGAGGAGGAGGCGGAGGCCACCACCTGGTGGTTGTCCAGCAGCTTGGTGGTGTAGAAGGAGGCCACAGCCGAGCCGGGCTCGTAGGCGCGCCGCGTGCCGGGCCACTTCCCCTTCAGCACGGCCTGGCAGATGCTGTCCAAGCGGTTGATCATCACGCGGTCCTGTGGACGTGGACACATGTCGAGTAAGACATTAGAAACTATAATAAATACTAAGGCAGGGAACTACAGGAGGAATCAGCGAGGATTTCCTTCTTTTTGGAGTTTTGGGAAAGTTGGAATCACAGTGGCAAACCGATCCAGAGGATGGAACACTATTGGTGAACACTTAATAAGGGTTAATGTATTGTCAGTGTTCATTTCAATTATATTACATACACAATAGAAATGTCTTGTGGCGCTTTATAGACATAAACAAGGAGCACCCAAGAGCAACAGGGGAAGGAAAAACTCCCTTGTGGTAATTACTCGAGGAAGAACCTTGGGCAGTTTCACAGCTCAGGGGCAATCCAAAGGTCACGCAAAAAATAAAAGTCTGTTCTGCATGCATGTGTGTGTGTTTCCCTTGCCTTTGGCCAGTAGGAGGCTGCGAGCATGTAGCCTCCTCCCTGGAAGGGGTGTGGGGGGTGTGCGAGGCCGTTCTCCGTCACGCTGTTCTCCTGCGTCTCGTCCTGAGTAGTGCTGTGTGATGCCACGCTGTCCTCGTCAAAGCCCTTCACACTGGGCACTGCTGACGCTAAATCACACACACACAGACACACGCGCACACACACACACACACGACCATTAACACCCTCCTACACACATCCCTCTGCAAGTAAAAAGCTCTTAACATTTATCTGCCATAATAATCATCAGTCAGGGAGCCACACATATTTTTTAGCAGCTAAACACGGGGAAAAGTAGCAGGTCAGAACGACCACAAAATAGTCGTATTCATCATACATCATTTTTATGATTATGTCTTATAAATCATTACAAACCACGTCAGCTTAAATAAGGTTACAAAGCATTCCATGACTCTCCCAGCCTGTGTTTCTAAGCCAGTGTGTGAGTGAGAAGGAAGCGGCCATGTTAGCAGAGACGGAGCGTACCGTTCTTCTGTCCGCCTTCGGCCTCGCTGCCACTGTCCTCCGAGGAAGATGAGGATGAGGAAGATGAGGAGGACGATCCTGAGGAGCAAGAGGACGAGGAAGAAGAGGAGCTGGAGCCTGAGCGCGAGGAGGAGGAGGACGAGGACGAGGAAGAGGACGACGATCGTGATGAAGAGCTGGAGGACGAGCCGTCCGAGTCGGAGTCGGAGCCTGACGCGTGGCGGGCGGCGGCGCTGTTGCTGTTGCGCTCCTTCTTCTTGGATTTCTTCTGCTTGCGCCCGGCCGGGTTGGGCGTTAGCGGCTTGGTGCGGGCCGCCACCATGCGCTTCTCACTTTCGCCCGCGCCGGCGCCTTTCCCAACGTTGGGCTTCACGTCCGCCTCGTCCGCTTGTTCCTGTCCCGCGCCGGGCGTTGGGGGTCCTGTCAGAGGAGCGGCAGAGCCCCACCTCTCGCCCCCCGCCGATGCCGATGCCGCCACCGCCGTTGTGGACCCGGCCTCTGCCCCGCCGTCGAAACCCATGTCCGGCTCCTCCTTCACCGATGCCGCGCCTTCTTCGGGTCTTTGCGGAGCCGAGGCGGGCAGGGGTGACGGCACAGCTGGAGCCACTGTAGTCGCCGCGGACTGGTAGTGCGTGAGTAGCAGGGGGTTTGGGGTGCGGGCGTGGCCCTGGGCCTGGGCCTGGGCCTGAGCCTGGGCGAGGGCGTGGGTGTGAGCGGCTGACTGGCCCTGTGGCGGCAGGCCCTTGTTCTGGCTGTAGTTGCGCTGGGCAGCCATGAAGCTCAGCTCGGGGTCGCGCAGGATGTGGTAGTCAGTGCGGCTGACGCCGTGCTTGGCCGCGCCCAGCAGCAGGTCGCGGTCGTGCAGGCCGGGCTCCCACCAGACGGGCAGGTCTGGGCCCGGCTGGCACAGCGCCAGGCGCTCGTACAGCAGCGAGTGGCGGAGCACCTGCTCACGAACCTGCCGCAGCAGCTCCACACGGTACAGCGTGCGCGATGCCCGCTCCTCAGTGATGGGCTGAATGGACAGAGATGGGTCCACTGCATCTGTGTGTGTGTGTGTGTGTGTGTGAGAGAGAGAGATAAAGAGAAAGAAAGAGAGAAACATGGATTAGCAAACTGAGACCACCAGTTACACAACACAGAGTTCATAGTTCAAAATTCATTTAACTGACATGTCGTCATTCCATGTCTCAATCCCAGTTTGTTGGTCATGAGCTACCATGAACCAGATACTTGTATGATCTCATTCTCCTAGATGAATTAATTTCAATTAAACCACTATAGGTACAGACACATCCTCTGATGGCAGTTTTCACCAGGTTGCCCCCTTCATTGCTACTGAGAAAAACAAACAAAAAACAAGTACATAGAGTGCCTAACACGCTCTACTGGAGTTGCCTTGAAAATAGATTCCTTGCAGGTGCCAAATCTAACCCTGGCTTAGTTCTGTGTCCTTCCCTGAACCTCACGCTGAAGGGACCCTGCAGCTCTGAATATCAGGATCCTAATCTGTGAGTGAACAGCTCACATTTCAAGCCTCTCCCTCGTCCTTGATTAGCTCTCCTCCACCAGATGATGATGGACTTAGGAGCGGAGGCTTATCAAATGATTGGTAAAGTATACAGTCATTTCCAAGCCTGTAATATATGTTTCTGAGTTTGAGAATGTGTGTGTGTGTGTGTGTGTGTGTGTGTGTGTGTGTGTGTGTGTGTGTGTGTGTGTGTGTGAGACCCTTAACCACTTGTTTGGGTGGTAGCCGACACACTGCGGCACATGCTGGTGAAGGTGTGTGTGTGTGTGTGTGTGTGACCCATACCCCCTTCTTTGGGCGGTAGCCGACACACTCTGCGACACATGGCGGTGAAGGCGCACAGGTACTTCTGCAGGCTCTCGTCCGTCTTTTTGTGCAGGCGCGCCATGGCCCGGAACTTGGTCCAGTCGAAGCGGCCCAGGTCCGGGTCAAACACCACGCCGAATGTGGACACCACGCGGTAGAAGTCAGCCTCTTCTCGCCTGGTCCACCTGAGAGGCAGAACATAGACAGATAAGAGAGGCCCTAGAACAACATTCATTTATAGGCAAACTTGTGCACCAAATGCTTGCCTAGGGATGGAGACAAGCCTGACAGGGAGACTACACCAGATATGTTACGAATACGTTAAGTCAAAGATGCATCTGTAACAATTAGCTTCCACTATAATCAGTGGAACTGGCTACACCAGATGCAGCAGTGCGGCGAACATTCCAAAAAAATAGACCAGTCTTCTATATGTTTTTTGACGTGGCTTGACTTAATGCTACCGTAACGCACCCAGTGTAGCCCTGGGGTGAGAACAGATTTGTGCTCTGCCACGAATTAAACGGCATCAGCCAACAGAGCTGCGAGATGCACCAGGTTGAGCACAACACTAATGGAGCTGGTTTGAGGGCAAAAATATGTGGTGGAAACAGCAGCTCAAACTGCCTGTGGCACAGAAGGTATCTGCCTGAGAGAAAGGCAAACTATGGCCACAGGCACTTACTGGGCAAAGCCAGGCTGACGCTAATGAAAGGTTTGGTTCAATCCAACTAAATAACAGCATTGTCAAATAACCCCTTTACAACATGACTACAGCGCAAGATGGCAAAGCTGTTGCCAGGGGCACTAACAGGAAAAGGGATGACCCATATTAACTACTTCTACTGTCATGTGTTTTGTAGACATCTGAAGTAATTGTAGCCTAAATACATATGTTTACAATGCCTAGACTTCATCAGCTCAAACTGATGATTTTAACACCTCTAAAAGGGAATGATTTTGTTCATTTTACATTTACATTTAGGCATTTAGCAGACGCTTTCATCCAAAGCGACTTACATTTGTCAACTATCAATTACATCAGGGCCAGTCTCCCTTAGAGCAACTTAGGGCTAAGTGCCTTGCTCAAGGGCATAACGGTGGCAGCCAGGATTTGAACCCACAAGTTTCCAGGCTACTTGCATGCTGCCAGATTTTGATACCCATATAAACTTACGGCTGGCAAAAACCTGCCTGCGCGGTGCAGACTATTTCCATCGAGTTTCGCCCAGCAAACTGGGGCCCCATACTGTATGTCATTCCCCAGAGCTCATGCAAAGCTCAAGCTTAGGTGCTGCTACTAGTACCCTCTCTCATATCACCACCAGGACTGCCACATGCCCACCTCTGTTGCCTCTCGATCTTGGCGGCCATCTTGGGGTTGAAGGTGAGGGGATCGTTGAGCGTGGCAGGCAGCGGGCACAGTGGCGTGGGCATCATGGCCTGCTGGCTTTGGTGGATGTGCAGGATCTGCCTGCTCTTGGTGAAGCGCTGCGAGGCTGTGATGAGGCGCCGAAGCCGAGCCGTCAGCGCCGAGGACGACGGCCAGTACGCGCCCGTGCTCCCTCCCTCTGGAGCCGAGCTGCCTTCTGAAGAGAGAGACACACACACACACAAAATCAGTAATCTTTGAGTCAAATAACCCTCAACCTGAGGACAACCACTGCAAGTTTCACATGTAAAACCTATATGATTATGATTAAAATATGTTGCTGGAACTTTAATTCAAACAGTCACTGACAGTCAATGACTAATATAAGGCAGGAAAAAGTCAGAGGGAGAAAGAGAGAAAAAAAAAAAAGATTGATTAAGTGAGTGAGCGAGCGATCACCAATGACCTACCTCCACCTGTGTCCGTGATGACCAGGTCTCCGGGAGAGGAGGCATCATCCTGTAAGCAGAAGGACGATAGTGTCACTGAGAAGCCCATGGCATGGACACAACACCCTACCCCCTCTGTTACTGCTCAGAGATAGAGAGAGTCTCTTCTCCCACACACACTGACGCCAGTCTCTAGGCACAGATCCTAGGCTCTCGGCCCAGCTAAGCTGGGATTATGTCTGGGAAGCGTGCAGGGCTTTGCATACTATACTGATAAGACCCACCTCATAGAGTGGCCTATATGCACAATAAGTCCCTTGCCCTGGATGCAACGGCTTGTGTGGTTAAACGGTCTGTGTGTGCATGTATGTTACTGAGTCCTGTGAGTGTGTGTGTGTGTGTGTGTGTGTGTGTGTGTGTGAGAGAGTGTGACTGTGTAGAAGTATGATTGAGGATATATATTTGTTTTGGAAGTGTGTGTGTGTGTGTGTGTGTGTGTGTGTGTGTGTGTGTGTGTATGTTACACTGTAAGTGTGTGTGTGAGACTCTTATCAGTGGTTCTCCCTCCCCTTTGTCCCCTGGCCTCACCTCCATATCGTCCTTCATCAAGGCCGGGGCAGGCTTGTACTCGGGGTCATCCACGTCCCTGCACACACAGATAGCGAATGGCCGTCAGAAGCCACTCAAGGTGACGGTTGAAACGTACACACTCTCTCTCTTTCTCTCAAACACACACACACACACACACACACACACACAGTGGGACATGCTGATAGTCATACCGCCGCTCACCCATTCATGCTAAGCACCAACATAATCAAACATATCCTAAAAGGTGGAGTTTTTTGGAAAAGTACAGCATGTAATCTCACCATCACATAAAGCAATTTAACCTACAATTACATCTATTGCATATCACTATTTTATATGTAGACCTTTTATATTATTATATAAAAGGTATTTTATAGGTATACCTTATTTGCACGTATGTAACATATATACACTTATGACTCCTGCTTGCAGCTTAAACATCCATTTTTTAACAAGGATGAAATCTGTATAACATATTTATACATTCCACAGACCAACTAGACCAGTGCTTCTCAATTATTTTCTGTTGTGTGCCCCCCCCCCCCCCACCCAGGAAAAAGAAAACATTTCGCGCCCCCCACTCTCTGCCGCAACTATAAATAGTATTATTTGTTACACTTTATTCTAGTGCCCACTCAGCATCACCCCACTATTTGAGAAGGAACTAGACCAACAATTGTGTACATCCACATCTATAAGGACAACGTGATATAAAATAAAACTAACAGACACTGATAAGCATATCAACAGAGATTCTAGCAACACATGAGAGCTTGCGTTGCCAATATTTACACATCTCCTGTGTTAAGGAGTAGGGGGCAAAGGCACAGTGTGTGTCACAATATCGTGTAACGGATGAAGGGCATGACACTCAGTCATGTACAGTACATGTACAGTACATCCCAAACAAATAAGAGCGGTGAAGAGACGTGTCACAGCTAGCTCAGACTGCCCGCCTACTCCTGAGCTTCGCTTCAAGCACTGGTGTTCCGGGTCTTTGAGCTTTGATTCGATTAAATGAGGCCAACTAGTGTACACTGAGGCCAACACTTACACTGACCCCCTGAGAGAGGGGGAGGGAGCGAGCGAGCGAGAGAAAGCGGGGGAGAGAATGATAGAGAGAGGGAGAGAGAGCGCGAGAGAAAGGGTAGAGAGAGAATGTTCAGCATTGTTGAGTGTGTGACCTACCCGTCCATGAAGTCATTGCCTCTCTGCTCGGCAGCGATGGCCTTCTCATCAGGCCGGCCAACCCGGTCTAGGAAACAGAGAGCCGAGTCTGCCCGGATGGTGTTGTACTTCTCATAGCCTGCAGGTGGATAAAAAAAAACACACACACACACACACACACACACACACACACACACCAGCCGAGGTGAGCTTAGATAAACAGTCACAAACACCCATTTCCAGTGCAAGGAGAGCAAACACAATTTCGTCGTGTTTTCACTGAAGCAAGCTGTTCAATTTCCCACACTTAACACAACAATTTCACAGAGCAGAGGGTTCTGGAAGAAGCTCCTGCTCATTAGGCAGTTTCTGCAAGTTAAAAAAAAACAAAACAAAAAATGGAAACATGGCGAGAAAAGGAAATTTAATTTCTCTCCCCTTTCTGTCCTTAATTCTTAAAGATATATTGATCAATTTGTTATATTCTGAAGATAGTTACAACTAAACAAAAGGTTGTGCGAGGGCACTTTCAAAACCGGAGAGATCTTAGCTGTAAACGTTCACTAACCATACAGTTCAGACTGAGTGTTTTCCCATGTGAGATCTGGGTTTATGTAAATGGACCAGCACTAATGCTGAGAGGTGGGACTGTCATCCTTTGCCATGATGACCTACCATGCTTGAAGACTCCCAGCAGCAGACACTTATCAGACAGTTGGTCCCACCAGAGAGCTGGGAGCTCTGCGTTATCCGGATCAGGCACACGGATCTGAATTTCACTGTGAGGAGAAAACACACATACACGCAGTCATTCCCCAAACCCGGACTAAACACTAAACTAAACAACCCTCAGAGGGCCCCTGATCGCAAACACTCCTATATGAATAACAGACTGACAACACAAAACATGCTCCCCCTGTTGGCCACAGAGTTTACAGTCTGCAATTCACATAATGAACAGCAGGTGGAGCAGTGAAGAGCTTTCGCTTTCTCAATGCTGAGACAGCAGGGCTCATCTGTCGAAAGGACACACAATGCTACATTTCTTAAAGAAATAATTTAAAAAAACCTTGGATATTAATCCTTGAGGTCTGGTAGAATATATTTATCTCACCGATAGACATCTGAACCAAGAGTTATGATGACGTGCTGAAAAGACAACTGCATAATTTAAAACAACCCCATGGCTAAATTGAAATTGTGCCAACATAGACCGAGTGCAAAATGATTGAATTTTTTACACTCAGAATCAGCATCTAGTTCACAAGGCCCAATATGAACATTTTTTGATATGAATGATTTTGAACACCTTCCTCACATTTAATCTCTCTGGAAAGGGTCTCAACAGGTGTGTGAGTGTGTGTGTGTGTGTGTGTGTGTTTGATGGCTCACCTGGCCTCCACACCATCCAGGACTTGCTGTGACTGTGAGCCGATCACCTCCTGTTTCAGGTAGTAGAGCATTCTGACCCGTAGCAGTACCCTGCACACAGAGGAGAGCTGGATTAGGCCAGCATGCACACACACACACACACCTCCCTGTGGAAGAGTCCACTTGTTAGACAAAGCCAGACAAACACACACACACACACACACACACACACACACACACACACACACACACACACACACACACACACACTCTCTTTCACACGCAGATACACACACACACACACAGAAAGCCTGGCTGTCACAACAAAGCTGCTCAGCAGTCACATAAAACGCTGAGTGAGCGGAATGACTCTTCACTTTTCACACACACACAAACAGTTGCCTCATCATGCACACGCAAGTCACACAAAATTTAACAGCAGAACATAGGGGTTAAAGCTGGAAGCCTGGACCAAGGGTCTTAGAGGCATCCATGCTATAAATGAGAAGCAGGGGGAAGAATGGGAGGCTATGCTAACTTGGATATGTGATGCTAACGCTAGCGGCCAGCTAGCCAGACCATGACGTATGTGTGCCAGGGGCCCTCAGGAGCACACTATCTGAGTCACGGCAGAGATGCAGTCATTGCTGCTCCACTGAGGCATGACACACACCATACTCTCCCAGTTGGTCTCTGTGGGCCGGTCTGTCTGTGTCTGTGTCTGTGTCTGTGTGTGAGAGAGAGGGTGAGAGAGAGAGAATGTGAGAGCTTGTGTGTGTGTGGGTGGGGATGAAAAACGCCCACGCTTGAGAGATCCAGAAGTAGGGAGCTCTTCTACCAACCCCCCCCCCCCCCTCCCCCCCCCCCAACCCACCACACACACACACACACACACACACACACACACAGAGCTGCCATACTTGTGCTCCCAGCAGCTGCTACTTTTTCCTCTGCCTGTCAGCAAGGAGCAGGGCTTCATCACTCATCACACACACACACACACACACATACATTAAACAGCCAGACTGATCGACTAATCCACACAGCCCATGTGCTCATCTACACACAGCCACCTGCACCATAGTCCCCCCCCCCCTACACACACATACACACACACAGCCTGAGGGAGTGCACACATTGGCCTTCATGTCTTTAATTACATGGCTATTACTGCCAAGGAAGACAGGGCGACAGGAAGACTCTCTCTCAGGCCTTCAGCAGCGAGAGAGAGAGAGAGAGAGAGGAGAGAGAGAGAGAGAGAGAGAGAGAGAGAGAAAAAAGAGGGCTGCTTTGGCCTCCTCTGGACCAATCTCTTTCCCTCGCCTTGGATGGGACCCACAATCTCAATCTACCTCCTTCTACTGCCACTCTGTCTCCTTCCTCCTCCGTCACACACACACACACACACACACACTCCCTTACTCCACTCTCTCTCTAGCTCTCTTTCACCCCCCCCATCCCCCTCCCTGCACTGGTGACATTCCAGCTCTGGAGCCGTGTGAGGGGAAAGCGCCGACGTAAGCACAGTGCGCTGCCATGTCCCCGGGTGGCCGGGTGGCCGCGGCCGTGTCACCGATCGAACCATCCCCGACTTCAGCAGCGACGCTCCCCGAACAAAGGGGAACTTTCTGTGTGTGGGCAGCACAGCACTGGGGTCCCTGCCAACCCCCACCCCCACCCCACCCCCCACACCACCACAACCACCCCACCCCTCCCTCTTAGTTGCTTGCTATTACTTTTTCTCACTCTTCCTTGCTCTCACACCGACACACACACACACACACACACACACACACACTCACTAATATTTAAACCACTCTCTTCTGGAAACAGTCACAAACACACACTTAGACATGCGCGAGCACGCACACGCACACAATCAGGCTCTTTTGGAAACACTCACACTCATATCTGGCTCCTCTCACACACTGATTCGCTCGTGTTCTCACTGGTTTAGGTGACAGTTACACGCTGTGGCTTTCTCTTGGCCTTTCCTTAATGACAAACACTGAGTCACACACTCTGAGGTGATGTCATGATACCATTGGCCTGCACCTGCTGCCAACTGACTACAGGTGATGACTGATGTTACCTTGTGAGTGAATGTCTTTGTTCGGAATTCAACAGGAACGACATCTTTATTATAAAAAGCACAGACACAGCTGCGTGGTGAGCACCTAAGGGACTCACAACTGGGGTGACCAATCATTATCATTCCTGTTGATGTGTGTGTGTGTGTGTGTCACTCTCTCTCTCTCTCACACACACACACACACACACACACACACACACACACACACACACACACACACACAGTAGGCTGACTGGTTAGAGAAACAAACAAGTGGCCTGAACGGCAACGATGGGTGAGGGAGGGCAACCTGTGGGGTGGAGGCAGTGTGTGAAGGAGCAAGAGAGAAAGAGAAAAAGAAGAGAGATTGTGTTTGTGGATGTAAAAAAAAAAAAAGTTGTGCATGTTTGTGTGTGTCTCGTGTTGGCAGAGATGACAAGCCCAGAGTGTGAAGTGTGTGTGAGTCAGCACAGGGCTCTAAGTTGCAGTTAGGAAGTGAGTGAGTGTATGTGAGTGTGTGTGTGTGTGTGTGTGTGTGTGTGTGGAGGAAGCGCTGCTGGTTTTACACCTTGTGTGTCGCATTGTGCATCACGCCAGTCTTATTGGAACCTGTCACAAACCAATTAGCGTCTCGACTCCGGCTGATGTGTGTGGTGTGAAAGCTGTGGTTCTGCTGTGGAGTGTGAGGTGCTGCTACTCCTCCTTTTTGAATTTGCTTCGCCTCATCGGCCATTAAGACTGTGGCCGTCTGCACTCGGCCCTGTGTGAATCTCCCAAACATTACGCAACCTAGACCTGTGCTGGCAGCACAGCCAAAGGGAGGGCTACCGTTTCTTACTTGCCGTAAGGCTTGTTTACCATTCCACCTCCACTAATTAAATTCTGGGAGAATGGCAAAACTGAATACAAGATTCCCCCTCTGGAAATCGTTTCTTTTCAAAAAGGTGGAGCCCAGTGAGTACTGAAGCATCTTCACTACACAGAAAATGAAATCAGGCCAACTGCACCCCACTAGCTTGTAGCGTACTGTTCACCAGCCAGAACACTGTCATAGGCCTCACACACAAATCTCTCTCTCTCTCTCTCTCTCTCTCACTTACACACACACATACACACAAACACACACACACACACACACACACTAATCCTATTAGCACAGCACAGGTTGCATAAAGAGAACACAACCCTGCAGGTGAGGTGGAGTCATTTAGCTGCCAGAATGGTAAGAGCCCTCACACAGAAATCTCTACCACACACATACACACACACACACACGCACACACATAAACAATAAATACCATTACTAGTGCACACAATATCTAATCAAATACTGCACAGTGCATCTCATGACTGGCTTTAGTCAATGCTGCAGCAGAGAGGCTCATCATTTCAAGAGCAGGGCTCAGTCCAGTCCCTCAATAGCAATAGCAATAGCAACAGCAACAGCAATAGCACTAGCATTAGCAATAGCAAAAACAATAGCAGCAGAGGGGAGAGAGGGGGAGCCACTGACTTGTTACAGTGGTGCTTGAGGTGCTTCTTGTAGCCGTCGTCCTGCAGCATGTGCTCAGGGTTGTACTTGCGGATCCACTCAGCCTTCTGGATGTCGAAGCCTGTCGACTGGGTCTTCATCTTCTTCCCTTTCCTGCCCCGTGGCACTGGAGTGGACAGGCCTATGGAGAGGAGGAGGAGAAGGAGAGGACAGGAGAGGAAGGAGGAGTTATTAATTGTCCATGCTCTCACAACTCTCATCACACACACACACACACACACACACATACACAGCTCTATGAGTATACACACTCATCTCGGTGGGGGGGAAGCCGTATGGCACTTGCAAGGGGAAGGTTTATCATCAGAAAATGTCAGCAGAATGCAGCACTGCGGCGGGCCTCTCTCTCTCTCGCTCTCTTTCATCCTCTCCCCCCTCCACTCTCTCTGGCCGATCGATGAGAAAATCTATGTTTTCTCTCCCTCTCCATCTGTCTTGCCTTTCTCACTCACTCTCTCTCTCTCTCTCTCTCTCTGGTGGCAGGAGCAAGCGCTGGGACTAGGGGGGGCGCCACTACTGGGAGCGCGCTAATCTGCAGCTGCAAATCATGCATCTTTTATTGAGCTAAGCGTCAGCCAGCCATCATTCCTCAGGCCCACGGGGGATTTGTGGACTTTCTGCTGTGGGCGATGAGAGGCGGAGCTGCATGCACGCTCTGCAAGTGTGTGTGTGTGGGGTTCATTTTGTGAGTGGGCCTTGGACTGTGAGCATGTGTGTGTGTATGTGTGTGTGTGTGTGTGTTTAAGACAGTGTGACTCAGGGTGTGTGTGTGGGTGGTTGCTCAAGTCTGTGTGAGAGGGTGCAAGTGCAAGTCAAAGTTACGACAAGTGCGCGGGTGTAACTGAGGTTTCTCCTGCAGGATATGAGTATGCCTGAATGACTGGCTGAGAGATCATCTACAAGTGAAGTGTGAGTGTGAGTGTGTGTGTGTGTGTGTGTGTGTGTTTCGTACCCAGGTGGTTTTTGAGCTCCTTGGTGCGTCCGTCCTCGGTGGGCGCGATCAGGTCCCACATGAAGCTCTTGATCTTGTCATCCCCACGGTAGTGCACCAGACAGTAGGCTAGCAGGGCGCGGCAGATCATCTCCACATCGCGCTCACTCAGCGGCCGCTTGAAGCGCCCGTGCAACAGGATGTCCTTCCAACGGCCCCACCTACAGACCACCACAGCACATCAGCACACAAGGACAGACCCAGTAAGACACCGCTGCTGCTGGAGGTCATATCTACTGTCCTAATCTAGCAGACCATGACAAGTATTGACGATTTCCTGAAAAGGATGACTGTCTGGATTTGATGCATTGCTGTGTGCTTATGGCCAAACTATACCATCAATCTTAAAGGCTCTACAGGCTTTAAGGGTCCATGAGATTTTCTCCATTTGTTTATCTTTGGTAATATAGTCATATCGTCCTTTAAAGGTACACTATGCAAAATTTAAGGTTCATTTACATTTACACATTTAGCAGAGGCTTTTATCCAAAGCAACTTACATTTATCAACGATCAATTAGTTCAGAGCCAGTTTCCCTAGAGCAACTTAGGGTTGAGTGCCCTGCTAAGGACACAACAATGGCAGCGGGGATTCAAGCCCACAATTTTCAAGCTACTAGCATGCTAGCGAGGTTTCTTAACCATGACACCAGCATCGTCCATTCACCGGCTTCATAGTGAATTTTATGACTCATTGTGTGGCTAATGCAGACCTTCTCCACTTCCTCTATGATCTCTATGATCTCTTAGCCAATTTCCCGTGCTTGCGAGACACCATCGGTGCCTTACAGAAAAACGAAACCGAAAATAACTCACGTAGAGTATGTGCCATATGACACTATGTTCATGACCTTCTCAGTAACATCACTCTTGAAAATTATAATTGCTGGGTCCTAGTTTTTAAACAATTCCATGTGTATTGGCAAGAATTTAGGATATTGGTGTAGGATGTTGGCCAAAAAAAAATAAAAAATACATATAACAGAAATTGTCAACTGTATGGGCTCCACAGTCAAAAAAAAAAATCCAGATTTGCATAGGATACCTTCAAAACTTTCTTCATTGGTCACCTAGGGTAATATGGTCATATAGCACTGTGCATTCCTATCATGCATTGCAAGGCCAGGCGGCAGTGACTCACCCGTACACCAGCAGGTTCTTCTCGACCCGGAAGCACTCGGTACGCCCATAGCTGTTGAGGCGGTCATAGGGCCGGCGCAGCTTGGGCTTGTCCTCGCCGTCACTCTCGCCCTCCGACAGCTCGGCCAGCTCGTCCTTCGTGGCGCTGAACGGGCGCGTCTGCTTCCGCACGCGAGGAGTGTCGATCACCAGGCTGTTCTGTTGACACAAGCCAGCAGGGATACAGACTGTTGCATCTAGACAAGTTGGCTTTCACATCGAACTTCAGAGTCTCAAAAAAAAAAAATCACTGGTCATTTTCATTGTTAAAAAAGGTTCTCATTTAGAAGCAATTCTACAACTGTAAATCTTTGGCTTATTTCTGTGTGTTCTGTTGGTCTATGATCAATAGGGTGACACTTAAAGCAGACCGACAGCTGAGTTACACTCCACGCTGTTGACTCTGCGCTTGCCATCAGCACTTACTCTGCCATTGACCGTGTCCATGTCGATCTCGGCTTTCTTGGCCCACTTGTCCCAGAAGTTGGGGTCGTCCAGAGATATGTCCGTGCGGTTCCCCGATGCTACAAAACTAGCCTGTGGAGAGATACAGGAAAGAGATGAACCCATGGGGGACTCGATAAGTGACACATTCTCTGTCATTACAGGGCAACTAACTGAGAGTGACGCTGCTAACAGGAACAGATTGCGTAGATGGGTAGTGCATGGTGCAGTCAGCCAACTAGGTGCAGTTCAGTAGCAGAGAAACAGCAATCAACCCAATGAGTCACTGCTTTCAGTACAATACAATCACTCCAAACATCCAAAGCACACCACACATAATACTAATATCAAAATGTATCAAACAATATAAATTGCAGGTACCAGTGCTGACCAATGCAACACTGACAAGGGGTGATCTCCTTCATATGCTAATCAATGACTCATATCTGTTAAGGTAATTTAGTGAGAAGCTTCATTTAAAAAAGCAGACAGCATGACTAAGACATCCTGTAAGATCAGATGCCCGAGGGAAGGGAGTTGGCTGGGAAACAGAATGAGCGGAGACTGTGGTCCAAATTCCACCTCCTTTGGAACTCCTGACCACTGACACTTACAAACACTGAGACTGAAATGACTTCAGCCAATCAGCACCAGCTTTGTAGTGCACACACACAAACACATGCACGCACTGTATATTTACTTGGCTGCGGAACACCTACTTCAGATGGGAGGGCCCTGCTGATTGACAGCGAAAACAGTCTATGACAGGCCTCTACTTTTTTTCACAACACTTCTACATATGGTCTAAATCTAGCACAACACTGATTGCCACTGCACAGTAACGCATAAGCTAACTGGGTCATGAAACAAATACTTCCCTGTCGAGCTCATAAACACTTTTGTGCTTCAGTTCCCATGAGTATTTTGTACACACACCTCTCTCTGACTAAGTGATGTGAAATTCAGTGATGGTAGATACAGCTAACACAGCAGCCCTGTGGATTATATCAGTCAACCAGACAAATATCTCCATCTATATCAGCCAGTCAGTCAGTGACATGAAGTCATTCTGTGCCTTTCTGTGGTCACGGGTTCATTATCGTTGCCCTACCTTGGCAAAAGTGGAGCCTCGCCCCTCAGACTCGATGGTGATGGTCTTGGTCCTGCGCTGGAGGATCTGGTCGATGTCCTCCTCACAGAACTTGGCCCCCTCGTCTTCCTCGTCCATGATGGCCCCATAGGCACCACGCCGCAGCAGGTCCTCAATCTCCTTTTTGGAGAGCTGCTGCTGGATCTGCTGCTAAAAGCATGGGCACACACATACACACACACAAAACCACACAAACACACACACACACACACGCGCAGAGAGAAACAGGAAACAGAAGTCAAAAGGTCAGTCAGGGCTTAAAGAGGAGCCAAACTGAACTGCCTGAAGGCAGTTGAGAAAATGACTAATTCTTTTGCTATTGACAAACCATTAGGGTCTGACGAATCAAAATTAAATAGTACTAAATAAGCATGAGACAATATTTCTCCTCTTAAATTAATCAACAGATGTTTACATATAAAAACATACCTAAGAAGCTAAAAAATGCCATGTAATTGCATTCTCATTTGGAGATGCCTGCAGAGCAGATGATTGGCAGATGAAGGAGACTTACCCCGCCTCCCAGGCTGTTCTCCCGCCCACTCATGCTTTGCAGCACTGCTTTGTCCAATCCCAGCTTGAGGCTGGCACGGTCGAACATCTCCCTCTCGTAGGAGTTGCGCGTGATGAGCCGATACACCTTTACCGCCTTATTCTGACCAATCCTGTGGCAGCGAGCCTGGGCCTGTACAGGGACATCAACATGTGAGCTCAACGCCACAACCGCTCAAGGAGACACTACTCAACAGACACATAGGCACACAGTGCAGGAAATAGCATCAATCAATCATTCAGACAAGCCTCCCAGGGTAGTGTGACAACACCGCGGGCTCTTAGCATCAGGGGTAACGGCACAATATTATTCAGACCTTATCAGGGTTGTCCATATCTTGCTCTGTTAACAACAGTGTCAAGCCCCGATTTCAGCAGCAACATTGTAAGCACAGGAAATTTTGCCGTTTTTATTCATATGTGGAACTCGACGCGACACAGAGTCTCTTTCGGGCAGCTCACCTGCAGGTCATTCTGAGGGTTCCAGTCGGAGTCGAAGATGATGCAGGTGTCGGCGGCAGTCAGGTTGATGCCCAGACCACCGGCCCTTGTGCACAGCAGGAACACAAAGCGGTCCGAGTCTGGCTTGCTGAAGCGGTCGATGGCTGCCTGACGCAAGTTCCCCCGCACTCTCCCGTCTATCCGCTCATAGAGGTATCTGACAGACACACACACACACACACACCAACAAAAGCAGAGATCAATACCAACTCAACCCAAGAACAAGGATCAGCAAGTTAAGTCCGTGTCATTTAATGTTTTTTGAAGTCGTCAAGTTGCTGAAGGTGTATTTTCAGGTGGAGTAGAGACACAAAGGTGTCTGTAGCAGCCTGCTGACTTGGAGTCATTTGCACAGTACAGAGAACGTGCAGTCCCACTACCCCGCTTTATCTACAACACCTTTTATCTAGTGTTCTAGATTCATTACTGTCAGCTCCAGCTGCAATTTAACAGTGCATACTTTTGACAACCACACAACGGCACATTGGTAAAACATACATGTCCATAAATGCATACAAAGCACTCCTGAAGGTTTCCAAAAATCCATCCATACATCATCTCCATATCCCTCCATTTCCTCCTCTTCATTTGCCTCCATGCTCTCCCCCTCTCTTTGTGGCTCTCCCCTAACCAGCACAGCACAAGGTGATTCAGCTCTTTTCTCTCAGGGAAACACTCATTTCCTGGACCACAGGGCCTGGCAAAGACTACTTCCCCCCAGCCCCCAACACACACGCCTCCACCATGCACTAGAACCGCTCACCACCACCAGAACCTCCTCCAACCCCCACCTTCCCCGCCCCCCTCCCCGTACGCAGTGACCCACTTCCAGTGGCCCCTGGTTCTGGCTGTCTGCTAGGGGGAATCCCCAGGGGGTCTGCGCCCTGCTGCTGAACTCTGCCCAGGCCCTGCCTGCACGCCAGAGCACAGCTCACAGCTCACAAACACACCGCTGAGCACCCCCCACCCAACCACTTCACTTCACTCCAACTCCACTCCACTCCACTCGGCACCCCCACCACCACCACTGCCGCCGCCGTTGTTCCCACCCAGGGTTTGTTTGTGTGCCTAAGCACAGCTGCAGCGGTGAAGGCAACAACACACACACACAGGCGCGCACACACACACACACACACACACAGAGTGAGTGAATGGAGGGTGAGGCACAGGACACGAATGGTTTAAGTAGAAGAATGATGAGATGAGAGGGAGCTTGATGAATAAAATAAGCCCAGAGGTCAGCCTTTGAGATGGCTAATGCACGTCTTACTTTTCACCTTTTCACAGCCAAACCATCCGACACGTTTTCAATGCAAATAGACATGCTCATCAAAACCCACACTTCTTTAACCAGGTACAGAAAAACACCCCATGGCAATGGAGAGCATTTGGTGAAAAACCACACGCGTGTGTGCTTGCACAGGGAAGCTACATGCCTGCGTGAGTCGCACACACAAAAACATATATGTGTGCAAAACACTGACAAAAGCCTCCAATGCATCTCAACACCAGAATAATGGGCTCGACAGCAGCCTCTCGCTCAGGATATGAAACACGAACCGAAGTGATACCACATCCAAGCACCTGCACTGTGAGCCGGACGCGGACGAAAGGCCGACATATGGCGACCCTCTGTGGTGTTAAAAAAAATCGAAAAGTACGCTGGGTCGCTAGTTCTGAAGAGTTGTCAGTGGATACACAGACAGATGGGCAAACTCACAGACCCAACTGGGAGGCTGACAGTAACTGCCTTATGACTTCATTTTGGGTAACAATAACTAAGCGTGTGTGTGTGTGTGTGTGGCATTGATGTCTAACCTTCTCTGGATGAGGTAGTCCTCCAGGATGTCCAGGCAGCGCACCATCTGAGAGAAGATGAGGACCTTGTGGCCGCCGGCCTTCATCTTGGGCAGTAGTTTGTCGATGAGGACCAGCTTGCCTGCCGACTGGACCATGGCCTGCAGGTGGAAGTCTGCGGCGCCGGGGTTGTAGACCTCACGGAAGTCCTCCAGGATCTTCTCCTCGGCCCCTGAGAGGAGAGAAAAGATAGATAGATAGAGAGAGAGAAAGAGAGATGGTTAAAATACAACCAACACATGGATCAAGGACTCCTAGGCAGACACACTCACAAACACACCATAGTAAGGCAGTACCAAGCAAATAACCACAATCCCTCTGTTTGAGACAGAGAGAGAGAGAGAGGGAAACACTCTCCAACTCTTACGTCAAATTTCTATGCTAAACAGCTGACACAGACTAGACAGGAACCCTACCAAACACGCTCACTCAATCCATGTGACCACTGGCTGGGTGCCTGGTACCTTTAATGAGGTAGGGGTGGTTGCAGCACTTCCTCAACTCCATCATTGTGTTGACCAGGTTGGGAAGGTTGGCTGGCCGGCGCCCTTAGCCAGGAAAGAGAAGTTCTTCTCCAGGATGGCGCGGTAGTACTTCTTCTGGATGTTGGTCAGCTCCACCTCGATGATGGTCTCCTCCTTGGGGGCTAGCTTCTTCTCCACGTCCTCCTTCAACCGCCGGAGCATCATGGGCTTCAGGATACCCTGCAGCTTCTGAACCTGAGAGGGTACAGGTGGGTAGACACACACACCACGCACCACGCATGCGCACACACACACACACACACACACACACACCACACACACACACACACACACACACACACCACACGCACACACACACAACCACAAACAGTTGAAACAAAATATCAACCACGCCATCTAACGTACTTAGTACCGGAAATATTATCCTTCATGCTGTAGTGGTATTCAAATGCAGACATGAAAAAATGAGTCAGTCAGTCACAGAGTACATTTCTCAGCATATGCAAAACGTGACCCCAAATAATGTGATGTTGAAATAAGGCAACTTAATTTGGTTACAATGTTTGAAAGACCATAACCACCATACTACTATTTTTTTCCTTATTTGAATGATACATGATGGCAAATACCACACAAACACACACGCGCGCACACACACACACAGACAGACACGCACACACAGAGACACAGGCACACACACACAGAGAGAAACACACACACAGACACATACTCAGACAGACAGACAGACAGACACTCACACACACACACACACACACACACACACACACACAGACACACACACACAGACACACACACACAGACACACACACACACACACACACACAAATACTGTGTGTGAAGGCCATACCTGCTCCTCAGTCTTGAGGTCCCCAAACTCCTGCATGAAGGTGCTCTCAGAGGGGAAGCGCTGAGGCTCCAGGAAGTGCAACAGGCTGAAGAGCTCCTCCACAGTGTTCTGGAGTGGTGTGCCCGTCAGCAGCACCTTGTGCTCCTACACAGGGTCATATGGGGTGGTCACAGGACCCAAGGTCAAAGGTCAGCAACCCACTTGATAGGCGCCTTTGACATTACCTGACTTTATCAAACCGGCTGCACTTGGCTGCAACCAGCGATGCATTCTGGGTTGAAAGCCCCTTCATGCTCCCATCCCACTGGCTATTTTCTGACGTTTTCAACCCAGAATGCATAGCTGGCTCCAGTTTTCCGCAGCCGCCTTGATAAAGTTAAGTTATGCCGAAAGCAGTTAGAAGCTCTTACAACTGCCAATGCTAACATTACACACAGCACTACGGCTCAGACACATCAATGTACTGATCTGACCTGTGTTCTACATCCACATATTTACTGCACAGTCTCACCCACTATATAGTCATCAACCACAACATGGCTATTCATTATGCTGTGGACACAGTAGGTATCAGTGGGTATTCTGAACACAATATATGTCTATTTCCTTGACGTAAACTGCATGCCTTCTCAGTGCAAAACACTGGATAGCTTGACAGCAAGAAACTGACGTCAAGGTGAGTTTAAGCAAGTAGGCACATGTTGCATTGAGGTTTCAGTATTTCAGCAACCAGCGATAGTCACGTAACACACTTATGTTTATACTGCGTGTGATGTAAAAACAGCTATGGGTTATATAGGCCACAGGTTTGGACAAGTCAATGGCATCCATGGTACAGTCAACATGCAGGCCCATGAACAGGTCCATATTATGTGTATAATCTCACAGAGAGACTAAGCAGTCAAATGACTACTGTCAGCTGAAGACCCTTACCAGGTTCATGAGTTTGAAGCCCTCCAGCAGCTTGCAGTTCTTGTTCTTGAGGCGATGGGCTTCGTCGATGATGACGCAGCGCCACTCGATGGCGTTGAGCTCGGGGCAGCCGCTCAGAATCATCTCGAAGGTGGTGATGACCGCCTGGAACTTGTACGCCCCTCTGATTGGTCGGCCCTAGAAGTTTCCAGGAATAAAATTCCACAAGTCAGCAAAGAGGAGGTGGGTGACAACTTCTGACTGGGTGTACAGATGACAGTCCTCAAAGCAGATGCACTCTGAGGTCTCTGTGGAACCTGGCTACAAGCTATCTCAGTTAACTTATCTTGTAAATCTGTGTAAATTGCAACTGCACGCCATTTTCAAATTGTTTCTTTCCATACTTTTGATGTTTTGACAAAGGCCTTTCCTGCCATCTCTGCTCTTTTAATAGGCACGCTTTCACCTGATTTAGTCCTCTAAGGAGATTAGCAGCTCTCAAAACAAACTAGGCCATTTGATGACCTTTGCTCCTGTAGACAGTAGGCCCATCAAACCAGAACACAACCCTACAGTGCATAACTCACAGACATGGTCAACTAGAGCAATGCCTTTTACAGCCCTCAGAACAGGCGTCATCAATCTCCTTAAACTCACCAGCAGTGTGAACATTTCCTTGTTTATTTATTCACTTACACTGCGCGCGCACGCACGCACGCACGCACGCACGCACGCACGCACGCACACACGCACACACGCACACACGCACACACGCACACACACACACACACACACGTGTCTGTCTCAATTTGTGCATCTATGTGTGCACTTCTATTCTCTCTCTCTCTCCATCCCTCTCTCTCTCTCCCTACCTTCCTCCCTTCCTTCCATCCTTTCTTCCTCTCTGTCTCTCTCTCCCTCTCTTTTCCTCTGGAAGATGCTGGGATGATCTAAGCAGTCAGTGGCGGCCCCAGTGGGATGTGATGTCACTGTGTGTGAGAGTGTGTGTGCTATGAGCTGGCCGCTCTGTACCGAGTGCTGTCAGTGCAAATCACACACAGCCGACGGCTCAGTCCGTCAACATGTAGGCTGTGCCCCAGGCCAACCCCAGACACGGGCCTTCCACACACCCCTGTCAGCCTCTATGTGTGTGCGAGTGTGTGTGTTTCTGTGGGTGTGTGTGTGCACCACTTGTGCACAATACGTGCACATGAGTGTCTGGGTCTGAACTCATCTCTTTACTAATACCCTTGCCTCCTTTTATATTTCACCTTTCGATCTTCATTCAGCCTTTCTGCACTTGCATCTATGGTAGGAAACAACACTGTGTTTTTTATAAGAACAGTGAACTAGCAGCTTATACACATTTCAAATGTCTATCTGTAAACCTGCCTGTGTATGCTGTGTTCAGTTCATAAATGAATGACATGCACTTCTAGTGCAACTTCTACTGTTCATCGAGGACAAAATCTCATAGCCCAGATAACACAGACTGTAAAGCTGTGTGTGATCTAACAGTGATCAAAATCAAAAGAACATCACACCAGTCACACCTTTAACGACCCTCTGACCTTCCTCTTTCTGTATCCTGGGCAGATGAGCTCACTGCACCGAGTACTGCAGAACACCAAGACCAAATCCTGGACCTGACCAGAATGCTCACCCAACACTGACCCTCTGTCAGACAGTGGCTGACCTGGGGGTCCGTTTCCCAGTTGCTAACCAAGTAAGCGACTTTGTTAGTTTGGAATGCAATTTTCTACAGCCAGCCAACTTTGTTGCTAACTGGCTAACAACTCTACTTCTGGGAAACGGCCACCAGTATCTCCACCCTGTGCACTTACAACGACTCTACACATAATACGCAGGTGCTCTCACAATGACTATGCATGTACTGTCACTTAAAATGACAGTTCCCATATTGTGAGCACATGCAAAGAGTTATAGGACAGCAAGTGAAGAGGGAATCCCAGTGTGGAGCAAGAGAAGGCAGAGAAAACCAGGATTTGAAACCCAATATTCACCCCGCTATACATACTGAACCACAGAGCATCAGGCAGAGCAAAAGACACGGATAGACGGCCAGACAGACAGACAAAAGATGCCCTTGAAGGACACACACAAACACCTGACACAGATAGAGAGACAAACAGATAGACAGACAGACAGATAGATACTTTATTTATCCAGAAGGAAATGAAGTAAGTGGATAACGACCTTCGAGGTGTACCGTTATACGGAATTAATGAACAAGGAAGAAGCGAATAGGCCTTGGCCAAGTTCATTAATTCCGTACAACAGAACACCTCGAAGGTCGTTATCACACTTATCACCCGGTTGCAAATCATGCGAGCAAGGAACACACGTCAGTTTCAAACATAGAAAAGCCTGCAGCTCAGTTATAAAGAAACCTGTTCAGTTGCTCTACCATTTTCTTTCGACGGTGGTTATAGCTAATAACAGCTGATTTCATTGTTACTGACAAGTTCAACGGGCGTTTACTATGGTTGTTATAGTTACTATTCAAAAGAGCATTGATGTAGAACGGTAATTAGACTTTTTCCACCACCTACATCATAGGTGTGCGCTACACAAAATTAACACACACCCTGCCAGCCAATCAGAAATCAGTATTCAGTATTTCATTTCACTAATCAGTATTTTCTCCGGGTGATAAGGACAGATAAAGACAGACAGACACACACAGACGGACAGCTCTCCCCCACCTGAGCATCCCTGAAGTACATCTCATACTGCTGCAGCATCTGCCGACTGACTACGCTGCCGTGGTACACAATGACGTTGAGGTGGGTCCACGTGTGGAACTCGCGCTCCCAGTTAGCAATGGTGGAGAGCGGTGCGATGATGAGGAACGGCCTGCGAATGCCCACTCGCTGGATCTCCTCCAGAAACGTGATGGACTGGATAGTCTTGCCCAGGCCCATTTCATCAGCCAGGATGCAGTTCCGCCTGGAATCACACACACACACATACACACGGACCTTAGCGCCCATTCACCTACTAGCAGCGTATCAAAACATATGACATCATCGTACACTTCCTCCATGTTCCACTGACATCTGAACAACATAGACTGAGATGAGCCTAGATCAGCCTAGATTAGATCCTATTTTATCATAGATTGGTATGAGCCCAGATCGGAAACTGGATTCTGCTACAAAACGATCTGATAATTTTCCTGTGTAACTCCTCTGTGCTGCGGGGAGGGCTCTGTCTGATGACCCTGGGAGTGTTCACTAACAGCCCCTGCACTGGGCTGAAGGACAAGCAGCCTCCTCTTTCACTCCTCTCAGTATCTGATCTCATCCAGCGCCTTTTTCTCCATCCGCCCCGCTGGCCTCTGGATGTTAATAATACATGTGAACTGCACACAACCCGCAGCTCGTCTGGGGCGCAGCCCGGCCCTGCCAACCTTCACCGATCCAATCAGCCTCGAGCAGACAGGAAGACCCTCCTCGGAGGAGCCGTTTGGTGTCGGGCTGATGCGGAAGAGCTCTCCCCTTCAGGGTTTTTTTTGCTTGTTATCAGGTAACTCCCCTGCCCCGATTCACTCCAAAGGGGGGGGGGGGGTATTATTTATTATTTTGTAAGTCTTGATGTTAATGGCCAAGTCCAGATATTCTTATTCGACACAACTCAGCCCTGCTGGCCTGGTTGGCTCATCTCCAAGGTACGGCGCGGAGACGTGCTTTGCATTTCACACGAACACACCCTCTGTCAGAGGAATTTGACCATGCGCACATGCACACACACCCACACACACACACTCATGCACGCACACGAACACACTACTTTGAGTAATATAGTCATGCAAAAGTACATGAACAAACAGAAGCTGGAGTAGGCAGTGCCTACGGAACCCAGTCTGAATCCAAACTCAAAGTGTTTGCTGTTTAGCAAACATGACTGCTGATCTACACAGAATAAAACTCACAGAAGGTATGGGGGGGAGCTTAGGGTTGACGCAAACCAAGGGAGAGAAAAAAAAAACAAAAAAACAATAGAATAAATATGGGTTGGCTGGGTGCACCCAAAGGTGGGATTGGGGTGGTTTTTGGGGGTGGTTTAAAGGCTAGGAAAGTTGTGGTGCTTATTTGAATATACCCCTGAGCTAAACACAGAGAGAACAGAGAACACCTCCAGCTCAGACAGACCAGTGTGGAAACCCAGACACAACAGCCCAGCACAGCAGACAACAACACTCCCCTCTGCACCAGCACAGCAGGCAATTATGGGTGCGTGTGTGTGTGTGTGAGCGTGTGTGTGTATGTTTTTGACTGTGAATTTGTATGTGTCTTTGTCTGTGCATGTGTGAGAGGCAACCCGTGAGTGTCTTTGTGTGCCCATGTAAACGTCAGTGGGGATGCTTGTATGTCTGCCTGCCAGTGTGAGTGTGAGTGTGAGTGTGTGTGTGCGTGTGTGTGCGTGCGTGTGCGTGCGTCTCAGACATGTGGCTGGGCACAGACACGCCGTCAGTTCCAACGCTTGACTGGCTTCTCTTCTGCACTAGTTAGCAATCTGGCACACAGAAGCGTGCTCCTCTCCTCTCCTCTCTCCTCCCCTCTCCTGTCTCCCTTCCACTCCCCCTCTCCACCCTCTTCCTCACACCCGTCTGTGAGAAGAACCCTTTGCAGTGCTGCACCCACACATGCAAACACACACAAGTGCTCACAAGCAAACACGTGCAACACACTTACACACTCAGGTAACAAATCTACACTTTCACGCCCACACTTGTTCCTATGGCACAGTGCAAGGCAAGAGATCATCTGACACACACACACACACACACACACACACACACACACACACACACCACACACAACACACACACACCACACAACACACACACACACACACACACACACACACACACACTCCAAAATCCAGCACTAACCAAACCTGAGACTGCAAGCCAGAATGTGTTCTCAATACCCCACCCTGTCCATATCAGCAGTACTATCACCAGTGCCTCTCTCTCCCCAACTGCATGAACCTCCTTGCCTAGTCTGCCACACAGGCTGGGGGTATTAACACACACATAAGTCCAGCACTGTGTACAAACCCTCCAGGGTCATCCACACTGCCTGCCATCCAGACAGATGGCACAAGATGGACGCGAGAGAAAGAACACAAGACACTGTGGAGGAAGAGGGGGGGACAGAAAGAGAGAAAGAAAGAAAGAGAGAGAGGAAAGAGAGAGAGATAGAGGGAGAGGGAGAGAGAGAGAGAAAGAGAGCGAGAGAGAGAGAGAAAAAGAGAGAGAGCTGGAGTGGGGCCATGGTCTGGCACCAGTGCCGTCTCGCTCCACTGTGGGGATAAACACAGCACCCTGCCGGAGTGATAACTCCCTGGGTGAGGTGGGCTGCACGGTGTCTGTGTGTGTATGTGTGTGTCCCTCTGTGTGGTGTGTGTGTGTGTGTGTTTGTGTTTTGTTTTGTGTGTGTGTGTGTGTGTGTGGAGTGTGTGTGGAGGGTGTTGTGGGGCGAGTTGCACTTCACGGACCTGTTGTACCAGTTGAAGAGCAGCCAGTTGACCCCCTCCAGCTGGTAGTCCCTGAGGCTGTTGCCGTTGCGGTACTCCCTCGAGTGCTCGCGCTTCTTCCACAGGCTGGCCGGGGGCCGCTCCTGAGAGAGGGAAAGAGAGAGGACAAGGAAAGACAAGAGAGCGAGTGATCAGGACAGAGGGATGGAGAGACACCACTGTAAAACTGTGCTCATGCACCTGTACATTTACTTGTCATTGGCAGGAGGACTGGAACTATCTAAAAGAAAACGAAACAAAAAACAAAACAAAAATGATCGAAATGTTATAGCAGCGGTCGTGTGTGTGTGTGTGTGTGTGTGCAAAAGTGTGTAGTGATGGGTAAGTACATGACGGAAGTTGTCGCTATACATAAATGGTATACATGGAGAAAACAAGGATGACGACTGGCACAAACTTTAGAGAGACAGGGAATGACAGCAAGTGTGTGGTGTGTGTGTGTGTGCGTGCGTGTGTGGCGTTGCGTGCGTGTGTGTGTGTCATACCATCCTGCGTGAGTCTGGCTTCACTGCCTGCAGCTGCTCAAACTCCTCTATCTTAGTCTGGTCCACGTCTTCCTTCAGCTCCCATGTGCTGTCCTCATAGGGGAGGGAGCACCACTTCACCAAGTAGTACACCACCGGCTACACACACACAGAGACACACACACACACACACACACACACACACACACACACAACACACACACACACACACACACACACACAACACACACACACACACACACACACACACAACACACACACACACACACACACACAACACACACACAGAGAAAAGAGTTAGAAAGACTTCATCAGAGTCCTGTACATACACTGTCAAATGACGCACAATTTTCTTGGGAGTCTGAAAAACCCATTAACATACAGTACATACACACAGGCACAAACCAAACATTTAGAGAGCACTGACTCAACACACACATCCTTTATAATCAAAAGGGACATAGCCTCAGCACGCACACGTACGTAACACACACACACACACACACACACACACACACGGTGCACAAACACACACACAACCACACACACACATGCACAGAACCTCCCCTATTGAGAGGCAAACAAAAGAAATGAGACCTTATTCCAGAGAAAGACAGAGCAAAATTGGAGCGAAATTGCGTTATTATCCTGAGCGGCCTGAGCAGAGAGGGCCCTACCTCTCCAGTGTCCTTGTCCTCACAATAGGACACCTCAAGAACCCGGTCCACCTCCACATAGTCCGGATTGAACGGCTCCTCCTCCATCTGGTGAACACACAGAAGGTCCAACAGTACCTATTAGAGCCAGGTGTGTGTGTGTGTGTGTGTGTGTGTGTGTGTGTGAGTGGCAATCTGGGATCGCACACACCACAGATCGGGTGTGCATGACAGAAAGAAATGTGTGTCTGTCTATGTGAGAAAGAGGTGTGTGTGTGTGTGTGTGTGTGTGTGTGTGTGTCTGTGTGTGTCTTACGTCTGCGAAGAAGTGGGCTCGCTGCGCCTGCTTTATCTTGAAGCGCTTGATTTTCTGCTGGATCCTCTTATCCTTCTCCAGCTGCTGCTCCGTGGCCCACTCACAATGGAGATAAGAGCTAGGGGAGACGAGGAGAGAGACGGAGAAGGTGTGTGTGTGTGTGTGTGTGTGTGTGTGTGTGTGCGTACACGCGCAAGCGTGTAATTGAGACAGGAAGGGAGAGAAAGTTTGAGTGTGAGAGTGTGTGCATGTGTGTGTGTGCCAGAAAGAGACAGAGAGAGGGAAAAAAAGAGACAGAGAGAGAGAGAGAGAGAGAGAGAAAGAGAGTTTGTGAGTGATAGATGGAGAGATGGACACAATAATGACGAGCATCATCAGTCATCAAAGTGTGGTGCCTCATGCCGAACCCATGGAGACCACCTGTTCCGTGTTCTTGAAAGAGCTCCTTTAAACGTGGGCTAAACACAGAGTGTGTGCTAGTGTGTGAAGAGCTTTAAGTCAGACACGTCTTTCTCTCAGATCTGCAAGGAGCCATGTAACGTGTTTGGCTGACGGTAAACTGGCGGCGTTATGAGGAGGCCGCCGTCCCCCGGGAATAATTAAGCAACACGACAGAGAACAAACATGGCGACTTACTAGTTTTTGTACTTCACAAAGAACTCCTCCACTTCAACCAGGACACCAGGAGAAACCTGTGGAGGAAACAGAGACAGAGAGAGAGAAAGAGAGAGAGAGAGAGAGAGAGAGAGAGAGAGAGAGAGAAACAGAGGGAATAACATATAATGAGAGACTGTTAGAGACCCACTGAGGTACAGAGAAAAAAAAAACAGGGAGAAAGATGGTGCCTGCTTTGTTGCACATACTTCTTTCTTGGCAACACGCGAGGACATGATTTTGTCGACGACGGCACCCTCCTCTTCACTTGGGTTCTCCTGCAGGGAATAAGTGTGAGTATTAGTGTGACCGACACACCACTGAAAGGCTGAATTTAAACTTGTAGAATTTCTTCACATCTACCACACACAAGCAACACTGTAGAACCACAACTAGGTGGGAGGGCAAGAAGCCAAGAAGAAACATCAAAACCAACAACACAGTTAATTATTTATTTTATTTATTTATTTAACTGCTCTGATTAAGAAAGAGAGAAGAAGGGAAATGAAAACTAAAAACAAAACAATTCAAGGCCAACAAAGCTGTAAATGATTACCATCTATGGGCGCATGGAAGATTCCAGCGAGGTATTTTCAGAGATGAGAGAATAAACAATGGCAAATCAACTCTCCTGATCAAGTCACTTCTATTCACTGCACTTCAAAGCCAGTCATTAGTGCAGCTTATTACAGCACTATAGGTTTAAACGTTTATGCTATGCATTGCATATTGTGTCATTTATTCTACTGATGCAGCATGTATGCATGTTATATGAATAGACAAATCCTATGATGTATGCGTTGTGTGTATTGATGAAGGTGAGGGAGAGGCCTGTACCACAAACAGTTGCACGGAGGGCTCTTTGCGTGCTGCGGTGTTGGCCTTCTTGGCTTTGATCACAACCTTCGTCTCCTCGTCCGACACGCGAGCTTCGCCGTCCTCCACGTACTTCTTTCTCTTCACCTGGCGGTTGGATCTCCGTTTCTGTAACACACGTATACACACACAGAAACATAGACACAGACAGACAGACAGACACACAAACAGACAGACACACACAAAAACAGACATACACAGAGACAACAGACAGACAACAGACACACACACACACACACACACACACATAAAAAAACCTTAATATTCTCAAGGACCAAAACTTTTGTTCTAGTTTGGTGGACACCTCTTGACCACCATGACGCCAGATTCAACCTCCTGATCAGCACGGCCACTGTGGCCATGATGTCACTGACCCATTCTCTAATAATTATAGGGCTTGGAGAGGATTTTAATTAAGTTGTCACTGCGAGCGATGACACGATTCCGCCAATCATCAGATAATTAACAAAGGTGTTTCACCATCAGGGTCTAATTATCATACACCTTCTAGCTAGACAGGCAGACAGCCATGCTATTATTAATAGGAGCACTACGCATATGATTCTCCATCTGAAAAAGTTTGTTAGAGGGCATACATATTAAGAGGAGCGAGGCCACAAGGGAGGGGAAATGTATGGGCCGACTCTAACAGCAGATCACATGACCATCTGATCAGAAGTGATGGTATTAAATTCTTGCACCAGACGGACCAGAAAAATCCTGTTTTTTTTTTTTTTTGGAACATTTTTGACAACCAACATCTAAAATCATAAATTATATGAAATGAATGAATTAAATCACAAAGTGACTAAACAGATAACCCATCAATGTGAACACGATGTGGCATTGCTGTCTACTGATCCAACTTATGAGACGCCCTTGTTTGCCAAAGTCTCCAGCGCGAGAAGGCCAGAGAGGGATTAGACACACACTCATCACTGTTAGCCTCATTCCAGACGGGCCACAGTGTGTGTCTGTCTGTGGGAGCATCTGCTTCACCATTAATACTAATCAAATAATGAGAAACACCCCTTTGTCAAAATGCTGAGTGTGTGTGTGTGTGTGTGTGTGTGTGTGTGTGTGTGTGTGTGTGTGTGCAGGAGCAAAGGATGCAGACTCCAAATATAACACAGTTGCTGGGCTAAAAGCACACCAAGTGTGTATGAGAGAATCCCCTGAATGCCGTATATGACCGAGTCGTGTAGGTGGGAAGGCACGAGTGTGTGTGAGTGTGTGTGTTGCCTCCATAGGTGACATCGCTCACGGCTGTCAGAGCGGCAAGCCCCAGTCCCAGCATGGAGGGAGAAAATATCAACCTAAATGAGTCATCACCAGACCATTTTAATTAAGTCTGGGTGCCATTTAATGAGGATAATTATATCTAAAGAGGCAGGGGAAGAGGGGAGGAGTATGGGGAAAAGAAAAAGTGAGGGAGAGAGGGAGAGAGAGAGAAAGATAGAGTAAGAGTGGGAGAGAGAGAAAAAAAAGAGAGAGATAAAGAGAGAAGGAGAGAATGAGAGAATGAGGGAAGGAAAAAGGGAAAGATACTGATCCAGAGAAAGAAAGCATGAAAAAGAGAGAACGTGAGAGAAAGAGCGAGAGAGCAGGAGAAAAAAAAGAGAGAGAGACCATGTGCATGAAACCGAGAGATTAGTCATCTCCTGCTTCTCAATAGCTGGAAACAGTCTGTGACTGTGTGCATTACTGACATACAGTAACTGAGTAGTGGACACCCCCCACCCCCACCCACACCACACCCACACCACACCCACATATCACGTGTTCCAAAAGAGCGTCTCCACTCTGCTAACCCAAACACAGCGCCGCACAGCCCAGCCGGCCACGGATGCACTGGTGCCTCAGGCTCCTGGCTGCAGCACTGCGTCAACCTTTTTCATGTTGGAGTAATTATTTGTGTGTGTGTGTGTGTGTGTGTGTGTGTGTGTGTGTGTGGTGTGCGCATTGATAGGGGCCTGGAGTTTCCTTCAGCCTTGAAGAGTTAAATCAGAACCAGATGCACCATATGCACACGGGGTGTGGGTGTGTGTACTGTAAGATTAAATCCTACACATCAATGTATGTGTGGATGTGTGCATTTATGTGTGTGTGTGTGCGTGTTGCATACACCCATGTAAAATAAACGTGTGTAAAGGATCTTTATTAGTCACTGTCCGTGTGTGTGTGTGTGTGTGTGTGAAATAGACATGTATCTGTGTGACGGAGATGAGGTGAGAAAGTGACAGTGCGAGTGCATGCGTGTGCTGACTGAGTTGTCACTGTACACGTGTGCGTCTGTGTGTGACAGAGATGAGGTGAGAGAGTGAGAGTGTGCGCGCGTGCGCGTGCGTGTGTGTGTGTGTGTGTGTGTGTGTGTGTGTGTGTGTGTGTGTGTACTGACCGAGTCGTCCTCCTTGGAACGCCGTGGTGGCGGAGGCTCATCCTCAGACAGCTCCTCTGAGGACTCCGGCTTCCGCTTCTTCTTCTTGCCAATCTTGATGACGATCTTCCTGCAGAGAGCAGAGAGGCACAGAGACCAGCCTGTGAGCAACAGGCCAAGAACTCAACACACACACACACACACACACAAACACACACACATCCCAGACTGGGGAAATACCATCCCACGCTGTGGGGAAGGAAAAGCCACACACACTGGAAACAAGTCAGTTGCATGTCAATGAAGACCTGCAGATGTGTAACCACGCATGCGCACGCACACACACTCCACATTACTCCACAGAGTCAGGCTCCTCTACTCAATGTCTGGCTATTCCTTATGCAAACTGGACACACACATGTAAGCACCCACGCACGCAGGCAGGCAGGCAGGCAGGCACACACACACACACACCACACACACACACACACACACACACCACACACACACACACACACCACACACACACAGTAATTACTCCACAGAGTCCTCTACTCCATGCCTGGCTATTCCTTATGCAAACTGGAAGGCCAGTTAATTATGCATGTCTGTTAATCAGACCCTGGTTCTGTGTTGTGCTAAATAAATGACCTGCGGAGCCTTTGCAACACTCCATGTTTATGCTTCTCGCTCACTTGATCTCCCGCCCTTCTCTTTTTTAAAGTGTTAAAATCAGGCCAAAAATATTAAATAAATATAAATGTATGTAAGCATCCACCCACACACACTCTACTCAACTTGCTTCTAATAAGGGAAGAGGAGTCACTTCTAAGATGCCTGTGCAGCGTCCAAGCTGAAGCACATGAAGTGAAAACCCAGAAATAATAACAACACAACGACGACACAAAAGACAAAGCGCCGCGCTGATGTGAAAACCGTCTGTACTCTACTTTTCAGCAGGGCCTGATGAATTTGCCGTTTTCGGTGGGGATCGAACGCCGTCGGCACCGACCGCGGCTTGCCTGACCGTCGGCTACGTAGGATTGTAGAATAACTGCTGGAGAATGCTCGGGGGCCGGCGCACCTCAAAGCGGACCGGCCCACAACCACAAGCGCAACAACAAGCGTACAGTAAGCCATTGTTCTGGCACTTTCAAGTGTGACTGAAGCCCATCCGTCTGGGACGATTCTAACACAATGGATCTGAAGGAGAGGGAGAGGGAGGGTGTGAGAGAGTGAGAGAGAGAGAGTGAGAGAAAGAGAGAGAGAGAGCAAAAGAGAGAGAGAGAGAGAGAGAGAGAGAGCAAAAGAGAGAGAGAGAGAGAGAGAGAGAGAGAGAGAGAGAGAGAGAAATCAGAGCGGTATTGTCTACAAGAGGCTGCACTCCATCCAAGCACAGCCATGCCAGAGCAGATAGGTTACAGAAAGAGAATGGGATTTTTTTTTTAATATAAGGAATTCTAATTTGCAAAATTTGCTCCCACTATCACACACACACAAACAAACAACAGACACACATACATGCACACATGCACACACACACACACACACACCTCTGCAGATGAGCACATCAGTATGGGAGTCAGGCTAGCAGCGGGGTGTGTGTGTGTGGCCTGTGTGTGATGACTGGTAATGGGGTGTAAATATGCAGCGCCACACTCCTCGGGCATCGCACCGACCCCTAAACGCACAAACAAACACCAACCCTCCCAAAACGCAAGTGTGGTCTGTGGTCGCCTCATGGCCAGCCTGTACCAGTGTCCCTTCCAGTACCCCTCTAAACACCACCTCCTTCTCATAGAACTCTCCTCCTTACATTGTGTATCAAAAAATAATTATAAAGGTCCTACGGGACTTTGCTGTTACGGTTCATTTGGGTTTTCTGCTGACGAACACCACAGTGCTGCTGACAGGGTCAAAACAATCTGCTAGTCAGCTAGCCAAATTAAAGCAACAGTATGGCTAGCCGAATGGCAAACTCGCCAAAGTAATGGGAACGTTCATGAAATCAACTAGCCATGCAGTACGGGTAACAGCAACACGATGGCGTACAGAGTAGCAAACTAGCCATGACAATGCTAATCGTAATAGCATCCCCTGGATATCCTATGTGCAGTGACAGCTGTGGGAGACTTCTTAAAATGTCTGCTTCTCTGATGGACTGGGACTTATGCAGTTATGGATGGACATTGGGGGACCGCTATTCCTGGGGGATGCACAGCTATTAATTACTAGCTCACACTGATTGATGACTGCTTTGGTTGGCAGCGCCCTCTCCAAACTGTGCCAATGGTAATTTTGAGGACAGAAACAGAGTGGCAAATTTTAATGTGCACAGTATTTTCAAATCAATACTTGCACTTCTACTGTTAACGCCATTTTAACCTGATTTATAGGAGCCGATCGAAGCCAGAGAGGCCAGGCCGCGGAGAGCACAGTCACTGCACTCAGTGTCAACTTCCAAATGTCAAGCATTAGCAAGCTGCGCGCACGCACGCATGCACGCACGCACGCAGACACACACAAACACACACACACCATATCAGTCAGAGTACACAATTACTCTAAATAAATGTACCATTTTGTATGTTGAGCTTCATTCACACACTCAACATGGACGTGTATTTTCAAAACAAAAACTGATAAAAAAAAAATGACTATCAAAACAAAAAAAATCTGATTCCTTGCAGCCTTTCTACAAAAGGAGTCAACACGGACCTACATAACAGGCCTACTGTGCGAACAGGCATTATGCTAGCATACCTAATAACACCTAAGCTTTCACCTCGCTGTAGCCTCAATGGCATGGCTGCTCAGCCTGGATCACCTACTGGTCCATCAGGGGACCCCTGTGGTGAGCAAAAGCCTGACTAACTTGATCATTTCAATGACATCATTTCACAGCATTATTTCACAGCATTATTTCACAGTCTAATCAACTCTACTTATAATTTTATGTTTGACAAAATTTCACCACAATTATTATGATTAAATGAGAACATGGTGACTAATTAAAACAGCCTCTGGGACAATAATTTTCTCCATCCATACTGCTGTATAAGACCTTGCCTGCCCACCTGGGCATGAGAGCTATGCAATGCCAACTTCTAATTTGCAAAAGATGTCTGAATGGAAAATGACTCATTATACTTCTGCTGATTAAGTATTTCAATGAACAGCTGGGCTGGCAATGACAAATCAGGCTTCAATGGCACCCTGGACCACACCACTTAAAGCTACCCACACCCTCCCAAAATGGGCAACTACTCAGGCAGTAGGCCTAGCGTATGACTATTAGTCCTAGAATGCCATGCACCCAATGCAGATCAGAGTCCTGCACAGGTTCGAGTACAACGGGTGACCCGCAAATTTTCATGAAATGGGAGAAAAATATTCCACTGTGTTGTGTATGGGTTTGGGTCGGGTTGGACACAGGGTCTAATTCATTTTTTCCAAAATGTTACATCACATGCAAACAAAAATATTTGTAGCCTACATTTTAGACACATTTAGTAAAATATGCTAGCATTTCTAGGTGATGATTATAGCATTTAAAGTCCTACCAGGTCATCCTGGGTCAGGTGTGTACACACACACACACACACACACACACACACACACACACACACACACACACACAGAACTCCACTTTCACTTTAGGCCACACCTGCTTTCAGCACTGCATAGCAGCAAGACTTCGCCTACGCTAATTCAGGAGCGGAAGCGACAACTGAAACCAAACAGTGTTTTTCTAAATCACTAAAACCATTCTAAATCACGAAACCAAATACAAGATAAGCTAATGCTACCGCATAGAAAAAGGTTAATGGCTCAAATTTGCGGTTTTAAGTATGGCAGATACAGGTTCAGAAACAGGTTTATAAAATTGGATCTGTGCAGGACTCTGATGCAGATCATCATATTCTGGATGCACTGCTGTGTATGTTTGTGTGTGTGTCTGTGGGTTGGGGCGTAGGGGTTTTAAGTGGTCTGTTTTCCAAATCTAGCTTTCCTGTAAGTGGAAAAGCAGTACTGGAGAGAGTTCGCCTCATAAAACACTTGGAGAGGCGCAAGCCTAGTCGTCTTCAACAGGCCGCTGTTCAAAACTCACCACTGAGAAAGGGAACTAAGAGCCCTGTGCTTCCTGTGCTGCTAGTCTAGACACTTCTGTGAGAGTGACTGTGTGTGTGTGTGTGTGTGTGTGTGTGTGTGTGTGTGTGTGAGAGTGTGAGTGAGAGAGACAGAGAGAGAGAGAGAGAGAGAGAGAGAGAGAGAGAGAGAGAGAGAGAGAGAGTGAGTGAGTGAGTGAGTGAGTGAATGTCAGTCCGTTAAAGGGTCAGGGGCTCGTGTAACTCTTGGCAAGCCCTCTAAGACAGATGCACGCAGACACACAGAGTATTACCTGTGTGGAACTGACTGAGTGTCATATTCAGCTGATGCACAGGCACAAACTGACACAGTTGGCAGTGTGTGTCACAGGCAGCGGGCAAGAACTCGTTAGAGAGAGAGAGAGAGAGAGAGAGGAGAGAGAGAGAGAGAGAGAGAGAGAGAGAGAGAGCGAAAGCTACACACACACACACACACACACACACACACACACACACACACACGTGCAGTGGGCGAAAATGACTACAACAGCTATGACCGTGACGTATAAAATGATGTCAGTATGTAGAAATGTCAGTGTGTGTGGTTTGTGGTGTGTGTGGAGTGGGAATGTGTATGTGTGGATTCAGTAATACCAGCCTGTTCCACCTAATGGTCCATCTCCATCTCCCCACAGAAATGAGAGCACAGAAAAGAGTGTGTGTGTGTGTGTGTGTGTGTGTGTGTGTGTGGAAAGCAGATATGTCTCTCTGAGCAGGTACAGTGTAGCTTTGGGTTAGTTTTAAATGACCTACATAGCCTAAGATCAAGCGTACACACACACAGAAAACAGAATCTTGCCCAACCAGCCCCACCTTTGTGTGTGTGTGTGTGTGTGTGTGTGTGTGTGTGTGTGTGTGTGTGTGTGTGTGTGTGTGTGTTTGTTTATGTCTGTGCATATCTCACAAAAGAAATAAAGAATGGTTGAGAGAATATTGTGATTCACACCATCAGGCATGCACTCTTTCTTCCATCTCCACCCTTTCCTCCTGCTCTCTCTCTTTCCTTCCCTCCCTCCCTCCCCTCTCTCTCTCTCTCTCCATTTCCTTCTCATCTTTCTCAAAACCAGAGGCACGCTACCTCATGCCATCTAGCGTGTGCGAATACAGTGGTGGTGGCACACAAGCTCATGCACCGCACCACACACACACACACACACGCACACGCACACACAGCAGCTGCCATAATCTCTTTCATGCTGCCCTCCTTCCAACAGACAAACAGACAGACAGACAGACAGACAGACAGACAGACAGACAGACAGACAGACGCCAGCATGGCATGCCGTGACTGAGCGGTCCCTCGTCAGATGGGTTGAGGTGACACAGCAGCCTGCTGCCTCTAGCCATTACCAGAGAGAGAGAGGGGTCGAATAGAGGGAGACAGACAGAGGGGGAGGGGTGAGGGAGAAAGAGTGAGAGAGGAAAATGAAGGGAGCGGGGGAAGCTAGAGAGAAAAGAGAGAGAGAGAGAGAGAGAGAGGGCAGACACAGACAGAGGATGAGACAAAGCAATGGAGGGGGGAGATGACTGAGAAGAGAGAAACACAACACAACACAACACACACACACACACACACACACACACACACACACAAATCCACTCGGGAAGAGCATGAGACAGAGAGTGGATGACCTCTGTCCTATTTCGGCTCGTGGATGGAGCGAGCAGATAGCACAGAGATCAGACATCCATGGTTGCCCACTAGAGCACTCAACCCTGAGCAGAGTGGGCACGGAGGCATCCTGCCATGGGCAGGGGCCAGGTCAGCATCTCCACGTCCACAGACCAGACTCACCGCAGCAGCGCTGACGTAAACGCCACATCAAGACGTAAACAGCTCTTCACACGCACCAGAGGAGCAGAAATAAATAAATAACAGGATTACACGCTGATGTAGAGATCGAGACCGATATCCCTTCTCTCCTTCCTCAGTTTTTTTCTCACACACACACATTTGTGTGCAAAACTGTGTGCAGGAGTGCATAGGTGGTAATTCACAGACGCCCATCTGTTGTGGACACACACACACACACACACACACACACACACACACACACACACACACACACACACACACACACACACACACACACACACACACTATTGTGTCCTGTCCTCTGCCTCTTTCTCCTTCTCATTCGTCCGCTCCAGATGAAATTACACTTTGCTAATCTGCACCACAATGTGACTTAGCTGGTTGCCTAGCAACGCGCCACATGGCAAGAGAGAGGGGGAAGCTGGTGGTGGTGATGTGGGTGGTAGCGATGACATCACTTCCTGTGAATGACATGCAAAGCCCAGGAGCACCAGCTGTGAAATTACAGGACATTAACCCTCTGAAGCCAGACCACTGTGTCTGTCTGTGTGTGTGTGTGTGTGTGTGTGTGTGTGTGTGTGTGCGCGCACGCATGTGTCTGTGAAAGAAAGAACGAGACAGTGGGCTGACCACACACACTAGTGGTGTGGGCTGGGTGGTATTAGCAAATTTCAAACCTCCTGTTTCTTCATGAGATGCATGTAAAGGCTTACCAGTTTACCACACTCACAAGTCAGTGTGGAGGCCATATACATGCACACACACATATCCATGGAGACAAACATGTCTGTGGGACATGTCTGTGGGTGCTTTTGTGTGGTGTATGTGTGTGAGTATCAGTGAATGTGAGGCTGTGTGTATGCCTGGAGAGAGAGAGAGAGAGAGAGAGAGAGAGAGAGAGAGAGAGAGAGAGAGAGAGAAAGAAAGAGAGAAAGAGAGAGAGAGAGAAAGAAAGAAAGAAAGAAAGAAAGAAAGAAAGAGAGAGACAGAGAGAGAGAGAGAGAGAGAGAGAGAGAGAGAGAGAGAGAGAGAGAGAGAGAGAGAGAGAGAGAGAGAGAGAGTGGAAACATGTGACACTTGAATCCATTTTCACAGGCTGCTGAGAGAGGTCTCTTGGCTGAGGGCCTCTGAGATGACTGCTGATACCTCCACCACCTCCAGGTGAGATGATCTCACCCCACGCTCAGTGCTCAGATGAGTGTGTGTGTGTGTGTGTGTGTGTTCAGCACAGACACACGGGCGGTGTGAGATGGTGTGTGTTACATGGTAATGTGGGCTGACGTCCAGATCACCACCACTGGGCTGCCAGGTTAAAGAGTGGACGCAGGGGAGACATGGAGCCAAAGACCGAGGGGGAGCCTCAAAAAATGACGCCCTACACACCTCGACTAATGCAGCAGCACCACCATCTTTGTAGACAATAGATTCAAGTGGAGCGAAAGAACAAATGAACTGAACACAGAAAATCAGCTGAACGAGAAACGACCATAAGATAGGGGGAGAGAGATCACACGTTTCCAAAGAGAGGACAAAATGGGCCTCCTAATTGAGGTAGAGGAATGTTGAATTCTTGTTGAACAGGAGATAATAAATAATAAATGAATAAATAAATGTATGTATGTATGTATGTATGTATGTATGCATGCTCAACCATTCTTTATGTTTTTAACAATGCTAAGCACACAGAATATGGTTGGGAAGTGTGTGCTCATGATAAACAGCCTTCTTCATTTAGACCTGTTCCTGAGAGAGCGAAATACAACCATTTAAAAGACTCAGAAAGACTACCATCTGCTAAGGGAGGTGCACAGCTCTGTCCTTGCCAAGATACCCAATCTGCTCCTCGCAAAGGGCTGAAATTCTCCTATTGTCCAGACAGAACACATTTAACTCAAGATGAGACTCCAGCATTGCTATTTGGAGACGAGCTGTGGCCAGAGTTTTTCTGTGGTTAGTTGACTCGTACACTAAACCAGCGCTCGACAGTCAACATGGTCTGCGTGGCCCAGCATTTCACCAGTTTGTTTGCAACATGGTGAAAAGGAATGCCTGCTTTTGTGTGTGTGTGTGTGTGTGTCTGTGTTGGGGCTATTGGAGGTTAAGGCCCCGACCGCTACTTCCCTCCCCTCTCACGTAGGATTGCGTAGCGTTGCGCAGCCCCACACACACACACTTGCTGGTGTATGCACAAGCACACTCTCGCATGCACTCACATGCAGATTGGAGTGTTTTATAAGGCCACCCAGGGGATGCTGCCCTACAGTCAACCCATTACACTCCTCGCCACCCTCAGAGGACCACACACACACACACACACACACACACACACACACACACAGAAAATAGGAGGAAAACAAGGCAGAGAGGGAAAAAGAAACATGCATGAAGATAAACACTATGAAGGGGACAGGCAGACCTTCAGGCCATCCTTAGAGATATTGAGCCTAGACCGTCAGAGTCTGAAACCAGACCTCCATTCTTAGTGACTGATATGCCCTAAATCACATTAAAATACGACTTTCAACTATCCAAAATGTTAAGTCTAGTAAACATTCTAAATTCAGCTTCCCACAAATCTTGCACTCAACCAAAATATGTAAGCCTAATTCAAAAAATGTAATTATCATGCAGATCTGAAAATTGACATTTAGTCTAACCTATTTTCTGACACAACTTCCATTCTAAGAACTAAGAGGCACTAGCCTAAGGTATCTAGGCCTATTTAATTAAAACGTTAATGTATCACATACCAAACCTAACACTCCTTAATTGAGAAAATAATAGGCCATAAACTCTTAACTCAACAGATCATGGGAGCGAGCAACTGCATGTGGACAGCACAATGTGCTTTTTTATGTGAACCAAAAAAAACAAAAAAAAAAAAAAAAGATTCTTCAGCTGTGTACCTTACTCACAGCAACGCTACCTTGCTTAATAGAGGCAATATTTCCAATCAAATTAAAATGTTCATGCAGGCACAAGGCATAACCACTAATGGGCCGCCTGTGAAACACCATTACTTGTGTCAGCAGTCGTCTACCTAGTGAGTGGCGGGAGGCCTATTTTAAAGCACGGCCCACTCTGTCAACATCTCAACCGCATGTCGTTCACACCCAGGGAGTTCTGCTCTGCTCTCCTCTCCTTTCCTCTGCTCTGCTCTGCTCCATGGACTGCTAAGCCTGTGGCCCCACCTCACACTGCTGCTGCTGCTGCTGCTGCTGCTGTCCAAATCCCCTGGTTTCAGTTCTGGTACGCACTCAATGTCTCAACCAGTCTACCAGAACACTCTGCTATTCTCACACCCACTCACACACACACACACCCCCCCCAAATGTTGCGTCATCACACATATCCTACTTCCTGTTATGCAGAGTGATGACAAGGAGGGGACAACCACAGAGGGGGAGGAGAGATAGACAGCAGGAGATAGAAAGATAGGGAGGGAGGGAAGAAGGGAGAGAGGGAGAGAAACAGAAAGAGAGGGAGTGAGGGAGAGACAGACTAGGAAGAGAGGGAGTAGAGAGAAATGATCACAAAGAGAGCTTGTAACATCCATGTTTGAGTCAGTGTGTGTGTGTGTGTGTGTGTGTGTGCTGCCTAATTGTCAGTAGCTCTGTCCATACAGCAATGTTCATGTAAACACAAATTAATAGGGAGTATCTGTAAACATGATGATCACCACCCATTGAGATTTAATTAGCACTCCACATCAATGTACTGAGCAAACAAGGCCCAGAATTTTCCCTTATTGAACCACTGATTCCAATCTTTCCATCAAACACAAACACACACACACACACACACACACTCCCTCTCGAACACACACACACACTAACGAGGCAAGGGAAGGTTTCTCATCGGTCATCTACTGTTGGCCTCACAAGGTGGTTCCTGCCACAAGTTCTAGTTCATTAACTTTGTCTCGGGGGCTGTGGCAATTAGGGAATCATGACCAATTAATATTTACAAAGCCTACACACTTCCAGGCTTGCACTCTGTGTCGCCTCCTGATAAAAAAATAGGCTAAATCTTGCTTGGGACTAAGCTGGAATGTTAACAAGAACCAACTACCCCTCACACACACACACACACACACACACACACACACACACACACACACACACACACACACACACACCCACCCCTTTCTCACCTCTGTGACACCCGTGCCCTGTTGGGTTTTTACAGTTCAAATCCTTTCTAACAGAAGATCCCTTCACAATCTCACAAACACAAAAAGCAACAAGCGAAACAAATAACAACTAGAAAAGCACTGGGAGAGGGCAGACCTCCGCCAAGGCAATATAGGGTCACTGACCCAATACAAATTCCAGACGGTGTTCCAGATCACCACTAAACTGTACTTTTCGAGTTATCTTGCTCACAGACAGACAGACAGACAGACAGACAAACAGACAGACACAGACAAACAAACAGAGACACAGACAAACAGACAGACAAACAAACAAACACATACACACAGGCACATACACATACACAAACGTGGGCGAAACCACAACCTCCTTGGAGGGGGAAATAATAATGATAATAAATTGCTGACACATTGCACTGCATGTCAGGAGTAAACAAAGCACACAGGACTATGTACTCCTGACAACTTCCGCTGTTGTGAAGGCAAAAGGGCGAGGACGTTAAAGGGGCACAGCACCTTTAAGGCCACGGGCGAGGCGTAGACTCAGTCCGCACTTCATGTCAGAGTGAGAGCAGGCAAACCTGACTGGGGCACAATTTGGTTCAATTTAATGGCGGGTAAAATTCTAGACATGCCTGCTCAACATGTAGCAATGAGGTGAGCATCTTAGCCTGCTGGGGGAGTGTTGATGAGGTGGGTGGGCAGGTGGGCGGGCGGACGCCCGGCGTGGCGGAGAAGGCAGTTCAGACGGAGGAGAAAAAGCTGAAGTGGATTTAGTAATGAATGAATGTGGGGCATGCTCAGGCAACGCTTACCGCAACACGTATTATTCAGGGCTGTATGGGATCTTTAACACAGTGCAGGCCGCCCGGGGTGTAATAAGAACTGGGAGTTTGCCTGATGTCACACACATAAACACACACACACACACACACACAGACAGACACACACACACACAGACAGACAGACATACACTATACAACCTACGCACTGGGACAAGCATAAACACATAGTCTTGCCAATGCCCTTGAGGACCAGCATGCCAGTGGTTGTTTAGGCTTTTGTTCTCATGGTATTTCCACAGGAAAGACTTGGTGAATGTTAGAGTGGTGACACTGCTTGCACGCACGCACGCGCACACACACACGCACACACACACACACACACACGCACGCAATTCAGCCACTGACTTATCCATGCCACACACCAGTTCAATCCATCTGGGTATATAGGCTATTGGGGCATGTGCATTAATCCTGTGTGTGTTCCCTCGGGCCTCCTGACTGCTTACTGTATAAGACACAGGCAGCGCACTGCAATCCCTATTACTGGTGTTTGCTAACAGCGCCTCGGGACGTGTTGCTGCCCAACTCCGAGGCTCCAGAAAACGAGATGCCACTTAAAACACACAGAAACAATGACGTTTCCTGAAATGTTTTATAGCCGCAGCGGCTAGGCTAACAGCTGTGTTTATATGCAAACAAAAGAGATGGAGCTAATATAACTGCGCTCGTGGCAAAGTGCAACCCCACAGCCTGACTTTGCCGTCGAGCTTAGCACCCAAGTTTCACTGCTCACAGAGAGTTCAAAGGCAAGAAAGCAACACCAAAAACAGCACGTGGTTAACACACACACGCATTATGTGCTGTTTCAACAGACTGGTAATCACAGCACGCCGGGCTGGAATGTGAGCAGACAAAAATGTGAAACATGTCTAGAGAGAGGTGTGTGTGTGTGTGTGTGTGTGTGTGTGTGTGTGTGTGTGTGTGTGTGTGTGTGTGTGTGTGTGTGTGTGTAGGGGTAACAGAGGAGCGTCCTGCCCCTGATTAGCCTGTAATTCAGCAGGTATGTGCGAGGGAGAGGCCAATGTCCTGTCCTGTAGCTGTCAACAGCAATGACCTACGCTAGCCCAACACCCAACACGCTTACACACACACACACACACACACACACACACACACACAGAGATAGAGACACAGACCGACTGAGACAGACTGAGAGTTTTCAGTGACATTCAGTCAGTCCTTCATTTGACACACACTCCTTTTTCTTTCCACTTCCACTGCTTCGACCCACTCACCCCTGCCCCCTAAAGCCTCCAAAACGTGTCAAAGTTCACCCTACACGGCTAGGGGATTCCACCCTCCACCATAAATAATGCATTTCTACTCAGTAGCAGAGCCTCCTTCATGTGCTCACATCTCTCTTTCTCTCATTTTCCTTCTCTCTCTCGCTTTCTTTCTTTCTTTCTTTCTTTCTTTCTTTCTCTCTCCCTCTCCTGGCACCCTGACCTATCCTTGCCCCCCTTTGACCCTGGTGTGACTGCAGTGGCCTGTCTCATTGTGGCTCTGTGCCCTGGTCCCATCGCCGGCCTGCCCTCTCTCAGGGCCTCCGGGTCAGGGTGATTCTCCCCCTCTCTCTCCCTCTCTCTCCACTCTCCATCCTGAGGGCTACAGGAGCCTGGGGACCCACCCATCTCTCTCTCTCCCTTGTGGATTACCTGTGGAGGTATGCAGTTCAAGTGCTGGATTGTGTGCGTGTGTGTGTGCGTGTGCACGCGTAAGTTTGCACAGACACACGGTACACACACCCCGGAAAACAAACAGAAACACAGACAAACAGATAAATGTGTGCTTGCGTAGAGATCCATGCACGCGCATGCACGCACGCACACACAGACACACACACACAGACACAAACACACACACACAGACACACACACACAGACACACCAAGCGCAAGCTCAGGTTGAGGTAATGAGTGTTTCAGGAGGTTAGCAGTGCTGCGGCAGGGAGCACACACAGGGAGAAAAGACTGCATTAATATTTCATGAGAGAAAAGCTGGGCGGTGCACACTTGGGTTCCTGCTATGCCATGAAACCTCCCCTGAGCGCACACACACACACACACACACACACACACACACACCTCCCCCTCTCACTCGGGATCACTACCAAATGCGCACACAACAGCCTCACCACTTGCAATTCATAAAGCTCAATGCAACATACCAGCCAGTCTCCCCTCCCACTTACAGACAAGCGCACACACCCATACACTCGAAACCTAATTTTATTTCAGCAACCAAAGAAGGAGCCACGGGTGGGGAACAGTAACGCTTATTCACACGCAAAAAAGCACACACACATTCTTCTCCCTCACACACAAGCAGATCAGGAGTCCCAGCCTCTTCCCAGCCTGCCCAGATGGAGCGGAACAGCTTCCAAAACACACACGCACGCACACACACACACACACACACACACACACGCACGCACGCACACACACACAGTCCCAGATAACAGTCTTAGCTCTAGGTCACTGCTCTACACAGGAAGTTCTCAGGCGTGCTCTTGGTAGCATTAGCAAAAGCAACGGCATTAGCGTTAGCGAGCAGCTTTGGCTGCCTACCAAGCACCCTGACCCAGAAGCCTAGCAGCCCAAAGGGTCTACCCCAAATCCCCACAGATCCAGGCCTCGGGGAAAGGTCTAGCCTACCATTACAGATATAGTTATATTATTAACACACTTTTGCTTCCCCACTGAAGCATGTTTGCATCACAAGCTGTGAAATGAATTTAAAAAGGAGACCATATGTGGCCATTGGGATGTGGATTTTAGGCTACCACTTGAGCATCGTGTAAATAATACCTAAAAAAAATTCTGAGCAAAAGTGGTTACGAGTGACAGATGGAACAATGCATGTAACTTGTCAAGGGACTTCTCATCAAGGTTTATTCCACAGGGAGTGTCTTTCAGTTCAGTGCCAAAGACTACCTGTAGCTCTACTGAATAAATGTGTAGCATGTTGCTTCCATCTATGGGTCTGTGCGACACGTCTGCTAGATCGCTTGAATAGAGGTTATTGTTTGTTTCCCATTTATTGCTGAAGTATTTGGGTCAGTTAGATAGCTAGGCTAATCCAGGAGCTCGGGGCTAACTGACAGAAAGCTATAGCTTTTTTAGCCTATTTTACACTGCGAGCCAGGCCAAATTCCGCTCATTTTACAACAAGATCTCCATCACAATTTCTACATGATGGTGCCAACACAGGCTTTTGTTTTGCTCGTACCAAGTTCCTCTTTGAGTGATGGTACACATGGGCCTCTTTTGCCGTCTCGTGATATGAATAAATTCTTGCTACAAATAAAACAGAGATAAAATCTTGGTGAAACATAGATACAACACAGCTTCAATTTCCCTCCTTTCTGCAGAAGCCAGACTTATAAAAACAAACTCTTCAATAGATCACTCAAGCATGTGTGTGTTTTGTGTGTGTGTGTTTGTTTGTAAGTCTGAGGTGTGCTCCAGTTCTACGAAGAGAAGCCAACAGATCTGCTTTGGGCTTTAAAGTCTGAACAAACATTCCAGATAGCTCCATTTGAATAACAACCCTTTGTCAACATTTCACTGCCACAAACTGCCTATTCCTGACTACCTGATCTTAGGCCACTGTTTGGTTCTGTAAGTGCATGAGGAATCACTACTGGGGTCTGGGCAACACAGAGTTCTGTGGGGACACGTGCGTACCTTCCCGATTTCAGTGACTCTCCAAATGTAAGTGAGAGAGGTCAAGTCTGTGTGGTTACCATACTACAAGGACAACAAGTACAAATGAATAGACTCTGAGCTGACTATAAACAAATAAATAAATACAGAAATGGAAATTCTACGAGCCTGCGTGTTAGGTCAGCAGTTATCAGTGTGTGTATCCAATACTTGTTATTTTGAATGCACCTCTGATCTGTTCGCTATCCTCACGCATCTTGAAACCCAAACCCCTCAGCTCTCTCACACACCCACACCACCACACACACACACACACACACAGCAATGCAGCACATCATATTCCCCTTTGCACAGGGAATCGCAGGGAGGAGACGAGAGGGGGAGGAAAATCCATGATGTGTTCCAGCTATTTCCCCGGCATAGATCTTATAAAAATCATTTATCATGAGAGCACGTGCACAGCATTGTCCGCCAGCGAGCAGCCGCGGGCTCGTCTGCTGAATACCAAACAGGGCCGCTCTTTTGTTTGAGCAGGAAGGAGGACTCGGGTTGAGACGAACCCGACGCTGCTCCCGCTCCCGTTCCCGCCAGCCAGCCAGCCAGCCAGCCAGCAAGCCAGCCTCTACCTGCCTGAGGGCCCGGCCAGGGAAGAAACTCATATTTCCCTGGCTCCCTCGGCTCCCCTCGAGGGGCGCCTAATAACGCAAGATCTGCACAGATGCTGGCTAATGTGCTTCTAATAACATCGCAGCAATGCCCTCATCTTCTGACTCCGGGCGAAAAAAGAAAAACCTAAATGATTTTTTCTTTTTTTTGGTGTGCTCAGGCCTCTCAGGCTATGAAGAGAAGATGAAGATGAAGAGAGTCGAGCCAAGCTGTGAGAACAGCAGTATAGGCCTGATATTTTCACCAGCGCCTGACAAGTGTTTCAAACTGGAAAGTGGACACATCACAGCAACCTTCTGGGGGACACTCTCTAGTCCTTCACCTACACCATGTCTACAGTGGAAATAATCAAACCCTGCAAAAGTTTAAAGGTTCAGAAGTGGGGGGGGGGGGACCCAGCTCCCTGAATTCAAACATGCACTATTCTTTCCTCTCCTGCTACACACCAGCCTACTCAGTGATGGTGGCCGTTTAGTCCAGCCCCTTTTTCAGGTGTTCAGTGAGTTACAGCAGAAAGATGGTGCCTGGGTAACAGAATGTCTCAAAAGCACATGCTACGCTATGCTATACAGGCTTTTTGCCCCGGGCGAGGGAGGGGAGGGGAGGCAACAGTTACCTTATCTCTCAACTGTGCAGTGCTCCAGCCCAGACCAAAGTACTCAAACAACGTGAGCGCTGTTAAGCAAAGAAGTACTTTTCTTCTCAGTGCAATTAGTTTTCAAAATCTCCACTGCAATCCCCATCGCTGTGCTACTATGCAATTCTACTGCACTTCCAGTTGATGTTAGTATGTTATTATTCAGTGATCATGTCCTCACGCAAAAACTTTTTACCTCTAGATTATCAGATGTGGGTCAACTGGAATACATTGTGAGAGTAGCCTCAAGATTTGCATGTAAAACGAAGATATGACTATGAACTCCACAGTGCCACTAGACTATATTGAATCTCCACCTTACTTCAAAAACATCCAATAAGAGGTTTACAGTGTTTTGGTTTTTGTGGATAATCTCAAACAACAGGAACAGGCTCCCAAATCTTGCGGTCATACACACAACTCACACAGCACAATCATCATCATCATCATACACACAATAACGGCACAAGCGCTACCTAGGAGTGCTAATGCTAATACGCTAACCTGTGAAGCGCTACCTGTGAAAAACAAGGCAATACAGCTGGGAAGAAAGCAGCGCTTACCCGATCTTTGCCTTCTGCTTGCTGGGCTTCCCCGACGAGACAATGCGAGCCTTCTTGGAGGCCTTCACCTTGGTTCGGCCCTTGGAGGAGGCGCCACGGTGCGCCCTGTGCTCGGACGAGCCGGCGAAACTGTCGGGGCTCATGACACGCGGGATGTTTTTCTCGCCGCGCTCCCGCGCCTTGGCGATGGCCTCAGAGATGATCCGGTTGGCCTTCTCCTGCTTGTCGTCCGACGAGTCCATTTGGCTCTGCTGCTGCTGCTGCTGCTGCTGCTGCTGCTGCAGAAGCCGCTTCTGGGCCCGCCGCTCCGAGGCTGACGAGTACGAGGACGACGAAGAGGATGAGGAGGACGAGCCGCTTTTCATCTGGGGGCTCAGGACCCGCACCTGACTGCTGGGACCATTAGTGTTCTTGGGAGGCTGCAGGATCAGACAGAAGAAGACAAAAAAAAGAAACCTTTTTAAACTGGTGCCCGGATCACACCTTTCAACAACATGAAAGCAGAGGAGCTTCTCAGGTGCATGACTGGCTTCAAATCCAACATGTCCCTGCTGGTGTTTACACAATATGACTATACCCATGGAGTCTCTCAAGGGGACAAAACTGCTTCTTGCACTTGCACTCTCACAGAATGGGTGCGATTAGGATTATCGTATGGAAAAACATCCGACGGACTCCAAAAGCTTGGGGAAAGGGAAGATTTAAAATCCAAAGTCACAATGACACAGCGGACATATCACCATCTTTGATTCAATCATCACCATCATCAAAGGATGAGGAGGAGGAGGGGGGGTGGTGTCTTCCTTAAAGTAATGTGCCAGCCTGCTGTCCCATGCAACTGTGTATGTGTGTGTGTGTGTGTGTGTGTGTGTGTGTGTGTGTGTGTGTGTGTGTGTGTTCAGGAGGCAGCCCAGTCAAGTAGGCTGTGAGTTGCAGGTGGGTGCACCAGATGATGAAACAGAACGATTACCATCTCATCTCTCCATCTCTCATTATCACTCGTTCATCTCCCTTTTTCTGTGTCCTCCCTCCCTCTCTCTTTTCCTCCCTTTTTATTCAAGGCCGAAAGCCATTTGCAAAGCTCATCTGAGGCAGGACAGTAAATTTAACTGAATAAAAATAAATGTGGAGATGGGACGTGCCTCGGGTCTCTCATTTAACACTTCGCCCTTTTCTTTTTATAACACACACACACACACACAAAGAGAGAGAGAGAAAGAGAAAGAGAAAGAGAGAGAGAGAGAGAGAGAGAGAGAGAGAACGCATCTCGACACCATCTCTCTTTTAGTCACTGTCCCTCACTTACACAAGTATACAACACACACACACACACACACACACACACTGAGAGGTGAACTCTGGCTTCTGGTGCGTCAGCTAGAAAGATGATGAGGCCTAGTCTGAGACGAAGTGAGCCCGCTGGCCAACGGCATGAATTATACACACAGCCCTGCTACGTGATAATATGTGAATTATACATGAGCACGAAGAAGTTCAACACAAATGACATACGTGTACACACACTCACACACACACACACACTTTTACGGAAATAGGCCCTAAGCTTACAGTCCACATGTCAGTCATAACAGGCAGGCAGAATCGAAAACGCAGTGTGGATACGTAAGCAGGCATGTACGTGTGAGAGATTTTGTGTGTGTGTGTGTGTTGTGTGTGTGTGTGGTGTGTGTGTGTGTAAGTATGTATATACGCTTAGACCCAGTTGCCTTCCTGGATGAGAAATAAAAAGGGAATTATCTCGAACCAGAAAACAAAAAGAGGGGGATGGGCATGCAGAAAGGAGGGGGGGGAGAGAGAGAGAGAGACAGAGAGAGGGAGAGAATAAATAGCAATTCATTTTGAAGATCAACAACAGCAGGCTGTTTCACGTGAGCATGGAAGAGAGAGAGAGAGAGAGAAAGAGAGAGAGAGAGTGTGTGTGTGTGTGTGGTGTGTGTGTGTGTGTGTGTGTGTGTGTGTGTGTGTGTGTGTAGCCGTGCCCGAGTCCATTACAGAAAATGATTGGCCCAGACTGGAATGTCCTTCT